>JAKSZU010000015.1:111269588-111493291 GCA_026018925.1 Tupaia tana | reverse complement strand
GACCCGCACCCGAAACGCCTCGTCACTGACCCAGTGCTCAGCGGTCCCTCCAAGGCCGTGACCGCTGACGACCAGGTACCAGCTCCTGGCCCCTCTGTGCCCACCGGCAGTGCACTCGTAGGCTGTGTTCACGGGCTTTAAAGGACTCAGATCTTGGACACAGAAAAAGTAGATGTTTCCCCATCAAGGACTTTCACACTTACTTTGCAGATAAGGAAACGGGCCATGCCAGCGCCCGGTGAGCTGATCGGGACGACGGGGCCCAGTGCTCAGGCTGCCGCACGTCCAGGGCCCTCGGGGTGCTGTCGCGCCCTCGGCTCAGGGCCGCTGAGATGAGCACGAGCAGCAGCCCTGCTGGAAGGCCCAGGGCGGGTGCGAGCCTGCTCTGACAGGGAGCCCCGATGAGGGCCACGGGCAGGGGAGAAGCGTGACGAGGAAGCGCGTGCAAACGAGAGAATTAGGATGGTTTAAGATGCACCTCCTCCTCGAAGCAGAGCCTAGACGCACGGTGCCTAGAGGCACCCCTGCTCTCCCCGGACTGGGGCCACCCGCAGAGAGCCAGAGGCAGGGCGCATTTCACCACGCGGATCCTGCGTGTACGGACTGCAGCTCTCGGCTGTCCCCGCAGGACCAGCATGGGAGGACCTGTGCAGACGTGGTATTGTGCCCCGCCTGGAGCTCAGACTTCATTCCAGAGGGCTCCGCACTAGGGCGGCCTGGCCTCCACTGCGGGTTTGCACACGGTGCGCGAGGGTCACACAGGGGCAGAAACCCTACCCTTGGGGTCTGGACCCCGTCCCTGAACCCCTGACCTTCACCGCCAGGGTCTGGAAAGCATTTCCTCCCGTACGTGTCGTGGACAAGCCCAGGAAGGGACGTGGTACCGCCCAGGCTTGCAAAGGTTCTTTGAGCACAGGCTGAGGCCTTTACAGGACGGTGGGACTCCAAACGTGTGCGGCACCCTGTGCTGGGAGATGAGGGAAGACTACAGTAAAACGCCCGAACAGCAGTTGGGAAAGAGAAGCGACCAGAAGATCGAAACTCACTGCAAACGCAGAGCTGGGTTCCGCATCTCACACAGAACTCAGCTGCAGTTTACTGAGCACCTAGTGTGTGTCCCACCCGTAGGGCCCGAGTGCCGGCGGCAGGCGAGCATCAGAGGTGGCCCCTTGCCCCGAGGAGTTCACGATCCGCTGGGTGCCGACAGAGGCACGGCAGGGCTAAGGGTGCCAGTGGCACACGGATTCTGCATGGGGGTGGGCCTATAAGCTGGGTATCGAAGGAGCGCTTGCAAAGTTTGGCCTTGCCTGGAGTCTGCCCTGCACGTCTTTGCTGGCATATCTAGGGACCTTATTTACCTGGGAACCTGGCTTCATCCTGGGTACAACTCTGAACACTGGGCTGGGAGAGCTCCCCACTCACTGCTACACACGGACCCTGGCGAGCAGCACCCCGAGCCCAGGGAGGACGCCCATGCTCGTGTGCTGCACGTCCCCAAAGCTGCCCTCTGTCTCTCTCGCTCCAGCTGACTTGACTGTCCCTGAAATAAATGTACCTGGCAGCAGAACAGCTTGCAGCCAACTCCATGAGTCCTTCTAGAAAAGGACCAAGCCTGAGGGGCTGGGAGCCTCCTGCACTGGCAGCCGATGCCAGAGAGGGGCGGCCGTCCGCTCGGACTGCCCGGTCGGTCTGGCTCACACAGGACGGAGGGAGAGAGCCGCATGCCACTGGGCACCGTCACATCGGATCTCTCTAAGGTTCTCGCCCGGTGTGAGCCTGACTCCACCGAGCCGGGAAACAGCCTTTGCTCCCCTACCAGGACTCGAAGCATGTGAGAAGATCTGAGCCCAGCAGACTCGAGGAGGCCAAGAGGCGCCTGGACTGCGCTAGGCGCAGGTCCAGAGCCACCACTGCCTGGCGACCTGGTCAAAGCGGCCACCCGAGCCTCCTGGAGCTGCGGTCGCTTCTCGTCCCTCCCAACCCATTAAGGACGATGGCGGCAAGAAGTGTGCTGCTCTGCGCGTGCGTGTCTGACGCGCAAGGGCTTGTCCAGTCACTCCCTCCTACGGACAGTCGGGACCTCCCGGGCACCGTGGCTGTCGGCCGGATGAAGCGCGAGGGTTTCATGATGCGGTGTCGAGCTGCCTCCCCAGGAGGCCATGGGGATCCCATGTTCTCAGAGCCCCCTTGCACGCCGCCCGGTGCAGACCATAGCCAGGAGAGCCGCCAACTGGTTCTGGCTGGCAACACCGAGATCCGGGACGGCCCCGTGGCCCTAGCTCTGCTGTGCTGAGTCCCTGGCCACCGTGGCCGGCCCTAGAAAGTGCTCAGGAAGTGTTTTAGGGTGAACGAGTGAGCAGAGCAACGGCTTCACAGTAGTGCAGGAAAAAGAACAGACATCTTAGGGAAAAATCCACTTGGGTTCAAATCCAGTCTCAGTCTTCAACATGTGGGTGGCCTGGGACAGATGAGAGTGTCGTCTAAAACCCAGTTTATTCAACTGTGACATGGGTTTACTGTAAGCAGCCTGGTGGCACAGAGGAGACGCGCACTCGTGCTCCTGGGAGCTGGCGCACGTTCAGACATTAACGCTCTCTCGTGAGTGCAGACAAAGGACAGCTTCAAACATAACTCAGATAATGTTTCCAGCCCTGAATTAAGAGCTGTGAACCTGTTACGTAAGGATGCTTCTCCACTCCCAGTGGGGACAGAAAGCCCGTAGCCCTCTGCCATGGGGCTACTTCCACAATAATTACCGGGGTCAGAGCCTGCCCACGGGTCCAGGTCTGAAAGGAGCTCCCCGCGTCTCGAAGCCTAGCGACCACGCAGGAACCCGCCTGCTGCGTGAGTATCAGAGTGGCCGGGGGTGGCGGCTCCGCTCCTCTGAAGTCCAGGTAGGCAGAGTGAAAGCGATTTTACGAAGGACAGCAGTGGCCTGGCCACGGGGAACTACTGCGATGAAATGTGACTTCGTCAGAACACAACACAACCTCTCACACTGGAACCTCTCCCACAGGGGACGGCAACCTGCCACCCATTTCTAAGTGTGGTCTGGCCACGAGCATCCTGCCCCCTGCTGCCCCGAAACCCGACGGGGCTGCCGTAGCCGAGATACACCCAGGTGTAACCTGTCGTTAAACGCACACGCGATCTGTCACAACCGGGGCTGCTCGGAATTCACGTTATCTGTGTGACTAGCCCTGTCCCGGCCTCTGAGCATTGCCATCGGACGGCCGCTTCGGAACATGCCTGATACGTCAAGGGAAAAAGGAAATCCCTGTCCCTGTGCCACGTCCGACTCATCGAAATTAAATGGTACCAGCTCTGGGGACCCAGATGGCCTGCTCCGATACCCCCACCCGGTTAGCAGGTGAGAGAGGGTGTTTGAAGGGACGTCTTAAAAGAATCCCCTTGAACTCTGATCAAAATGTGAATCTCAACCTCAAACCCGCATTCAGCGTGGAGTGCGAGTTCAGGGGCTAAGAATAAATATGGAAAGTTTCATATCTAGATGTATATGTATTTTTTTCTTTAATTCTAAAATTATTATCTTGGAGAGTAGCAAATGGAATTTTTTTTGCCAGTAGTGAATTTTCAGTGTTATCAGCTGTCAGGATAGAAAAATGCATGGCAGTTATAAAGGGAGAAATATATGATCCATAAATAAAGAAAAACGGGGCTTGTTTGGCATTATAAAGTTTTAATGCCTTTAGGTAGCAGACTGCGAAGAAATCCCCTGCCCTTAAATCTTTCCGCGTGCTCTTCGGAGGGTCTCTCCCTTTCCAGCGCTGACACATACGAACGGTGCTTGGGCTGGAGGGACCTGCGGCCAGCAGGCGGGAGGCTCACCTTTGGCCGACTGGGGGCCAGGAGTCCCTCCCGCGAGGGCCAAGGTGGGGCGGCGAGCACGCCTGGCTAAGGGTGCCGTGGACACGCCCATGGACAGTTACTCTTCATCCCTGTTTCTTTTTTTTGGAGATGTTTTCGCTATAGGGCGCGTGTGCTCGCCAGACAGAGAGAGAGAGAGAGAGATAGAAAGCGAGAAATCACCCCCCGGGGGGATGACCACACCGCAATCCCTTCTCCTCCATTCTCCTCTCGGGATCTTGGGCACACACGCACACGCGCCCAGCGTGAGTTTTAAGCCACCGGGTCTGGGACGCGAATCGCGGTCGACTATGTGGGAGTCCAGCGACAAAGCCATTATGCCAACTGCTGGTCCCTTTTTATCCCTATTTCTAAGAATTTCTGTCAGCTGCTGAAGAACAATGATCAAGATGAAAATAAAACATTTGAATTAATTAATTATTTTAAAATCTTTAAAAAGTTTTTGCCCTAGGGCATATTCTCTTGCTGTAGAGGAGAGAGACAGAAAGACAATGAGAGAAAGTGAGGACTCACCGGGGGCATGGCCACACCACAGTCCCTTCTCCATTCTCCTCCTGAGATTTGGGTGGGCACGCACGCCTGCGGTGTGACCTTCAGGCCACCAGGTCTGGGGCTCAAACTGCAGTCGGCCATGTGGGAGCCTAATGCTTTAACCACCACGCCACTTGCTCGCCCCTATTTATTTATTTTCTGCAGTGCATTTTTGCCACATCGTGAGGGAACAGGCAGGGCGTGTGTTCTGCGGGGCCCGTCTTCTGCGATGCTCCCCGGCCCGGCCGCTCGTCAGGACCTTGGGCACAGGGTGTGCCTGGACGGCTTTTCAGGGCAACCAGGGATCTGGGCGGTGCTCAGCCACGTGGCTTCCCGCGCTGCAGCTCAGCACACTCCCACCTGCTCCACTGAGGCTGGGCCGAGCTCAGCCATGCTACTGACCAGGCACAGCACGCTGGAGTCAGGATCGGTGCGATACGGGGACAGGCAGGCACCGCCTTCAGAGAGTGCCTCGTTCAGGAGAGAACGGTGAGGCCCCCACAGCTGCTGCGGAGCGAGATGGTCTAACACAGGCCGAGGGGCTCCCCGGGCAGCGGCAGGCGGTGTGTACCGCTGAACCCGCGAATGGGCACGATGTGGGCTTCCTCAGCTCGAGGCACACAGGGCACTGGCAGCTTGGCTGTTTCTCTGGAGGCCGGGGAGGAGTTGGGCGGGCAGCCGTGGAGGAAAGACATCTGCCCCGGGAGGAGAGGGGAACGCGGTGCTGGGTGCAGGAAGCCGTTCTCCAGCCTCACTTCCCGTGCTGTGTGTCGTTCTTAACGGGAGCTCGCGGCGGGAGGAAAGAGGAGGGCGCGCGGCACCTGGCAGGCGACCCAGGCCGCTGTGCGCAGGCCCGGCTGGTGCCCACGGGCTGCCTCCCTGGAACACCTGGACTCCCCGCTGCCGCTGCACACGTCGCTCACTCTGGGAAGGTTCTACGTACGGTGCCACCTACAGGCTACAACGTGCACGCACGCTCCTGCACGCTCAGGTCAAGGAGGAATGAATTGCATCTTACCTAAATAAACAAGGGTCTTTCTGAACCCGAATGCACGCGCCGTGAATATTCAAGCACATGCAGGTGAGCCCTTCCCTGCTGTGCTCCACAGAGCGCTCTGTGCCCGGATGCCAGGAAGGAGGGTGCGCTCGGCTGGGCCACCGCCAGCTCCTCACTGGGGAAGCCGGATCCGGGCGCGTGACGCCCTGGGAGCCGCGATGACGGTGGTGACGAGCCATCCGGTGTCCACTCGCCTCCCCTCCCTGTGGAGACTCCGAGCTGGCGGAGAGTTAGTACCCCCGCCTCCCTGTAGGGGAGTTGCAAGTCCAGAGCAGAAGAAGCGAAGACGACTTTCTCTCGGTGAAGCTGATTTCTGCAGGAACACGTGGGCGCAGGGTGGCCTGCTGGCCTACCTGTCCAGGACCGTGCCCATGCCCAGGGCAAGCCTCAGAACCCGTCGGTGTTCCCAGGTGGCACAGGAGACAGACACGCCTTCCATTTCCCATGGACTCTGAGCCTGAGTTGCAAGTACTGGGGGAGCCAGGCTGTGAAGTCATAAAGAGGGTTATTCCCACATCCCCAAAGGCCACACTTTCGTATCTGTGTGATGGCTAGTTGGGGTGTCAACCTGATGGGACCGAGGCACACCCTGAAGCTGGGACAGAGTACCCTGGCGAGGCTGTGGAAGTTCCTGGATAACAAGTGAGTCCAAGTCCCCAGGCGAAGAGGTCACTTTCTGTGTGGATGGGGCCATCTCATCACCCGGAGGCTGGAGAGGGTGAACGCAGAAGCCAGGTGGCCTCCCGGAGGCAGCGGGGCTCAGGCTCACCCACCTTGGATGCCGACTGGAGGGCTGCAGGGCTGTTAGGAGGGTTGAATGCATCAGACCAGGCCGGGCCGTGCACGGAAGAGGCCGTGTGTCACATTCGGAAGGACCACTCATCACAGAGCGCCTTCGCTCTCAGAAACAAGGCCCTCGCCTGGGCCGCGAGCCATGGGTTCCAGTCCCCGTGCCCTGGCCTCCCGCTTAACTGTGCTCCACCTGGAGCGGACCCAGGCGCTGGCCCGGAAGTGTCCTGCCTGCCTGCTCTCCAGGACGGTCTGCCGCATTGTCAGAGCAGTAAGGGCCGGCACAGAGCAGGCCTCAGGGAGGAGGACGCAGCCTCCGAGCAGGAGGAAAAGGCGAGTGGAGAATGCACTGGTGCAGTCCAGCATGCTGTCCGTGAGAGGCGCGTGCTCAGGGTGAGAGTGCCCCTCGTCTCGAGGGTGAAGCACATCTGGAGATGCCCACTTGGAAGGCATGTGTGGGCACACCGGGCTGTGGGCGGGGGAGGCACTCACTCAGGACACTTGGATGCGAACAGGGGGAACACCCCCGAGGTCCCGACTGGATTCCTTCTTCCCGGCACCCGCCTGGCCCGGGATCTGCGTCCTCAGTCCCCGCAGGCCAACATGCGTCTTCTCAGGTGGCCCATCCTGCAGTGTGGTCTCCGTCCTGGGCTGCATGGTAGACCTAGCCCCAGTGGGAGTGGGGGCCCCATGGCCGGGAGCGGCTCTTCATCTCCGTTCTGATGGGACAGCGCAAAGCTGGACGGTCCCTCCGGCTCTCGGGGACATGGAAGCTGCTGCGGCGAAGCAGGGAGGGTGGTGCTGGCAGAGGTCCCCGAGCCGCACACCTGCCGCCCCCTGGCCGGGCTCCTGGGCTCCGTTTGCCACTCTTCCAGGAAGTACAGCTTGTCGGGGGGTGAGAGGGAGGGTGGGGGGAGTGGGCTTTCGTCACTAATTTTCAGAGGAGAAATTGAGGCATGGGGGTCAAGACACTGTCCAAAAGGCCCCTCAGCAAGCCAGTGGCAGGCCCTGGACCTGTCCCTTCAGCTCGGGAGGCACGGGCACCCTGAGCAAGAGGCTCTCTTCCCCGAGGATGCCTGGGGAGGAGGGGCTCTGTCCCGTCCTTTGCTGGGTGAGCCTGTGAACAGAGGCGGGGGCCTCTGGGGCCTGCAGAGGTCTGTCGCCTCATGGAGTCAGCGGGCTCACGGGGACGGGGACGCCACGGGACTCGCATGTTCTGTGTCGTGCAAGTTTGTCGTGCTGTTGCAGTCCTCCCCCACCGAGGGGAGACGTATTTCCTTTTTCCAAATGCCATCAATTTCAAATAATGCGTACTGCAGGATGGAAAAAGGATGCTTAAATTTCTGTGTGTTTTGTTTTGTTTTTCCTTCCATTTCTCTAAATCCTTCCACTCAGCTTCTAGAAAAATTAAGGTTTGGTCCTTTCAAATGTAAATGAAGCAATAGACCAAATCCACATTTTGGCATTTGAGCAACTTTGGCTCCCAACAAGCTGCAGCTGCCCTGGTTCTGGGAACGGCCAGCGACTGGGTCACCGGCTCCGGTTGTCCTCCGGCGTGACAGGGACATGGGCTTAGTTTCTCCAATGTTACTTTGATCATTTTGTCAACTTCGGTTATTATTCACGCCATACTTGATGCTACAAAAGCAGTTTGCACAGGAGGGCCCCACCCGCAGCCTGGCCAGCCTCAGCCCCAACCAGACTGCTACTGTCAGCGTTCGGGCTCCACACTGTCCCACAGGCAGTGTCTGTGTCCCGAAGTGCCAGGGACTCGGCGTCAGAGGGACCAGCAGCTCCCCAGCCCCGATATCCCGGGAGCAAAGTACCGCGTGGAACCTGAGCTGCCCGGCGTCACCTGCCCACGGCTGACCAGCCCTCTGCGCCAGTAGAAAACGCGTGCACGTGAGGGCCGGCCCCACGGCCCAGTGGGTGAGGGAGCCGGATCCCACACAGCCCGTGCAGTTTGAATCCTGGACCCGGTGGCACCAGAAACAGGCCGGACACGCGTGTGTGCCCCGAATCCCGCCAGGGTGGAGACGGAGGGGGAGGGACTGCCCCTGCCGCTGTCTCTCTGTCTCTCTGTCTCGCCCGTCTACCCTCTAGCAAAGATGTAAAACAAAAGCAGAGAGCTGGTGAGAGGCTTGCGGTCCCCGCCTGCAGGGCTCAGGGGGAGGCTCTGTCCTGGGCGGGTCTCCTCCAAGGGCACCTCCTCTGCCATGCCCTGACTCCGCCTGTCCTTGGCTCATTGTCTTCATGCCTTCGCGTTCTGTTTTTCTCTCGGATGGGTATACCTTTAAAACGCGCTAAGCTAGACCACCACAGCCCTTCTTAGTTAAACTCCTTTCCCTGCGTCCCCCGGCGCTCGAGTCCACTGCCCTGCCGCCGTCCCCGCCTTCCTGTCAGTCCCCTCTGGCTCCTAAGGACAGCACCCGTCTGCGGGGACTCCCAGCCCTGCCCGGCCTCGACACCACTCTCTTCCCTGCTCTGCGGACTGGCCTAGCCCGGGCACTGCGTGTGAGCTGAGTCACCCCTGTGGCTCCCGGGGACTGGCTCCTCCTAGCGCAAGGCCCTCCACCCGCCTCCCCGTGGCAGTGGGTGCCCGAATCACATCCCTTCCTTTCATCTTTTTAAAGTTTACTTCTTCTAAGATGAGGGAGGCCGAGAGGGGAGAGAGAAACGGCCCGCTGAGGTCATGGGGCCATGGCCCTCCCCAGCTTCAGGCAGCTCCTCAGGGAGGTCCCCTCAGTGGGGGCTCCCAGAACATGGTGCCCGCGTGCCCCGCCGGCCTCCCGGAGCAGCGCGTGGTGCCCACATGCCCTCATCGCTGCAGACTCGGCTCTCAGCAGAGCTTCTGGCCCCAGCTGTGGGCGAGACAGGACCTGAGGACCAGGCAGGTGCCAGCACAGGGAGACCTGGGGCTCCCAGAAGTGGCCCTGCTCCAATAGTCCCCCCAAGAGACCTGAGAGCCCCACCTCCCCTTCGCCGTAAGCCGGGCATCTCCTGCAGTAGGCCCCCGGGCTGGAAGTCCCTCAGGCAGTCCTGGAGGAAGGTCCCACTGCGGGGCAGGTCGGGGAACGCTGTGCAGGTGTCCCCAGGGTGCAGGTGACAACGCACTCTAACACAGGAAGGGCCTGCAAGTGCCACGCACTGAAACTTGACTGAAGTCGTGGAGTCTGCGACAGAAGACCGGCAGGCGGGTGGAGTGGGGCCGGTGCGAGTGCGCCTCCGAGGTGCAGGCCATCTGAACCTGGGACTGCCTTCGGGTCTCGGGCCGACTTCACGGCGTCATGGCACCCAGGTTCTGTTGGCGAGCACACAGGTCTGCAGGGTGCGGAGGGGAGGACGGGCAGCCACCCAAACACCTGCGTCTCTCCTGGCCCTGCACGCCCACCTCTCGAGACCTGCTCCTGTGCACTGCTGCCCACGGACCACCAGCCCAGACAAGAGCTATGCCGCTGTCTGTCCCAGCTCGAAGGCAGCACCCTCACTACCCGCCTGCCAGTCTCCTCCTGTAGACAGCCCCGTCTCCCCTCCCGGTCTCCTCCCGCAGATGGCCCCGTCTCCCCTCCCGGTCTCCTCCCGCAGACGGCCCCGTCTCCCCTCCCGGTCTCCTCCCGCAGAGGGCCCGTCTCCCCTCCCGGTCTCCTCCCGCAGACGGCCCCGTCTCCCCTCCCGGTCTCCTCCCGCAGAGGGCCCGTCTCCCCTCCCGGTCTCCTCCCGCAGACGGCCCCGTCTCCCCTCCCGGTCTCCTCCCATGGTCGGCCCCGTCTCCCCTCCCGGTCTCCTCCCGCAGACGGCCCCGTCTCCCCTCCCGGTCTCCTCCCATGGTCGGCCCCGTCTCCCCTCCCGGTCTCCTCCCATGGTCGGCCCCGTCTCCCCTCCCGGTCTCCTCCCATGGTCGGCCCCATCTCCCCTCCCGGTCTCCTCCCGCAGACGGCCCCGTCTCCCCTCCCGGTCTCCTCCCGCAGACAGTCCATGCAGTCCAGAACTACGAGCACGTCTGAGCTCTAAGAGGGGGTGCTCAGAACATCAGCCAGTGTCTCCGACATGCTCACCCCAGTCCGGTCCTTCTGCTACAGAGCTCAGGGTCCTCTGCACACTTCAGTCCTATCCTGGTATTGTTTTTATTTCCCGTATTTTTTATTTTACTTTTTTTATTATTATTATTATTTTAAGGTAGGTCTTAGCCCTGTTGCTTTCCTCCTGCCTCAGCCCCCCGAGGGAGCTATAGGCACACGCCGCCATACACCAGCACATGTGAGCACATGCCATCACACATAAACACATGCCAACACACACCAGCACATGCTAGTACACACAAGAACATGCCACCACACTCAGCCTTATTTATATCTCCCACAAAGGAGAAGGGGGGGCAGAGGATGGGAGGGGCAGCACCTCTAATGGTGTCTTCACACCGTGGCCCAGCCTCGGCCTCAGCTAGCCGGGCTCACGGGCACACACGTGCACTTGGCTTGTGCTGGGGCGTGAGCCGGGTCCTCCTTGGGGCTTCAGCACCAGGGAGCACCGTGCAGTCTGTGTCCCCAGGGCTGTCCTGGCCCTTTCTCAGACAGGGTCTCACTGTGCAGCCCGGACAGCCTCGGCTCGCGGTCCTCACCTCCCGGACGCGGGCCTGGGGCCTTCAGGCTGGATGGGCACGGGCGGGCCCCACGTGGTCGGAGCCTGTGCAGCTCGTGTCTTAGCTACGCAGGCCGTGGGGGCTGACATGGTGACGTTTACCCTGGCGCTGGGCTGTGCTGCGCCTGTCATCCTTGTCCCCACCGCCCAGCGGCAGGGACAGTACTGGAGCCCAGCCAGTGTGAGGGGACCTCACCTGAGGGCGTAAGTGGGGGTTTCAGGAAGGCCACAGGGGCGGAGGGAGGGGGGACGACGCGGAGTCACTCCCAGCACGGTGCACTCCCGAGGCTCGTCTTTTGCCGGCCGGGGTGCCGTGCCGAGTGTGGAAGGTGAGTTCTCGCACCTGCTGTGAGCTCGAGTGTAGGAACTGACACACGGGTGCGGGCAAGATGACAATCTGATGGCATTTAATAAAAGCGTGGGCAGCGGGCTGGCGCGGCCGTCCTTCCTGAGTCCTGCGGCCCACATAGACTGTTGGGTCCTGAGTTCTCCCCTGCCTGGGGCAGGGGCAGGGGCAGGGGCAGGGGCAGGGGCAGGGGCAGGGGCTGGGGCTGGGGCAGGGGCTGGGGCAGGGGCTGGGGCAGGGGCAGGGACAGGGGCAGGGGCAGGGGCTAGGGCTGGGGCAGGGGCAGGGGCTGGGGCAGGGGCTGGGGCTGGGGCAGGGGCAGGGGCAGGGGCTGGGGCTGGGGCAGGGGCAGGGGCAGGGGCTGGGGCTGGGGCAGGGGCAGGGGCAGGGGCTGGGGCTGGGGCAGGGGCAGGGGCTGGGGCAGGGGCTGGGGCAGGGGTGACTGACATTCCCCTGGGCGAGGCCATGCAGGCACTGGGAGCTGGCGGCCGGACTAGGTGATAGAAGCCCACTGCAGAGGTGCCCTGGACCCTGTGAGCAGGTTAGTGCACACGGCAGCTCTGGGCCTGTGGCCTGAAAAGAGGCCCTGGCCCCGCCCTCCTGGGCACAGCAGGTGGCCTGCCACTGAGCCACGCCCCAGGAGGCGGGACACTTGGGAGGTACTAGGAAGCAGCTCTGTGCCCAGCCTGGAGGGGGGCGCTCTACCCATGGTCTGCTCTGATGGCAGAGGAGAGGCTGGGGCAATGGGGCCCTTCATTCTCCCCCTGTCAACCCAGATGGCTGCCGACCTTGCAGACGCACTGTCTGAAGCGCCCCACGTCATCTGCAGAGTGACAGGGGCCATCAGTGACATGGCTGGGAGTCGAGCCAGCCCTCTGGTGTCCGAGTGATAGAGAGCCCTCCTCTCCTGGCTGCCTGACTCCCCGGGGCCCCTCCCGGCAGGTGAGCTGGTTTAACTGCTGCACAGGAAGCAGCTGGGAGGGCGCCCACCACCCCCACAGCCAGTGGCCGGGTGGACGAA
Organism: Tupaia tana; assembly: GCA_026018925.1. Taxonomy (NCBI): domain Eukaryota; kingdom Metazoa; phylum Chordata; class Mammalia; order Scandentia; family Tupaiidae; genus Tupaia; species Tupaia tana. Next base: position 111,481,021 of record JAKSZU010000015.1, on the reverse strand, counting down.
GGGGTGGGGCCACTCCAGACGTCGGCGACAGGGCGAGTCCTGCACCCAGAGCCGGTGCCTGCTCCTGGCCGCCCACACCCGGCCACACGGCCACTTCACAGGCCTCTGAGTCCCACCACGGGCCTGCCCTGTTCTTGTGTTCAGTGATTCTGAGACAGAACAGGTTGAAAACCCTGCCGGGAGTGAGGATGGGACAGTGTGGACCCTCCAGGCTGTCCACACTACCCGGCATTTGGAAATAGACGAGCGAACGCCACACTGGCCCTGCGTACCCGGCTCTCTGACCGCACAGAGCCTGAGCCTAACGCCCACTGCACGGTCACGGCCTGACACGGCACTGTCCCCACACAGCATGACACGGCACGGCACTGTCCCTGCACACCACTGTCCCCTCACGGCACGGCACGGCGCAGGAGCTGTGAGCGATGGGGTGTTGGTTTGTGACTGAGGGGTGTGACGGTCAGGGACTGTCCCCTCGCGTTCCCTCCTGCTGCCTGGGGGGCTGCCGGCCTGCTACCCGGCCTGGCCCCTCCCCTGGGCAGGCCGCTGCGGCTCCTGGCCTGGGACCGGGATCCCTCTCGCTCAGTACTGGTCTGTGCTGGTCCTGCCTCCTCCTCCCGGCTGCCCCGAAGACAGTATGGTCCAGAGCAGGTTCTAGAAGTGTGTGTGTGCGCGCGTGCGTGTGTGTTGCACATGTGTGTGCATGTGTGCACGTGCACATGTGCAGGGGAGAGGAGGAGGAATGACATCTGTGACGCACGGGCCCGTGGAGACACCTCCAGTGGGAGCTGGGTCTTCAGGGGGCTCTTCTGCTCCCACCGTCTCCCTCCCACACTGGCTCACACTCGGGCTGCCGAGGTCTGCATTGTCACCACAGCTTTCCTGGGGCCAGGGGCCAGGAGCAGATCTGGGGCCCGTCATGATCACCTGGCGGCCAGGGGGGTGGAGGTGGCGCAGGTGGTGAGTGGGCATGGATGTCCCGCCCTCCTCCCCGCGGGGCCCCGCTTGAAGGGACAGCCGGTGGAAGCGAGGGCCAGCCGGACGCCACACCGCGTGCAGGGCTGCTCCCTGCCTGCCGACGCCCTGACCACAGGACACGCGCTTGGGAAGCTAAGGCCACTACCGCCACTTCACACGTGAGGCTCGGCCCCAGGGGGACCTTGTCAGCCCAAGGTCAGCCACAGCCGCCCACTCTGTCCCTTCCAAAATGACCCTAAGAATGCAGGCGATGGGGCCACTCCCCTCCCTGTGAAATTCAGAGAAAGGCAGGCGTTGGGGGGCCAGGCACACCTCAGGCCTCACAGCCCATCTACCTGGTCACAGAGCCACCACATGGGAGTCCAGGCTCGTGTCCTGAGGGCCCCTGCACACGCCACGCACGTCCACACAGGCCTGTGGTCCGTGGGCAGGGTGAGGGTGGACCGGGGCGGGGTACCCTGCTCTCCTCTCCCTCTCTCATGGGACAGATAATAAGACACCCAGAGCCCCGGTGACACGGACGGGGGAGGGCGCGGCAGAGCTCTGAGTTCTTACTCCCCCCTTTGGGTGTGAATACAACACCCGAGCTGTGTGTGAACCAATCTTGGGTGGATAGCACCGCCACACCTCCCTCCTGCATGGGGCGTGCCTGCTCAGGCTCTTCCCAGTGAGCAGGTGGCCGGGCCCTCCTGGGGTGCAGGGGAGGCCACGGAGCTGGGCCCGGGGTCACGCCCCACGTCCCAGGCATGCTGGGAGCTCGTGATCCTGGTTGGCTGAGGCTGCAGGTGGGTCGCAGCATCGAGACCTGGTAGGGGTCTGTCCCCCCGCCCCCGCATCTCCTTCCCTGATGGAAGAAATAAACTTCAAAAAGAGACGAAAGAGGCCCCCACGCTAAGTCCCACGTGTGCTCGGGTGCACCCGCCCCACTGCAGCTGGTGTTGGTCGGAACTGTCGTCTGGCAGGTGAGGGCTGAGGAACAAGGGGGAATAAGATGCCTCGTGTGGTGGCACTGCAGGGGGCAAGGATTGGAATCCAGGCAGCACCAGCCGCCCTGCACCCTCCTCGCCGAGGTTGCCTATGCCCCTCTGTCCTTCCCAAGGGCTCACCCACCACCTGCCACTCCCCTGCCTGTCCCTGCTGGCCTGTTGGCGCAGAGAGAGGGCACGTCCTTCTCATCCCCGTGCCGTGCACACACATGTGCACACACCCCCACCTGCCCCTAACTGGGCTCCAGGCGCTGAGCCGGCCGCAGCGCCCACCAGCTCCTGAATCCCTAGCCGTGCTGCCGAGGATGTCCGTGCATGGGCCCACCTACCGCCTGCAGCTAGCATGCCTCCTGACCACCCGGAGCCACGATTAGAGTCTGTCTAAACGTCAATGACCCTCCATCGGCTAACAGCAAATTGATCGAGTCGGCTCCCCGCAGCCCGCGGAGGCCTGATCTGCTGCAGCTCCACCTGGTGTTGGGGCGCCGCTCGGGGTGAGCCTGTGGCTGCAGGGCAGTCATCGACCCTTCCACCCGGGACCGGCAGGTACAGGGTACGGCCTGACGGCACACCAGGCTCCTGGAGGTAATGGCGCCCAGCCACGCAGCCGCCTCCGCAGATGTGTGGCTGGAAGTCACATGGACAAGCCTTGCACCTCTCACGCCTGCACCGGAGCCGCCGTCCCAAACAGCTTGCAGGGTGGGGTCGCACCAAACGCGGGCGGCGAGAATGCCCAGAGATGCTAGCCCCACCCCGTACAGGGCCCTGGAGGGCTCGCGGGCCTCTGCTCCCGCCTACCCCCCACGTAAGGAGCGAGGGCAGGGACTCGGGGAGGGGGGGGGAAGATGCACAAAGAAGTTCCTCCCCACGAGCACCACAGGGTTATCAGAGGTCCGAGTCAGGGAGACGTTTTCCTTCCCTTTTACCCCCACTTCGGTCCCCCGATCCCAAGCTTCTACCTCCCCTGAGTTTCCTGCTGCGTCTTCGGAGCTGAGAACACAGAATGCGGCCCATGGCGGGGGTTCATCTCAGGCAGCACCGAGGACCCGCTGCAGGGACCTACCAGCATCAGCCTGCCTTTGGGGCAGAGCGGGAAGAAAGAGAAACACGCGTGCCTCCCGTGTCTGCACGGGGCCCCGGGCGGTGTCCCTCACCACCCCCCCGTCAGGCGCACTCAGCGTTCCCAGGTGAGGGCCCGGCCAGCGCGCTCGGGAATGCCTGCTCTGACGCTGGGTTACACGGAAAGGCCCCGGGCTTGCACCCTGAGGTCTCCCTGCCGGTGCGAGAGCACACACCTGCCTACCGTCCGGGCGCTGGACAGTCGCAGCGTGGAGACGCCGTGGGATGCCTGTCTTCCTTCCTCTTTGGGAAGACTGAGTAAATAAACTTGGAAACAATCGCGGGGGAGGGAAACTGAGGCTCAGCCCCTCAGGGAGCTACTCGCAGCTACACTCAGCCGGGATGGGGCTCGTCCGCCAGATTCTGAGCCCAGACTTTCTTCCTTGCTTTATGAGCTCGAACCACGATTTTATGGCCTCTCAGTCCGGCATTACGTCGAAGGTAATTGATTTTTAGGTTTTAGTTTAGTTCCGCAATAAAACCGTGGCCTCCCCAAGGATGCCGTGCGGGTCTCATGTGCCTAACCCCTCCAGCACCGAATCCCGGCCATTCGGTAGAAACGTGGCCGCTTGTCGGGGGCCAGACAGCTCCCAGCCGGGCACTTCTCTGCCCTTACCCTGGAGCAGTCAAGGGGCACGGCTCTCAGGGAAGGTGGGTGCAGGTAGGAGAGCACATTCGGCCTGTGTCGGAGGTTCGTGTCGGACTCCTCCCAAGCAGCCAACTAGACGCCTGCTCGGCTGCGCCCTGGTGCCCCAGGCGCGGGAGGAGCATCCAGCCCTTCCCCGTGGTGGCGGCGGGGCTTTGGCTGGGGGGTGCAGTGTGGACAGGGCTCGGCGCGGGGCACGCAGCCACCCCCCAGGTAGCAAGGGTCCTCCGTGCGGCTGGAGCGGCTGCTGGGGAGGTGAGGCCGGGCAGCTCTGAGCCGGGCAACACGGCCGAGGCGTGGAGAGGGTGCGTGGTCTGGAGGAAGACGGGCCTGGTTCAGCCCGACACTGTCCCAGCTGTGCAGTGGGGAGCTGGGTTTCGAAAGTGCCCCGGTGCAGCGGCTCCTGAGCCTGGCCCTGGCTCGATGTGCCCTACAGGTCAGGAGGGTGAGGGGTGACGGGGACACCAGCGTGGCGGAGTGCAGGCCGGGCCACTCCTCACTGCGGTCCTCGTCCACCTCACACTCTCACGGCCGGCTCTGTCCTGCTGTCCGGCTGCTGTGTGGGACACCGTGGGCAGGGGTGGGGCGGCTTGGGGACAGCAGACATGTCCTTCTCATGGACCGAACCCTGCAGTCCCAGGGACAGGCACTCTAGCATCTGGTTTATCGTCAGAGCCACCTTGTTGTGGCCACCCACGCTGTGGAGTGAGGGTGCTCTCCGGAGCCTTTCTCCTGGGGCACTGAACCCTTTCCCCAGGGCCCCACCTCACGATCTGGTCACCTCCCGGAGGCCCTACATCCTAACACTGTCACTGGGAAACTGCTGGGACCGTGTCAGCCTTGGCCATGGGTAAGCCTGGGCCAGCAGGTGTCTGCGAGCAGCCCTCGGCCCAGGGCATGGGCAGAGCCACCAGCTGCCTCATCCTTGGTCCCAGGGCGCAGAGGCAGGCCTGGCATAGAGACTCGGGGATGTTCTGCTGCCGCAGCCTCTCCCGGCTCCCTTCCCACTGTCCTGCGGTGTCTCCCGGGATGGCTCCCTGGGGAAGCAGTGGGAACCCCAAGGAGGACAGTATTCCTTCCCGTATAGACGGATGCACATTTGCTAGAGGATAAACTCCCCAGCTGCCCACGTGGCGCCTGGGCATGTGGGTCCAGCCCACCCACCCTGCCCCTGGACTCCCTGCGCCGAGAGCTGCCCGGAGCCCAGCACGGTGCTCTCCCGTGTCCACCCTGCCCAGCCTACCCCTCCCTCCTCCACTGCGGCGTCCCCCAGAGCAGGGCAGTGCCACCCTGTCTTCTAAGCTCTCAACGACCACCCCTACACTGACCGCGTTCACAGGAAGGCACCTCTGCTCGGGGCTAGTGAGTCCCTGGCCTGTCCCGGCTTCCAGTGTGGTGACGTCTGGTGCACGGGCCACGGCACCACGCCGCACCTGCAGCACTGGCCTGTCCTTTGCACCTTTCCCGGGCGGCTCTCAGGTGCCCCCACGCACATCTTTCCTGCACTCTGCCCCAGTGCCTGGATGACCCTCCGACCTTCCTCTGTGGACAGTCTCACCACTCCTGACCCTTCTGCCCCAGCCTCCCCGTGCTGGTGGAATTACAGGCCCGAGCCACTGTGCTAACCTTCCCAGGTTAAACCGGGAACTGAGCCTGGGGAACCCCAGGGGTTCCTGTGTGGAGGTGGGTTGGTCCTCTAATCGCGAGTCCTGGGGAACCCCAGGGGCTCCTGTGTGGAGGTGGGTTGGTCCTGGGGAACCCCAGGGGCTCCTGTGTGGAGGTGGGTTGGTCCTGGGGAACCCCAGGGGTTCCTGTGTGGAGGTGGGTTGGTCCTCTAATCGCGAGTCAAGCTCGTCTGGTCTACGTGCATCCGGGTCCCCTCGGCCCGTGGTCAAGGAGCAGGAGGGCGTGCGGCAGGGGAGTCTGTCCTGGGGTCCTGTCCCAGTTCACGGCACGGCACCCCTGCCCCGTCAGCAGGGCCTGCAGCAGCTGAGCACACGTCCTGTGCCGGGTCACCTGGACTGAGCGCCTAAGCAGCCGCTCCAACCATCAGGCGCCCTGGCCGTGATTAACAAACCCTGTCACTCCCAAATCCGTAACAGAAACATCGTACTCTGCCAAGGAACTCTGATATAAATTGTAGCTTTTTAGGATGGCTCTGTCGCGAGTGTAATATATCTTGGAATAGCGGATACAAGTTCAAAAGTACATATAATAATATAATTAAGATAGCTTGACAAGAAGGTATTTTAGAAGTATAAAATACCTACAGGTATAATGGCTTCATAAAGCCTGTCAGATTTACTTCTGCTGTGAAGAAATTTAAAATGTTTTACTTTAATGTGATGCAAATGAAGTTGAGCGCTGCGTGTAACACAGTCCTAGAAAGGAGGTCGGGGGGGATGAGTCAGCCTCGGCCAGCCCGGACGCTCGGCGGGCAGGGGCCCGGGTGCTGTGAGCCGGCACACAACGCCGATTTCTCGGCCCCCTCTGCTGGCTACAGGAGAGGGTTTTCACTCAGAATTAATGATTCCCTCTGGATATTTTTCTTCTTGCTCAAAAGGTTCAACCATAATTCTTTTTTAAAGCAAAGCAATTTTTATATAATTACCAGCCGTGGGAAATTGTTTTCTCTAATGGAAAGCTAGGGAGAGTGACTCAGCAGGTGGCACTGTGGCCCCTGGACGCCGGTGGGCACTTGGCCGCCAGCTGCCCTGGTGAGGAGGACCCAGCCGGGAGGGACTCGGCCCCGCCCAGCCCCACCGTGCGTGGAGCAATCGTGTCCCTAACTGGCCACCTGGTGTTTGGCCGAGAATGCTTTTCCAAGCAAAGATGCCGTCACTGTCCTCCTCGTGGGGAGGGACACTGAGGTGCCCTCGGTGATGAGGCGGTGGGGCGGAGCCATGAGCAAGGCCCCGGGTGGGGCACATGCCTCTCAGGAGCCCTCGCTCTCACCAACGGCGGTGCTTCTCGGCGCTCCCCTTCCTCTGCAGCCGGTGCCAAGGCCAGAGGAGGTACGGGCTGGACGGGGCGGAGACTGCCCATGTGCCCGGCTCTCACCCGCCCTCACGCCCTCATGCCCGCTGGCCTCAGGAGCACTGCTGACCCTCCTGGCCTTGGTCAGGGTTAGAGGCCATGGTTTACAGTGGGGTCAGAGGTCCCCCCCGGCCACACAGCAGCAAACTCTGGTATTTCAGATCTCCCCTGCTTAAGAGCGAGGGCAGGTCCTCGCCAAAGTGAGACACGGTGGAGAAAGGGGTGGGCACAGCGTTCAGCCCGAGGCCCCTCTTGCTGAGGGTGAAAATGACAAGCTTGAACCGTCCGCAGCAGGGTGTAAACACCGACACTGTGGTGCCACCGACAACCGGGGGGTGCCCAGAGGACGTGCTTCCCAGCCGTGTCTGCCATCCGCATTCCGCCCGCTCGGAGTCGGAAACTCGACGCAGCAGTGCATTCCCAGGGGAGGTCTGTGTGATGGCGAGCAAACGGTTTGCCAAGCCATCAGCCATATGGGCCTGGGCGTTATTTTCTTAATGCGAGAACCGGGCCAACCCTACGGTACGTGTCCCAGAACACAGAAGCCGGCGTTCTCTTCCGGAGGGGGGGGGTTTGGAATGAGGCAGCCCAGCCGGCTGTGCCCCAGTGGCTGTGCTTGGAACAGCTGCGGGGGGTCCACGGTGAAGCCACTGGGCAGATCCCCGTGGAGCCCCTGGTCTTAGTGCTAGCCCCGAGGTCTGGAGGGCAAGGGGCCTGAGCTGGGCCACCCACAGCCCCTCTGCGGGCAGGACTCAGACACCCACTGCTCAGCAGGGCCCATCGCAGAGTCTCGGCCTGCGCATTCGCCCCGACCCAGGGGGACGTGGGGGTGGCAGGTTGCGTCAGTCAGTTAATCCGTCAGCCAGCGGGTCGGCGGCCGGCACGTCCTTCATCGCACGCTCCAGGCGCGACCCGGTGCCCAGGGCAGAGGGCCACTCACTCTCCCCCGACCTCTGTGTTCTTCAGACTCAGGGACAGAGTGAAAAAGCACCAGCAAGCCCCCCTACTCCTCTCAGGACAAACGCGGAGAAAATATCGGAAATGATACCGTCGAGGGTGTCACGAGCGAAGGGTACCTACACAAGAAACAGACCTTCTAAGGGCAACCCATTATTTTGTAATCTGCTTAAACAAAAGCGAGTGACTCTTCAGACTCCAATCGGCATCTCGGTCCGACGGCCCTCCGTCTCTCTCCGGAGGCGCGGCCATCATTTTGCTGCCGGCTGAAGGCAGCAGGCCTTGGATGAGAGTGAGGCAGAGGATCCTGGCTTTTATCAGATAATTAAGATGCTGCCGAAGTCAAACCTTTATCAACATTAGACTAAAAATAAGCTTCTTCCATCCGAGGGCCTTTCCGCAGAGGATTCCGAGTGGCAGTGCTCCGGAGAAGGGGTAGCTTTTAAAAACGGCTCGCTGTGTTTCAACTTCCGCAGGCGATCGGTTCTCATCACCATCCAGGGCACCTGTCTCCCGATACGTACCTCACAATTACAATATCAAAGTGTTAGCCTCGACATAACGAAAGCTTCTGTGGAGTCGTACAGGGAGAACAGAACAGCGCAGTGGATCGGTACTGAGACCAGCTCTCAGAGACACCACGCCGCCCCGCGAGAGCCCGTCCCAGGCACAGGTGCGGTGGTGAGGCTGCAGCTAAATCTCGGCTTCCCCGGCAGGGACTCTGGGGACGCGGGCACAGAGGTGACCCTGTGCTGGGAATGAGCGCTCCCAGATGCACTGGGCCTTCGAGGACCCTTCGGAACGTCCCAGACCCGGTACCAGCTCAATAGGCAGCCGGGGCAGGCGTCAGGGCTCACCCCCCACAGAAGGCACCGGCCAGTCCTGGCCCCTGGCCGAGGTCTGCGCGCTGGCCTGGAGCGGCCCGTCCGGGAGGGGGTGGACTGCCGATGCACGGCCCGTTAGGCTGGGTTTCCTGCAAATGTGCATCTCCGAACCTTCTTGTGGCTTTGTGTGCTCAGGTGTCAGTCCGGACAGCCTTGGGTCAGGGACGGGGACGGGGGAGTAGGTCACCTGAGCAAAGCAGCCCAAGCCGACTTCCCTGAGGCTGTCTCAGTCCGCTTTTCTGTGGCTGACACTTGAATACCATGCTGGAGAGCTGAGGACAGGGGCCACTGCTGGTGAGGGGCTTCCTGTTGGTGGGGGTCCTTTCCAGAGTTTCGGGTGTCACACGGTGAGGGCGAGGGCAGAGCAGGTGTCTGCATCCGTGTCTGTGTCCCCTTGTTGTCTAAAGCCACCAGGACTGAGCCCTGGGGCCCACCCTGATGCCGAAGCACTCCCCAAGGGCCCCACGTCTCCACACTGTAAGCAGTGAAGCTCTGCCCTCTCACCACCTTCACAGTGGCCCCCAAATTTCAGCACGGGGACTTCCGGGGAAAACATTCAGATTAGGGCGGCTGGGGCTCTGCAGGGGAAGGCGGGCCTCTCCTGCACGCACCTCCCTCCTAGCCTTTACACCCCACAGGCACACAAGGTCTCACCCCCAAAATGAAGTGATTTTGAGTGAGAGCTGAGATCATTTCAGCCTCAGCTGATCTGGATAAAAGCGTTTACGACGCAGGTTATTTGGGAAACTGTTCCATTTCTCAATCTTATGTGGCTAGCCTAACTTGTGGAAGTGCTAGTGTGGCCTTGAATGGGAGGAGAACTTGGTGGCAGTGTTACGATGCTGTCTCTGGGCACAGGGTGGTGTGGAGACACACCGGGTGACAACAGATATCAGACTCAGAGCGAGGACACAGAGTAGTGTGTGGTAACAGAGGCCAAGTCTACGTCAGGCTCGCAGCATGGGAGAGCGGATGGAAGGCTGCAGGAGAGGGCAGTTTGCAGCGTTGAGGTCCTCCCCTCAGAGGGACAGCCCAGGCTTCTCCCAGCACAGACACCGGCCCTAGACTCGGAGGTGGGACCAACTCACCCAAGCGTGGACGGCTGGGGTTAAACCCTGAACATGGCTGACTTCCAACCCAGTGCTTCCCCTTCTTCCATCGGCCTTTTACTCGAGAGAGAGAGACGGACGGTTTGTGGGTGGGAGCTGGACAGGTCAGCACAGCTTCCAGGGAGTGTTAGTTCCCAGATGGTTATCCCGTCTGAAGATGAAAGAGCCCGTTGGCACATCGCGGACTCCCATAGGGCGATCACACGTTACTGCAGAGTTAAACACTGTGGGAAGCTGAAAGTCCCCTGTCGTTAAAACAGCGAGCGGCGAAGGGTGTTACAGGTGACCAATGTGTCTCGCCCCACGCCGAATGTGCATTTGCATTCCTAGGCAAGATGTCGGGTCTGTGTGCTCCTGGGGAAGGGGGCAACTGCTGACTCCTTTTTTTTCCCCCTTAAACTGCATTAAACTTTCTTTTGTAAGAAAAACAGGAGGGAAAAATCGATAGAGCGTGAAAGGACATGAAAAATGCATTTTAACTCGTATGCGTTTTTTTTCTAACAGTGCAATTTCTTACAGCTCTCTTAGAAAAGAGTCAAAGTGATCCTCGAGGAAAGAAAGTGCAACTCAACCCTGAATTCAGGAGCAGGGGCAAAAAAAAGAAAAGAGAAAGAAAAAGAAGAAAAACCAATAATAATGAAGATCCAAAGATCTGAGCCAGTAGTTTGAGGCCCAGATGGAAAGTGGTGTGAGCCTTGGCCCCTTCAGGATGGCAGGCCGGGGCGTACGTCCAATGTGAAGGGGAACAGATCCCTCTGTCGGGCAGTCCCGCTGCCTCCACACTAAAGCGGCCAGGCCTCCCAGTTCAGCACAGTTACCGCCAAGGACCCTGGTGTCCTGGAGGACCTCACTGCACTTCTTTCCTCCCTCTGAGAAATGGCCCAGCAGAGTGCGAGGCACCCTCACCGGGCTCAAGTGAAAGAAGAGGGGAAGAGTGCAGGTTACATGCGACATTAGAGACGCTCTCTCCTAATCAGTGTATCTTTCTTCCTTGCAGCTGAGCAATCTTTGTCAATTACAGGGCATTACTCTGCAGGCCAACTGCCAATTACCATGGCATTATGCTTCTCGGCCCTGGCGGTGAAAGGAGAGGCGGTCCCCAGGCCGGCTAATGTGAAGAAGGGACAGCGCGTTCGGAGGTTGGCGGAGCCTCTGCGGATGCAGATGCCGACCAGCTGTCCCGTGCAGGCGGCCCGCCTCTGAGCTGATTGTTTATTTAGACTGGCGCGAAAGCTGAGCTAAGCCAGTTTCCAGGGAGGATTAACACACACTAACGTGGAGTTACCGAGCTGTTACCCACATCTGGAAGCGCGTGTTTAACGCTTTCTTTTCTGTGGCCGCCAGCTGCATGGGCACGCGGAGGCGGCTGCCGGCCTGGGCCCCGCTGACGTGCCACCGTGCCATTAGACCGTCTGGCCAGGGCTGCGGTCCTCACCCTCAGGCCCTCTCACTCTCCCGGGGGTCTCTGTCCCAGCGCGTTTCCTGCCTTCATCGTCAGGGCCAGATGCCACGTGTGCGGCCTCTCCCCTCTCTCACGGCCACACCATTCCCACAGAGCCAAGGGGCCTCCTCCGGGAACAGAGGAAGGGCCGGGGAGCAAAGCCCTGGCCTCTCCCAGGGCGAGGCTCTGTCCAGGCCATGCACGGCACGGAGGGGCGTCTGAGAGGATGAAAAGAGGCTGCTTAGGGGAAGGTCAAGGGCCGCTCCAGGACGACTGGTCTCACGGTCCGGAAGCTTCTGTCTGCAGCACCCATTAAGGCCCGTACTGGGTGGCTGCCCGCTGTGCATCCCCGTCTTGGAAGAGACCACCCGCAGGCCCTTCCTCAGTTATCGGAGAAGGGAGCCATGGGTTTACAGGGAGGGCCATGCCGGCGGAGACCGGGAATGGAAAAGCACGCGCCCCTGCGCGAGGCCAGGGCTTTGCCTCCCTGGGAGGAGTGCAGGCCGCCTCCTCCTCCGACCCTTCCCTGGCTGCGCCGTCCTGTCGTGGGTGGAAGCTGGTCCAGGGGCCCACGTGATGGCCAAGCACCGCAGCAGGGCTCTGCCCACGTGCCCTTGGGTGTGCAGCGAGAGCTTGCTCACCCACCATCACGGCGCAGTCCAGGGTGCCCGCCATGTCGGCCGCAGGGGCGACGGCAGGTGAACATCGCCGGGTGTGGTGACACTGTGGCTCTGACCCCCAGCACCTCAGCCCTCCTGGACAGCTCACCGCTCAGGCAGCCCCCGGGCGCGTACCGGGCAGATCAGCCTTGTTGCCAGCTCCCAAGTACCCTGCAATCACTCGCGCTCTCCTCCGGAACCTCTTCCAGCGCCACATCAGGAGAGCTCTTTGAACGCTAACAAGAACCAATATTTTAGATTCTACTGCTAGGCGCTTGAGCTCAAGTCACTTTATTGTAAAATTAGATGTCATTGTGAAAAGCACAGATATAAATATAAGAGCAAAGGCCCTTTTCTTAATGCAGAAACCAAGGTAACAGTATCCTATTTCTCCTTGTCTTCAAAAAATCCTTTTTTTTTTTTTTTTGGTAGCTCAGCCAATGTAATGTGCTGCATATGTACACTTAGCATTAAATAACTATTACGCACAACTACTCCACAGTAATATCTAAGTATATTTATGGAAAGCTAAATTATATTGCCGAGTTTATTTTAGCCCAAGGAAGCCCCTGGGAAGGGATATTGTGTATTTTAAAGAGTAAATGTAAACTATTAAATAGAAAGAGGCTTTGTGGGCTGTAACACATTCTACCTAGGTAAATCACAGAGCAATTACACAGTAAACTTTTCTTTGATGAAGCGCCGGAGTGATGACATGTAATTACTTTTCCAGCGCTGCACCGTGTGTTTATCAAAATGTTAATGCAAGCATAATAACAGGCTGCATGTTTGTGCCGAGAATGTCAGAGCCATCCAGCTGTCAATCACATCTGAAAATAAAATCGCAAATAAGCAGGCAGCTTGCTAGCAGGAGTGACAGCCAACACTCGCCCGGCGCAGAGCCCGGCTGCCCTCCACCAACCGTGGCAGCGTGGCGGTGCACCCCACGGGGGGCGTCGCCATCACTAGCTGGGTGTGGTGTGTGGCCCTGGTGACCCATGTGCTGCGGATGGGGCCTCCCTCAGTGGCCGGCCGATCGGTGCCATTTCCTCCCCCACGTGCCCTCGGAGCCATGCCCTTGCTCAAGGCCACAGAGCCCACAGAGGGCTGGCACGATGGACACGACTCAGACGGGCATCCCGGTCGTCGGCCCCGTTCGGCCCATTCTCAGCAAGTCCTGCTGTACTCAGCCCTGTCCCGGTCACCAGGGTGGAGCGTCCTGGACTTGGGTTGTCGCGGCCATGGGCTGAGCTGGTTTTGCTTAAAGTTAATGCAATGTAGGAAAAAAAATAATGGGACCAGAGGGTGACACAGCAGTAGTGGGGCAGTCTGTGAGCCCGGACTTTGGTGTGAGGTCTGGGTTCACGTCCTGAGGCCTCCCGGTGCGTGCTGGGCTGTGCCTGTGACCCAGGCTGTCTGAGGCAGAGGGTGGAGCGTGGTGTGAAGACACTATTGGTGTCTCTCTCTCTCATACAAAAATCAAATGAATAAACTTACACACACACACACACACACACACACACACACACACACACAGGGCAAATGTGCCCAGTGCTGGGGTCTCAGGAGGAACCAGTCAGTGCATACGGTCGGGGAACACAGCCCCCGGGAGCCTGCCTGGGTTGAGGGTGAGGCAGATCCTAAGGAGGCCCTGGTGACATCCCAGCGCCACGCCCTCGTGCTCTGGAACACCTGGGAGGTGAGCACTCTGGTCTGGAGAGCTGCATCCACCCTGTCTCCTGGCCTCTTTGTGTGAGAGCACTTTCCGCGGAAGGGTCTGCCTACAGGTGTCTAAAACCTGCCAGCCACATGCTAAGGAGAGCAGGTGCACCGCCCCCCCCCGAGTGCACACCTTCTCTGCAGGCCGGGGCCTGGGTGAGGGCTGGGGGACCTCCTCCTCCTCTCCGTGGTAAATGGGGCTCACAGCACACATGAAACCTACCCAGGAAGGGGCTCCGGAAGGCCCCCGGGAAACACCTATGGAGCTGTGTACTGATGCCATGTCTGGGGGCACCAAACAAATGTGTCATTCCACGAGCTCTTCCAAGTCCCCGGTACTTGCCTTCTGCTGTGCGGAGTGCTGGATGGGGCAGCCTCCCTGCCCTGTGCACAGCTGTGGCGAGGGGACCCTGACACAGGCGGCACCGCGGCGGCAGCAGGCAGGGAGACGCTCCTGGCCCTCCGCCCTCTGGCCACCTCGTCTCGGTTACTCGTCATCCCTGCGGGTGCCCACAGACGCAGCAACGGCCGCCCGATGTGCCCGCCGCCCGGCCCGATGTGCCCGCCGCCCGACGTGCACTAGATCCTGATTCCTTCTCCTCTGAGGCCAGGGAGGAGCTGGCAATTCCACCCAGCTCTTCACGAATAAGCTGTGAGTGCAGGGCCACAGTCAGAGGTTAGTACATGGTTTTAAATGTAAGACCCCTCCCGCAGTCTCCCACAGATTCAGACCGGACAGTGGGAATGGACAGTTATTTCACGAAGAGCAACCTGAGGCCAGTGGGCAACCGCGACGCTCTGACCTTCGCTCTCGGACCTTCCCTCCTCATTCCAGGGTCCTCAGTGGGAAAGGCCTCACATGCAGAAATTGGCAAGTCCCCAAAATCAACTTTGAAGTGTGACTGGACTCCAGAATAAGAATACGCAGGAAACCCCCTCTCAACGCAGCGGCGTGTTGGCCGCGTTACCAACAGCCAGTCCGGAGTGGGCAGCGTGAGGACACGGGGCGCTCGGAAGTGGCACCGAGAACATCCCAGGCCTTTTCTTTCTCTCCTTCCCTCCTTTGCCCTCTTTCCTTCCTTCCATGAGCAAGAAACAGACAGGCGGGGCCACCAGTGCCTCCAGCAGGGCCTCGGTGCCAGACCCTGTGCTTGGCCGGCCCTGGCTCACGGCATGTATGCCCGGGGTGCTGGGAGGGTTTGCGGAGGGAGCCCAGAATCCTCCCACGTGGGACCCCTTGCAGACGCGGGACTACGGCTGCCCTGCTGCCGGCCTGCAGCCACAGTCCTGTCCACTTTACTGCGTTTCCCAGGGAGGATGGAGCACCTCGGAGCCCCAGCTTTCCTGGGAGCTGTTGCAGGGCCACTTGAACTGTGGGCCCCAGGCAGCCACTGATCAGCACATCACGGCCGGCCTCCTCAAGGCCATCATCGAGGGACCAGCAGTTAGCGTAACGGCTATGTCACTGGACTCCCACATAGTCGACCGCGGTTCGCGTCCCGGACCCGATGGCTTAAATTCACGCCGGGCGCGTGTGTGTGCGTGCCCAAGATCCCGAGAGGAGAATGGAGGAGAAGGGATTGCGGTGTGGCCATCCCCCCTGGGGGGTGATTTCTCGCTTTCTGTCTCTCTGTCTCTCTCTGTCTGTCTGGTGAGCGCACGCGCCCTATAGCAAAAACATTTCCAAAAAAAAAAGGCCGTCGTCGACACAGTTTCCTGTCGGCTGTGGGAAAGCTGGCACTACCGAGATGGCCTCTGAGCGACCTTTCAGGTCACTCTCTCCTGGCGACCGGGCTCCCTCCTCGGCGTCCGTGGGAGGATAGAGGCCGACCGGCTCCCAGCCTCTCCCTGGTCCTAAGCCCTGCACAGGCCCCTCATGATGTCTACTTGGGGGTACTCGGGCCTCTGAAAAGCCGCTTCGTCTTTCCGTATGGTGACAGATGTCTCCCCTAAAGACGTGAGTCCACAGTGAGGCCAGGTTTCAGCACAGAGCAGAGAGCTGAGAGGCTGGGAGGCTCCTTCGCTTCCCTCAGGCTGGTTCTGTGCACCTCTCCCCTGCCCCGCTCAGACACCTCCCGGCTCGCAGGCTGGTTCTGTGCACCTCTCCCCTGACCCGCTCAGACACCCCCCGGCTCGCAGGCTGGTTCTCCCCGTGCACGCTCTCCCCTGCCCCCACTCAGACACCCCCCGGCTCGCAGGCTGGTTCTCCCCGTGCACACTCTCTCCTGCCCCCGCTCAGACACCCCCCGGCTCTCAGGCTGGTTCTCCCCGTGCACGCTCTCTCCTGCCCCCCGCGCTCACAGCCCGTCTCATTGCACTTTGGCACTCGCCGCCCTCAGCACCCTCGTGATGCCGTGGTGGAGACGCTCACGGTGTTGACCCGTTGTAGTTCACACAGGCTGGATCTGCAAGCCCGTGTCTGAGGAGGGACCAGAGGCAGAGCACACAGAGCTCGCCAGTGTTCAGCACGGCCCGAGTGCAGGGGCCTCAGCACACTCCTCCCCAACAGCGAGGATGGAAGAATGGAGGCTGAGGACGGCGGCCTCGGCACCGCTCCCTCCAGGGTGGCCGCTCCCTCTGACGACAGGACCTCAGCACTGCACTGTCCAGGGTGACGTGGCCGCAGCGGCGTCTGCCCAGCAGCCCTGTGCTGCCTGCTCAGCGCCTCCCAGAGGCCCGAGAGTGCAGCTGCTCCTCCGGCTGGCTGCGTCCGCACTGCCTCAGCCCTCGGGACCTCCTAGGTGCCAGGGAGAGGGTGGCTTGGGGCAGCAGCAGGCTCGGTTCTGCTGGGACGAACTTCTCTCTTACACCGAAGGTCTGCTGCTGAGAGGCCGCCACGTTGCACGCTGCTTCCCAAACAGGTGCGGGCCGAGCTGTGGTTAGCATGCCCTGCCACCGCGGGCGCCTCTGCTGATGTCTCAGTCACAGTTGGCTGGGCCCTCTGAAGTTCGCGGGAGTTAATTAGAGCATCCGAGAGCGGGGCTGGAGAGCCAAGCTCTGCAGTCGGTTGTCAGCCTGGTCCCGTGACTCCGGGCTGGGCTGGTCCTCCACTGGGGACCATCAGGCTGCAGGGTGACCCTGCCAGGAGGGGCCAGGCTCTCCTTGGAGGAACGGCTGGAGGGAGGACTCGCTTATGAGCGGAGAATCGCAGTCACATTCCTTATTCTGTACCGGCCTGACAGGAAAATTCACATTCCGGTGGTGATCAGTTTCAGAAATGTCTCCTTGGGAAAAGAAGCCTGCGGTGTTCAGGAAGCAAGGATGACGGTTCTGAGCAGACGCAGGAAGTCAAAGTCAGGGCTGTCCCAGGAGCTGCAGAGCGGCCGTCCCTGAGCCACCCTCCTGTCCCGGGAACTGGACAGTGACTGTCCCCAAGCCACCCCTCCTGTCCCGGGAGCTGGACAGTGACTGTCCCTGTCCCAACTGCTGCCTCAGGGCCCGCCCAGAGGTGGTGGGATGGCAGAGGGCATCGCAGGGGGCGTGCGTGGGTGACGGGAGAGGTGTGCGAGACAGCAGGCAGCCAGAGGCGTGTCCAAGCAACCGAGGCATCGGCCAGCTGGGCCCGAGCCTGGCGGCCTTGAGCGGGATCTCGGCCCAGGCTGTGTCAGGTGGAGCCCGCGTTAGCACGCACCCATTCTCCCGGGACAGCAAAGACCACATCTTTCTGAGGGACGCGGAACTGTGGCGGGATGGGTGCTGAGCGCAGTGAGGACCTCACATTATCAATGACATCACTGGGGATGGTCCCTGCAGCGGGCTTCCCACGGAGGGGGTCCCCTCAGTTCGTTACCCTCCATGCTGTCCCTGTTCCAAACTGCCGACATCAGGAGGGTTACCGCCGTGTCCTCGGCCCTCCGTGAGGCCTGTGTCCCATAAGCCATCCCGAAGGTTGAGCCCGGCCGGTCGCCTCGTTCAGCCCTCCCTACCACGCACCTCCCAGGTCCCCGGGGTCCCCAGGAAAGAGAAGGCGAGGGCGAGGTACCCACGCCGAGATCACGTCTGCCAGGAACCTGCGTCAGAGATGGAGTCAGGACAGCAGGAGAGGGCCCGGCCGGTGGGACCTGCCTCCTGCCGAGACCCTGTGACTGCATGGCTTCTCTCAGCACGTCTGAAAAACGCAGATGGGCACGACCTGCAGAGCGAGCCAGCCGGAGGAGGGCCCCTCTCCCTGGGTGGGCCAAGATTTGCAGTCCAGGAGAAGGGGATGCAGGAAGCCAGAGGTTTCACCCCTGCCTGGTCCTTGCACTGAGTGATCCTGCACAAGTCCGCACTGGGCAGGCTCGATTCCCCGGGCCGCCGCAGGGATCACGCACCACGCCACGCCTCGCAGTACCCGCCGAGGGCCACACATGGACTCTGGGAGCCCTGTGTGTGCACACAGGGTGGAATGAACGCGCACGCATGCACACGGTGCCAGGCAGCTGTGAGCAACACGCGGCATCGATCCCCAGAGAGCCGGGGACACGCAGCATGTGGGGTGCTGGACAGGACAGTGCGGAGGCCGGCCTCAGACTGCCACGGTTCCGAGCGCCCTGGGCCCGGAAGAGCTTGGAAGTGAGGACTCATTCTGCTCCTCCACCTCAGTCCTGCTCCGTCGCGCGGTGACGTTAAAAGGTCCTGCTGGGCCTTGCCAGACTGACAACGTCCCCCTCTGGTGGTGAGCACCCCGAGGCCCTGGGGCCTCTGCCTGGGCACCCCCACTCACCACTCTCCCGTCGTCCGCCACCTTCGTGAGGTCCCCCAGACAGACCCGAGACTAACTTGCGGTGCCTCCATCTGGAGGTGAGAAGTGCCGGGCTCTCCGAGGTCCTCCCAGCCCCTGGGGTCCTGCGGTTCGGTTCCCAACTGGAAGTGCAATAAGCAGGACTCGTACCTGGGGTGGCATCTCACCAAGTGTCTTCTGACCACGACTTTGACAGACGTTTTAGCTGCAGTTTGCTTGCAGCCTGCCCTGGCCGGGACCGGCTTTCAAGCTGACGTCGGGAGGGCGTCCTTGAGAGGCCGTAGCTAGCCCGTCCACCCTCAGCACCGTCCTCACCGGGGTAGGGAGCATTCGGAATCCTCATACGGCCGCCGAAGGCACGCGCAGTGCCTGCACCACCGAGCCGAACGTCCCCGCAGCAGTCGCTGTCCCCGTGTCTGTCTAGAATTTTGTCTGAGTAGCCAAATCTCTCTGCCCCCGCCCCCCAGGCTCCGGCTGCCATTCTCAGCTCTGCACTGCCACGAGGCTGTCCTCGTCTCCCCAGGTGGGCGAACTGAGCTGTCCCCCGTGCCTGCCTGACTGCATGTCCTGCTCGCCCACGCTAGGTGACAGGACAGCAGTCTTCCCGGTGGCTGAGTAGCATTCCACAGTATGAATATCATCACACGCGTGTGCACAGAGGCGTGCGTGAACATGAATGCAAGCTCACGTGCCCTGTATTCTGTTTTTGAGAGATTTTGCTACATGGCATGTGCACTTACTGGAGTCAGGAGGAGGCGGAGCGAGAGAAAGCGAGCAGTCGTGCCTCCCCCAGGGGGGTGGCCCGCTGTTATCCCTTCTACACTGTCCTCTGGGGATTTGGGGCACACACACACACACACGCACACACGCCCAGCGTGAGATTTTAGCCTCTGGGTCTGGGACTTGAACCGTGGTCAGCTATGGGGGCATTCAGGGCCTTAACCACTACACCACCTGCTGGCCCGCACCCGTTTTCTTCATCCGCCCGTCTGGGGATGAGACTCAGGCTGCCCCACATCCGGGCTGTGCTGACCAGGGCTGCCGTGGGCAGGTGCAGACCTCTCCGTGACTCCCGGCCCCTTTCCGGCACGGCAGCCGACACAGAACGCTGTGCGCGGGGCAGCAGTCGGTTACGCGGAGGACGTCCGTCTGAGAATCTGCAAGCACGTCTATGCTGGTATCGTGCTCCATGTTTTCCTAAGTTGATGTTTACAAGGTCCCTACGGGGCAGGCAGAGAGGCCCTGTCCTTCCCGTTTCACGGCTAAGCAGACCACAGTCCAGAGAGGCCCGAGCCCCACAGTGGGGTCAACGGCGGAGCCCAGACTTCCCCAAGGGCGCGAGCTCCTGGACGAAGTCACAGGCGGGCAGCCCCACACCGCACCCGGCCAGCACGGTCCCGGCGCACACGCATTTGGGAACCAGCACCACAGCCACGGCAGCGCGCTGTCCCACCCCTCAGGGTTCTCCTGACGCTTGCGACCCCTCCCTTTGCCCCCTCTTGCCATCCGTCCTGAACTCACAGCTGCCCAGCCGTGCGCCCCCGACCCTGAAGGCCTGCGTGCTGGCCACACTCGCGCGGGTGGGATTACGCAGCATGGACTCTGTTTCCTGCAGCCGCTCCCTTCCCGCTACTCTGAGCGCCATCTGCGAGTTTCAGGGGCTGGTCCTTGGCTCCCTTATGCCAAGGGCCCCCGAAGGGCGCTCCGTGACTTGTTTGGGTTTCGGGTCCAGTGGTTTCCTTTTCTCTTTTTTAACTTTCTGCCAGAGAGCACGTGGACACCAGAGAGAAACAGAGAGAAACAGAGAGAGGGCGAGAACGAAATTCCCCCGGAGACGGCTGCACTGCAACCTCCATTCTCCCTCAGGATTGTGGGCACGCACACCGGCACGATTTCCAAGTTGCTGGGTTGAGATTCAAACCGCTGTTGGCCACGTGGGAGTCCAGCACCTTAACCACCACGCCACCTGCTGGCACCTAGATTTTGTTCATGCTCCTCTTAGGAAAAAAAGGAAGGTCTGTTCCCCTTCCCACCATCGTAAACGGTGACGGAGCAAATCGTTTCTCGCACTTTCCCTGGCTGAGCCGACAGACGCCAGCACACTGCGCCCGCCAGCCGGGAGGGAGAGTCGAGTTTATGGGGACATGTGCCCTGAGGGGGCCGCTGCTCTCCTCGTGGGCACAGAGGACTCACAAAGGCAGAAACAGCGGGAAACTGGAAAACTGGGTAACTCAGGAGGGGGTAGTCAGTGAGCCTTTGCCGGGGGCTTGGGAAATTAAGTTAGCTTTTTCTAAAGTAAAGGTTTGTGGGGTCACTTCATAACAAACAACGCTGAGCCTGTTGGTCGCCGAATGTTCTCTGCCTTTCTCGTCGCAGAGACAAGGAGGTGGCTCCCTTAGCCCTCGGCTGTGGCAGCCAACCCCAGCCTCGGACTGCATCCGCTGCATAAACAGTCAGGGTTATGAATAGTAAAATTAGTTTAAAGAAACCCCAGCCACAGTCGCGAACCCCCACACGGAGGAGGATAGCGGTCCTGTCATTCCAGGGAACGGGTTGGTATAATCGCCATAGTTTAAGTCTCGAATTAAAATGAGGCTGTAATCACTCGTGGGGGGGCAGGTGAGAGCTGGCCTTCCCAACCAACAGCCTGAGGTGAGCCTCGAACCCAGGAGGGACAAAAGGCCGTGGGCTGGCCAGCCCAGTCTGGGGGAGAGGTATGCGGGACCCAGGTGCTGGTTCTTCAGCCCTTTTTTTAAAGGGAATTATTTATTTAATTTTATTTATTATCATTATTATTAGTTATAGGGCACGCACAGTTGCCAGAGAGACCGAGAGAAAGTGAGAAAGCAAGCCGCCAGTCTGGGCTGACCTGAAGCCGGCCACGTGGGAGTCTGGCGCCCGACCCTTCACGCCACCTGCTGGCCCTGGGTCCTTAAGCTCTCCAGTGGCCTGGTGTGACCTCTACATGTGACATCAGCGAGGTGCCCACTCCCTCTGGGCTCTGCCTCCGCCCAACCCGCCAACTGGGCTCAATGGGCCCACTTCCTGTTAGGCCGGACCGCGCTCCCTGGCGGGTCAGAACCAGGAGCTCAAGTTGTGGGCCGAGCGGGTTTGACGGGCCTCTGCCCTGGACAGGCCCTGCTCAGAATCTCTGCCCTCCCGTGGGATCAGTGGCAAGGTGGTCTGTGACCCCGATGTCGGGCCAGGACCTCAGCTCACATGCGTGCATCCCCAGCAGTGCTCTGAGCACTGCTGGGACATGGCCACATGGGGTCCCCAAACACACTCCTGCATTCAACCCTGACCCCCGGCCACCTGGCTCCTGCTGCCCGCTCCTGCCCCCTCTGCTTCTGAGCCCACTCTGCCGGCTTTATTTAATGAGGTTTATTGTTTGTGCGCAGTGATTTTCAAAGGCCCGATGCCTGCTTTGAGCCTGCCCTCAGATCTTCCGCCTGCCAAAGAGGTGGGCTTTTGAAGGTTCCGCCATTAATTCCGCACCAAGCTTCCGCATTTAACGGTCGCGGTTTGAAGCGTGCATCAGCTGCGTGGGAACATCTGAGAGGCATCCAAGATGCTGCAAATTATACAGAGTTATTAGGAACTAGCGTGGCTCTCCATCCCGTGCCTCAGAACTTTATTCCTTGTATCAAAAAGATTCGGGGATATCAAAATATCACTCTCTGACTCTGATAATGACTTCCCGGAGTTTCAGACACTGGTGGAACAAAGATTTAATTTTAATTATCACCAGCTCCATTTTTTTTTCTTTTTAAGAAATGTTCAGCTGGGGGCCAGAGAGTGGTATGGTGGTTGGGATGACGGACTCCCACGTGGCTGACAGAGGTTTGAGTCCCGGACTTGGTGGCTTGTGAATCACTCCAGGGGTGTGTGTGTGTGTGTGTGTGTGTGTGCCCTAAAATCCCAAGAGGGGAGCTAGCAGGTGGCATGGTGGTTAAGGTGTTGGACTCCCACATGGCTGACCACAGTTTGAGTCCTAGGCCAGGCAGCTTGCTTTCTCGCTTTCTCTGCCCTCTTTTATTCTCTGTCTCTTTGGTCAAGCTAAAAAAAAAATAATAATAAATGAAATTAAATAAATAATTCTAAAAAAAAATCAAGGGATGACTTAAATAAGAATAAAATCTAGACTTAAAAAAAATCCCAAGAGGAGAATGGAGAAGGGATTGTGGCAGGCTGTCCCCCGGGAGGTTTCTCGCTCCCCCCTCACTGTTTCTCTTTATCTCTTTGTAGTGAGCGTGCCCGAAGGCAAAGACCTAGGCAAGAACGTCCAGCTAGTACAGGGCAGGGTGCTGGGGGAGCCGCCGCAGAAGAGGCGGAGAAGTGGCCCTCCTACAATGTCCCACAGTGGCCGTCTTTGACGAGTTCTGTTGTCCCCACATGGAGGGACCCCTTGGCTGGGGACAGTGGGTGGCCCGGGGCTGGTCGGGCAGCAGGCGGTGGGAGGATGCTGCAGGAAGTGTACTCTAACAGGAGGGCAACCGCAGACCACAGCGGCCACGCTGCGCAGCCCTGAAACCCAGCCCTGACCAGCTGGGTCTCAGGGTGTGCTACCCACGGGCCAGGGCGGGGGTCCTGCTGGGGGCCGCAGTAGCACAGGCATGACAAACCCCCCAGAGCGCCCCCAACCACCCTGGAGAGAGGTCCCTTGGACCACAAAAGAGCACCTGCAGGCGGGGCGGGCACCGTCCCGTGGCTGTCGTGGCTGTCCTGCGATGTCCCTGCCATGACTTCCACCCGCCACATCCCTGGAGCTGCCACATGGGCCGGGGCGAGGTCAGCTGTGGGGGCCTGACTCCTGGGCTTGGCTCCGTCAGGTATCCGGGCATCCCAGAGCCCCCAGCCCTCATCTTCGAGGGCTTCCTGGGGTCTCACCACGATCTTCAGCAGTGGGCGTGTTCCCATTCCCAGATGCAATGTTCCAGGGAACCTGCACATACGCAGTAGCTATGACAACAGAGGGCACCCTGCTGCTGTTCCCCGTCCTGTCCCGTGTCTCCCCAGGGCCGAGGGACCTCAGAGGACCCCACAGATGCCCAGAGCTCTCAGCCAGCTTTGCAGCAGCCCCTGGCTGTAAATATTAGGGCTTGGTTCTAATCTGTACCCTGCGGGGGACTTGGGAAGGGCCCCAAGAGGCACAAGCAACAGACTTTTCCTTGAAGAATTGGCCACCATTTACCCTTAGGGGGAAAAGATGGCCACTGGGAGAGGTGACTTTCCTTTACTGATTAAAGGAAGCAAGCCTGGCTCTGCGTGTGCTCCTCACGGGTGCGTGCAGGCATGTGGCGTGCGCATACACATGTATGCAGGTGTGCGTGTGCAGGGGGTGTGTGCTGTGTGCTCCTCATGGGTGTGTGCATACACATGTGTGCAGGTGTGTGCATGTGCAAGGGTGTGTGTGCTATGTGTTCTCCTCATGGGTGTGTGTGTGGCGTGCGCATACACATGTGTGCAGGTGTGTGCGTGTGCAGGGGGTGTGTGCTGTGTGCTCCCCATGGGCGTGTGCATTCACATGTGTGCAGGTGTGTGCATGTGCAAGGGTGTGTGTGCTATGTGTTCTCCTCATGGGTGTGTGTGTGTGCGTGTGCATACACATGTGTGCAGGTGTGTGTGTGTGCAGGGGTGTGTGCTCCTCATGGGTTGATGTGGCCAGAGGCTTCTCCCTGTCACCCTGTCGGCACTGTGCAGGGAGACGGAACAGTGATGACCTGGCTCTGTGCTCAGCGCTCTGGCCATGCCGGCCCAGCACGAGGGAGGGCTCGGAGTCCCGGACCTTCCCAAGATGATCACGGGGCCTTCTCAACTGCACACACAAGACGGCCGGCCGTGCAGACGCTGTGGAACGAGTGTTCCACGAGGCTGAGGCCACGTGGCAGGCCCTGGTTCGAGTTTGGAGGCCTCCCAGTGCACTCTGGGAGTGCGTGCCTGTGACCCGGTTAAGACCCCGATGGCATGTCCACTCTCTCTGTCCCCTTTTCAGGAAGATAAGGCCCTAGCAGAGCCACACTGGCCTTGCCGCGGCGTGGGCGGGGACGGGCTGAGGATGCCAGCTGCCGGTGGGGGGACACCTCATGTCTCTACAAGGCTGTGCCCACGCGGGGGCTGGACATGGCGCTGTGGCAGTCTCCGTTGTCTGGGATCCCTGCTCCCATGGAGAAGTATTCTCAGAGCAAACTTGAGCATTCCTGATCCCCCAAACTACTCACGACGCAGGTAACGCCCTTCCAAACAGCTCTTCTGTAATTTCACTTCCTTTGAAAATCACGAGGTGGTCGCGCCATTGGTCCCGGAGTCACCAGGTTTTAACCGCGCCAGCTCTGGTCCTGCGCGATCAGCCCAGCCAGCTGCCCTGGGTCCCCCCGAAATGAAGGCATTTTAAGCTTCTAGTGCTGCGAGGTCACTCTGGTCCCTCTGCCCAAACAAGGACGCTAATGAGTGTATGTGGTGCGCGGGGGGCCCCTGCTTCCTCCTGGGGCTTATTAGCACAACTGGAACACTATCTAATTTGTGGCTGACCTCATCCCTGAAGGGGACAGTGAACCAGCCACGGAGGCCTAGGAGGTTAGACCCTGGTGGGACCGAGCCGTCGGAGCCCTGGCTCTCCGGGTTACTGGGGGGTGCCGGTTCCCTCCCGGGCCTCCGCGCTCCAGGTCTCTCTGTCCATCTTCCCAGCTGGCCCACTCCACCTCCCGCTAAGGAAAGTGGCCTGCCATCATGTGTCCCCAACAGCCCGCGCTCAGCTCCAGACCTTAGTCCCTCTGCCAGCATACCCAGAACCTACTGCTGCAGGCAGTGTCCCCATCTCAGAGCAAACCTCGCAGGGGCAGCCCCAGACCCGGGGCGTCTGTGGGATGTTTGTCACGGGCCCACGTGTGGCTCAGTGTCTTGTGTCGGCCTGGGTGTGGCTATGGCTGAGGAGTGGGTGGGCTTGGCTCCAGGACTTAGCTGAGCGGAGAGCCCTGGGCCTCCGAGACTGCAGGGACGCCCCCTGCCCCAGCACACACCCTTCTGTGAACAGAAGAGATGGAGGGAGGGCTGCAGGGAGAGGAACCTGAAGCTGCTCTCTGACAGCCTCGGACCAGCCCCTGTCCTGCTCAGAGGACCAAATGGTGAGGATGAGAGTGAGGACGAGAGCCAGCAGGCCCAGGCCTTGACCCAGTGGGGACAGCGCTCTGGCCTTCTGGTCACGGAGGTCCTTAGAGCAGTGTGCTGGGCTCCTCAGACCCTGCAGCTGCTGGGGCTGGACACGGCTCAGTCACGGCTCAGCCTCTGTGGCCTTAGTTTTCAAGTTGCCAGAGGGCATGTCCATCTGCTAGGGACAGACAGAGAGACAGAGAGACAGAAAGCACCCCAGAGGGCGTGGGCACGGCGCTGTCCCTCATCTCTCACTTCTATCCCGCTGCCATCTTGGGCGTGCACGTGTGCTTGGTGTGCTTCACAAGCCACAGGGGCTGGAATCTGAACGGTGGCTGCTGGGTGGGACCCGGCTCCTCCAGCCACGCAGCCACATGGCCGGGCCTCCTTAACCTCCTCCTGCCACCATGCTGAGCCTCACGTGGAACTCACTCTGTTCTGAGCCGTGGTGGCCACACGACCCGCTGTCCCCTCGGGCAGCGACACTTACTACGACACAGAGCGAGGACACGCGGTGGCTTTGTCACTGGAGCGAATGGCACATTCTCATAGCCAGATAATACAGAAATAAAGGCGTTTGTAATAGACAACGGAAGGATCATCCCCATCGCTTCAAAGCACCCTCCGCCCGCTCAGGGATTACATGCCTCTTTACTTATCTCGCAACAGTTTTCTTATTCTTGTTTTCCCTGAAGAGCGCACACACGGCTCACGGCAGGCGGGAGACGGCGCTCGCCTGTCAAGGCCAGAAAGAAGTCACCCTGCAGGACACTGCGTGGCTGATCCACCGTGAGGCGGCTGGGCTCCGATGAAGCCAGCCGGCCACACTGCAGGGTGCGGCGCGAGGAGGAAGACGGCCTGAGGACTGGCAGCACCGTCCAGCTACAGCGCGGGGCCTCTCAGTCCGCCCGGCACTGGGCTTTGCGCTGAGATGGGCTCCGTGCTGCACACGCTCGGGGGCGCTGCGTCCTTCCCGCCAGCACAGCCAGGGGAGCTTTGTAAGATTCCCGACCTCTACTCCGAACCGGAAAACACCGGGATCTGGGGAGCAGGCAGGATGGGGGTGTCATCGTGGAGCAGTGACGGGCCAGAGGCCCTGGAAGCCACGTGGGCGGGTGGGCCGGCCCGGCCGCAGTGCCCAAGGCCCGGCGCAGACTGAGCTTCGCTGGGTGGACGGGAGGGCGAGGGGCCCTGGGGAGTGGCGCAGCCGCCCTGGCCATGTCTCACAGGCAGGTGTTGGCAAACCCGGTCCCAACTCCGCCATGGCATCCACCTTCCTGCCCAACACCTGCTCCTGCTTCTCCGTTGTTTACGATCTCCCGTCACAGCGGGTGGGTGTCAAGAACTCACGGAAAATGGAATCGGAGTAGGAGTTTATTTTGGCACAAAAAGTCTCGCAATTTGAGCGCGACTTTTCCGAAGACGCACCATCCACCAGCCTCTGCAGCCTCTGTGGAAGGAGCAGGCCCCATGGCGGCACCGAGTCTGCCCTGCCGTGTCTTTCGTTAAATATTTCCGACCCCTTCTGTCTCTTCCTACTGTTTTCACTTCATTCATTTGTTCCCAGGGAGACAGAGGCACCCTCGAGAGGTCTTTGTGCCGCACCCCCCAGCCCTGAGACCTGGCAGGGCCCAGGCACACCCCCGTGCATGCTGGGTGCCCAGGTGGGCCCAGCACGAACCCAGAGCCTTCCCACATGGCCTCCCATGTCCGCTCATCTGTGCCACCCTCTGGGCTGGGCTGTGACTGCTTCTTCTGTCACCCTGAGACTGCTGAGCCCGAGGGCTTTCGGAGAAGCCAGGGAAACAACAGGACAGGCCACGCCCTTCGAGACCTGCCGCTCCCGAGCCGCCCGGGCCCTCCTTCACTGCACTCGCACCATCCGAGTACGAGGGTAACGAAGGGTACAGACTGTGAAGCCCACAGCCCTGACAAGGCCTGGCCACGCTGGGTCAGAGGGCACGCGTGGGCCCTGGGGAAGAAGGGCCATTTGGGCCTAGACCCATGGGGGGTGAGGCCTGCTGGGTGCCACACACAGGGGAGGTCAGCTGGGGTACAGGAGACGACGCGGTTCAGGACAGGCTTCCCTAGAGGAACGCGAAGCTCCACAGACCAGGAAGAACCATGGTCAGCGGTGGGGGTGTGGGGTTGGCACAATGCTCCATGGTGCAGGGCATGGGTGGTGGGTGTCCCCTGAGGTCGGCCCGCACCCACCAGGTCTCACGAGTGCCCACGATCTGGTCACGGGAGGGGGGTGTGGTCCCTGAGGTCGGCCCGCACCCACCAGGCCGCACGAGTGCCCACGATCTGGTCACGGGAGGTGGGTGTGGTCCCTGAGGTCAGCCCGCACCCACCAGGCCGCACGAGTGCCCACGATCTGGTCACGGGAGGGGGGTGTGCCCCTGAGGCCAGCCCGCACCCACCAGGCTGCATGAGTGCCCACAATCTGGTCACGGGAGGTGGGTGTGGTCCCTGAGGTCAGCCCGCACCCACCAGGCCGCACGTGTGCCCACGATCTGGGCACAGAGGTGGGTGTGTCCCCTGAGGTTGGCCCGCACCCACCAGGCCGCACGTGTGCCCACGATCTGGTCACGGGAGGTGGGTGTGCCCCTGAGGTCGGCCTGCACCCACCAGGCCGCACGAGTGCCCATGATCTGGGCACAGAGGTGGGTGTGCCCCTGGTCTGGGTGGAGGCTGGCAGCTAATTACGGTAAGGAGACCCCACTGGGAGTGCACGCTCTCTCTCAACCTCTCCCCTTCTCTGTCTATCATAGAAGAAATAAATAAAACCTAAAAACAAAAGAAAATTGGCCAGCAGGTGGCATTTGCGACTGGATCCCAAATGGTCAGCTCCATCAACCATGGATGAGGCTCGAGTCCTGGACCCAGAGGCTTGAAAAACATGCTGGGTGTGCGCACGAGTACCCCGATCCAAGGGCTGACGGGGCTGCAGGACCCTCTCCCTGGGCGACGCCTCATTCTGCCTCTCTTTGTCATTTTCCCTGTCTCTCTGGCAAGTGCACATGCCCTATTGCAAAAGCTGGGAAAAAATTTAAAGAAAATTAAAGGCCTTTTTAAGTGCTCCCTTAGTAGAAACAAAAAAAGCCAAATGCAGTTGGGAACGTGGGCCCCGGCGCTCTTGGGCACGAGCTTCGGCCCTCCGAGACAGCCCTCCCCCGGCGGAGGGAGCGTGCCGCGTTCCCCGAGGGTTAGACCCGCAGCACCGCCGTGGAGCGCAGCCGGCAAGGCTCTTGTCGGCACGACCCACATCAAAACACATTTGCAGGAGAGCTTATTTCCGAGGACAGATCATTTGGTTAAATCTCTTCCACTCTGATTTCATCTCCAGTTTTGGACGAGCCGCAGTCCAACATGCAGCGGCAAAAGCCCATTTTATTCTCGTGAAAAGGAGTTTAATGACCCTCTGATATAAAATTGATCGTCTGATAAGACGGGTCTTATGGCTATTTTGACAGCGACATTAAACTAAGTGAGTCTGCACAGTCCTCGGCGTGCCTCGCCCGGCTGGGACAGTGCGCCTGTCCGCTCTGTGGGAAGGCGCTGGGGCTCTGTGCTGCCCCGACCCCACTCAGCCCGCGCTCCGAGAGTCCCCGCTTGGGGAGGTGTGGCCTGGAATAACTGAGAATGTGTCCTCCTTTCCCAGAGAGAGGCAGAGGGAGGGCTTTCGACAGGGTCTCCCCAGGCCGTGACACCCTGCCCAGCCCCCACTGAGGGAGGGTCATAGGCACACCTGGCACGTCCCCGCTGGGCCAGGAACCAAACCAGGCCTTCCACCGGGGGTGGTGCCCCGTGCGCTCGGGCCTCCCAGGCTCTGTCCCCGGGGCCACCGCCTCCTGCCACGTGGGCAGCTGAGAGTGAGGCATTTGGATCAGAGTCACTAGTCACAAGAGACATGGCGATGTCAAGCGAACCCCACACCAAGCCAGTCAGTGTCGTCAGAGCTGGCACAGGGTGGGGACGCTGGACTGGCGAGCGTGTGGGGCCCTGGACCCACGGCCAGGTTCGGGGTGCGAGCGGCAGTTCTTCAGAACTCACCTGGCAGGGCCTGGAGACAGTGTGTGCACGCCCAGGCCCCAACACCTCGTCTGGCGGTCTGAGTGCCAGGGTCCTCGGAGGCCACTGGAGTGGGGGTGGGAGGTGATGTGGACAGGGACATGACTTCGGGAACCAGCAGTTAGAGCCGTGGCCTGGGCAGAGGGCGAACGGCATGCACAGCTCAGCGGCGCGTGGGGGAGGAAGAAAAGGAACGGCGTCCACAGCCGGCTCCACCTGGGACGTGAGGGCGCTCACCCGGGGCCCGGCCGGTGGCTCGCCAGGGAAACTGACGCTCTGCAAGGCCGGCCCGTGTGTGTGGGGTCCTGTCTGGAGACCTCCCCGAGTGCACGGGCACACGCGTGCCCAGGTCTAGGACCGGCTGAGGCGGGGGAGCACTGTGGCAGGAGGCCTGACTGCAGGGCTGGCTCTGCTCCCGCTCCCGCCCTCGCTCCCGCCCTCACTGCTTCCGCTCACTCCCATTCTCTCACCCTTGCTGCTTCTGCTCGCTCTCACTCTCACTCGCTCTCACTCTCACTCACTCTCACTCTCACTCGCTCTCACTCTCACTCTCACTCACTCTCATTCTGGCTCACTCTCACTCTCGCTCACTCTCACTCTTGCTCACTCTCATTCTCACTCTCTCATTCTCGCTCACTCTCACTCTCTCGCTCACTCTCACTCTCACTCGCTCTCACTCTCACTCACTCTCATTCTGGCTCACGCTCACTCTCACTCGCTCTCACTCACTCACTCTCATTCTGGCTCACTCTCACTCTCGCTCACTCTCACTCTTGCTCACTCTCATTCTCACTCTCTCATTCTCGCTCACTCTCACTCTCTCGCTCACTCTCACTCTTGCTCACTCACTCTCGCTCACTCTCACTCACTCTCACTCTGGCTCACTCTCACTCTCGCTCACTCTTACTCTCGGTCACACTTACTCTTGCTCACTCTCATTCTCACTCTCTCTTGCTCACTCTTACTCTCACTCACCCTCTCGCTCGCTCTCATTCTTGCTCATTCTCAGTCGCTCACTCTCACTCTCTCGCTCACTCTCTTGCTCACTCACTCTCGCTCACTCTCACTCGCTCTCACTCTCACTCACTCTCATTCTGGCTCACTCTCACTCTCGCTCACTCTCACTCTTGCTCACTCTCATTCTCACTCTCTCATTCTCGCTCACTCTCACTCTCTCGCTCACTCTCACTCTTGCTCACTCACTCTCGCTCACTCTCACTCACTCTCACTCTGGCTCACTCTCACTCTCGCTCACTCTTACTCTCGGTCACACTTACTCTTGCTCACTCTCATTCTCACTCTCTCTTGCTCACTCTTACTCTCACTCACCCTCTCGCTCGCTCTCATTCTTGCTCATTCTCAGTCGCTCACTCTCACTCTCTCGCTCACTCTCTTGCTCACTCACTCTCGCTCACTCTCACTCACTCTCACTCTGGCTCACTCTCACTCTCGCTCACTCTTACTCTCGGTCACGCTTACTCTTGCTCACTCTCATTCTCACTCTCTCTTGCTCACTCTTACTCTCACTCACCCTCTCGCTCGCTCTCATTCTTGCTCATTCTCACTGTCGCTCACTCTCACTCTCTCGCTCACTCTCACTCTCTCGCTCACTCTCACTCTTGCTCACTCACTCTCGCTCACTCTCACTCACTCTCACTCTGGCTCACTCTCACTCTTGCTCACTCTTACTCTCGGTCACGCTTACTCTTGCTCACTCTCATTCTCACTCTCTCTTGCTCACTCTTACTCTCACTCACCCTCTCGCTCGCTCTCATTCTTGCTCATTCTCACTGTCGCTCACTCTCACTCTCTCTCGCTCTCATTCTCGCTCACTCTCGCTCTCTCACTCTCTCTCGCTCTCATTCTCGCTCACTCTCACTCTCTCTCGCTCTCATTCTCACTCCCTCGCTCTCTCTCTCACTCCCTCGCTCTCTCCCTTAATCATGGACGGAATGAATGGATGAACCGTAAAGTACCTGCGGTGAACAGATTTAATAAGGAAGCGCCGCTCACACGGAAGGCCCCTACTTTACCTGCGGACTCACAGACGTACAGCAGCCGAGCTGGGACAGCTGCCTGTGGCACGAGGGGCCCTGACATGCCAGCTGTGCCATGTGCCGGGGACACGTAGCCCCAGCCCTACCCTCCGAGTGAGGAGCAGGCCGAAACTCAGAACCTGGAGTAGCACCAACAGAAGCCGCACTCAGACGGCTGCAGCCCAGGAGGCCCCGCCGCCCTCCGGGACAGCCGCAGGACATACTGCACCGGGCGGACTGAGGCAGCTGGCCTACCGCCGCCCTTTCCCGAGGTCCTGGTGGCAGGAGTGACGGCTGACCGGGAGTGCGGGCACTGACCGTCAGGTAAGCGGCCGTCCCCTGCCCGTGGGCGCGCCTAGCGGGCTCTGACTCGGGAAGTGCACTGATTCGGGTGCGGGCTCGCCGTCAGATGGGGCACACCCAGACAGGCCCGGCCGAATCCCCACCGAGGACATAGGCAGCGAAGAAGAAGGACATGGGGTCACCAAAGTCGCGTGCACTCGGGAAGGGTGACCCAGTAGCCGCGAGACAGAGCTCTGATGGTAGCGACAGAGTGTCAGTCCCCCTGGGCTGACGGACGGGGGTGGGGGGCTTGGAGCCAAAGTCAGGTGTTCACGGGGCTGGGTGGGGGAGAGGCGGTCATGGGCGTTCCATCTCACTCCTGGGGTGACAAGGGGCCTGCTCTCCCCTCGGCATCGCCAACTGAGACAGGCAGTGGGGGACGAAGCCTGCCCGCGGAGGGGCCGTCCTCAGCCTGGGAGGCCGCCATTCTCACCAGCGGGCAGACGCCTGCACAGGCCTGGGCCGAGGCTCAGGTAGCAGCACGGGGGAGGGCTATCCAGGGCTGAGAGGGGACTGACCACGCCGAGGGCCAGTGACCAGCTACCCCTGGGGTCCTGCCACCACCGGGCTCACCCTCACTCAGCTCACAAGCACCCTGACCCTGCCACTCGCGTGTCGCCAAGGTCCAGTGGGTGGGTTTGATGCGTTTGGGCAGGAGGGGGTACACAGAGGCCCTGGACACGCAGCGTCACCTCGAGTCCTCCTGGTGCCAGAGGGCCTCTGCCAGAGGCGGCGCGGCAGGCCCTGGGACCCAGTCAGGCCTCAGGGCAGTGGCACGCACCGAGCGCTGGCCCGTCCACTGGGCAGCTGCGGACCTCAGGCAGCGCCAGCGACCCAGGGGAAGAGGTGCAGCGGGGTCAGACCGCGCATCGTTTTCCTGCACCGCACGGGAGAGACGCCGAGAAGCAAAGCTAGGACCCACGACACGGGCGTCCCGCGAGTCTGCACGCCACGGGGTGCGCGTCCACCTCCGGCCACGCCCCACTCCCTTTCCTTCTGCAAAGGGTTCAGCAGAAAGTAATTAAACACTGATTTTTTTTTTTTTTTTTATAGGGGCTGGACTTCTGAGGCCTGTTTTCTCTGTTGAAAAAAAAATAGATTTAAGATAACGGCCCTATTCTCCTCAGGATAAACTAGGCTGCGCCATGAAGAGCCCCCTCACTAAGGCCTTCGGCAAAGGCCGGGGCGAAGCTCAGCCTTGACCTTGCTGTAGTCGCTTGGACTGATGTCTACACGGCGGGAGGGCATCCGTGTCTCCGGGAAGTAAGGACCACCGTCTACGCGGTGGGAGGGCGTCTGTGTCTCCGGGAGTACGGACCGCTGTCTACGCGGTGGGAGGGCGTCTGTGTCTCCGGGGAGTATGGACTGCTGTCTACGCGGTGGGAGGGCGCCTGTGTCTCCGGGGAGTATGGACCGCCGTCTACGCAGCGGGAGGGCGTCTGTGTCTCCGGGGAGTATGGACCGCCGTCTACACAGCGGGAGGGCGTCTGTGTCTCCGGGGAGTACGGACCACCATCGCAAGGCGGCCGCGCTCCCTGGGAGGCTCCGTGCGAGCCGGCATTGTGCTTACGAGAAGTGCAAGAGCAGCCCCGAGTGCTCTCAAAGCAGGTGCTACTGCCAGGGAAGCCAGGGAAAGGGCACACGGGGACGTGGGGCAGACGGCACGGGCCTCGGGACCCGGAGGGACGCTGGTCGGCTGCAGTAGCACAGATGAGAAGGTAAGCCGAAGGCGGGCCGCCCCCAGCCCCCGGGACCCGCTCCCAGGCAGAGCTCTGGCCAGGGCCAGGAAGGGGCAGCAGTGACATGCCGCTTGGGCGACGCCGGGTCCACGTGGGAGAGTGTGGGTTCACTTCCTGTGACCTGCGCGCACCCATGACCCCGGCCTGCTGGGTAGGCACATGACCCTGTGGAGGGCCTCTGTCCCTCTCTCTGTGTCTGATGTTTATGAAATAAACGCTCAGCTCTTGGCGTTTCTTTTCCGGGGGCAGAGCTGCCAGGTGTGTCATCACAGCAGAAGCCAGCCGTCCCTCTCCTGGGAGCAGGGCTTCCTGTGGGGAGAGGCCAGGCTGGCCACCCCGGAGGGGCCGGCTCCTGCTCTCAGGGGGGCGACAGAGAATTGAGGGGACATGGGGACAGCATGATGGAAGAGGGAGGGGATGGCCTGGGACAATGGGGCCCTCGCTGCTGGGCACTGCTCTGTGCCCACCCGGCCACGCGAGCCGTACCCTACGCCAGCCACGGCATGGGCGTCGGAAGCCTCCGTGTGTGACGCCGAGCCCGGCTGGCCCAGAGCAGGGTCTGCAGCCGCGTTCCCCACAGTTGTGAGCGCCTCGAGGGCAGGGCCTGGAAAGCACCCTCCGCTCTGACAGTGCTGACCACACGTGTGCCTCGGGACGGCGCTCAGGGCCAGCTCCTCAGACCCGGTGCCCCTCCTCGCGCCTTCTGTTTGCGTTTCTCTCCTTTCATAAGACAGACAGACAGACAGACAGACAACACTCAGGCCACAGGGCCCGGGCCAGGTCCTCCCCAGCCCTCCCAGACAGCCAGGACCATGATGTGGCATGTCCGGGTCAGCCTGGAACCAGCCCAGTGCGTCCCAGGCCCCCAGCACAGCCTTGGTGGCCCTCCTGCTGCGCTGCCACGGAAGAAGCCACCACTGAGGTTGCTGAGCCGAGGCTGAGTGGCCGCGGGCTCGCAGCGGACGCGTAGGCAGCCCCACGCAGCGAGAGCATCTCAGGGGTGCACCGTCCTTCTCTTCCCTGGGTGGTGACCCTCTCTCCTACGCCTTGCACCCCAGGGTCCGAGAAGACATCTGGACCCTGGGCAGCCCCTTGTGCGCCCCTGAGGTGGCCATTGCGGATGGAGCAAGCTCAGGCCTTCGGGCCACCTGGCCCGCCTGAAGGTGCACGTGGCCTCCTCTGCAGCTGGGCACGCCCTGACGGGTCTGGGCAACTATGGGGCGTCCGGCTCCTGGTAGGATGGGGGACACTTCTGGGTCTGCTGCAGAGGAAGAGGGTCCCGCTGAGGAACACTTCTGGCCGATGCCTGGTCTCTCCTCGGGGTTGACTGACGGACTGTCGTAGCAGGTGCATGCAGGTGTGCTGCCATGTGCTCACGCTGCAGAATGCACATTTCTGACGAGGCCAGTCGAAGGCTTTGCAGAGGGGATTGAAAAGGAGTTACCCATGACTCACCGCGCGCTAATGCCACAATAACTCACGCACTGGCTTACAAATGCTCGGACTGCTGCGAGTTGGGCGGGCTGCCTCCTTGGGAAACAGAAATACATGGCCCCCCCTCCAGATCACCGTCCACTGGGGCCAGCAGATGAGGAACCACAGCCCCAGCACGGTCCCCGTCCCTGCAGGACTGTGTCGCAGACATGCGGTTTGTGCTCTGCTTGGTCCTGCTGCGCCCTGGTGACTGTCCCTTCAGAGGCTCCGTGGGCATGCCTGTGTCTCTCCAAAGGCTTTTCTTTAAATAAACAGAAATCTGGTCACCAAAATGCTACCGTCCAGTGTCTGCCTGTATTTATTTATTCATCTAAACAGTAACTTTTTAAAAAGGAAGCCCAGGTTCCTGTAACTTCATGAAACAAACAATAAAACAGTGTCATTCCCTCAGCAGCGGCAGTGCCTCTGCTGTGGTTTTCCTGCTTGTCTAATTATTCCAGAAAGAATCGCCGTGGCGAGGCACTTTCTCATCAGCAAATATGCTTCTGATTTAAGAAATTACTACAGGAAAGTGCTGGGAGCCTGTAGTAGTCTTTGCTCTACTTAGAGAGAAAATATGTCCCTCTGGAGTTGCCATTTGGTGTGGAGTTTAGGCCTTCATTTGTCTTTCCTTTCTTTTTCTCTCAGTGTTTCCCTCCTCTTCTCGGGGCGAACCACACAGGGCTCGTAGTTGCAGCATTAGGAAGAAGAGGCCACTCAAGTCCAACCCTCCACAGATCCAGTGCCTGTGGCAGTGTTGAATTGGAGATTAAGACTGAGGAATTGAATAATTGAGGTTGTTAATGAATTTGAAAGCTCAGCAAAGCAGGGAGGACAAGGCATCTTTCTGGCTCTGCCACTCTCTTCCTAACGCCGTGCTCACTCCCCGCTACCGCGGCGGTTCTGGCCCTGAGGCCGAGTTTCTGACCACCCATCACCCTGGCCTCCGCGGGCACGAGACGCTGTGGCCGCTTTGCTGAGCTCGTGCAAACACTCAGTCCATGGCATTTACAACAGGACCGGAGCTCGCCGGTGCGGGAGGCTGAAATGATGAAAACGAGATATGTCGGCCGCCGCAGAGCTTCTGTAACCACCCTGATAGGTCAACATAACAACGGATGCTGCTGGCGGAAAAATAAGACAACAGCCCTCAATCAAAGACACTCTAACAGCAAAAGCCCTGTGGCTACACCCTCCAGAGAGACTGGGTATCTTGCCGCTCACTCGAAGCCTGGCGTTGGCCTCAGGGCCCAGCTAGGAAAGGAATCTCTTGGTTCACCAGAAAGAAACACCCTCCACAAGGTGATCCGAAGAGGACGTGCCCTGGAGCACCTTGCACCCGGCCTGGTGGTGGTTCTCAAGTCGGGCTCCCCAGGGGGAGGAGGCCAGGTGACCAGGGCCTGCAGCTCACTCTGGTTCCGGGAGATGGCTCGGAGGGGCTGCCTCGCTCCCAAGGACCATGAAGCTTCTTTTTAACACAAGGTGAAGTTTTTAGGACCAGTTTATCACCCAGACACGCACTTCAGCGGAGACATTTCCAGCTTCATTTAGTGCAAGATCTCGATGGTGTAAATCAACACTCAAGGTAAAAGTCTGTATTTTATGGTCAAAGGCCCCTGCTCGTGATTTTTTTGCTATTCTGCTATTGCTGCTTAAATCGTCCTGCTATTTACTGCAGCTCGACTCGACTCCACTCAGACTGATCACTAGCAGGGACGTCGTCCCGGCGCCGTGTCCACTCGGCAGGCGGTCACTGCGTCATCTCCAGTAAGAGGCCATCAACCCGGAGAGCGCTGCGGCCTCGCTGGGGGTCCTGCGGGCGGCTTACCCAGCTGCTCTGACGGTAGGAAGGGCGCGCTGTCTTTCAAGACCCTTCTTACCCACACTACGGAACGTGTGTCCCCCTCGAAGTGGCATAGCCAGGGCCGGGGAGGGGTCTAGGTAGGAGGTTTCGTGACGGACATATTTGATCTTTCTTATCTGTTTCTATCTGTGTTCACTTAGCATCTGGGGCATTCCCTTCACACCTGTGGCCTCGATGCCAGCCCTCTGAGACCAGCACCCTAGACAGGACTGGGGGTGTTCTTTGAAGGTACTGGGTAGCCCGAGTTCAGCTAGAACACAAGTAGCCGACCTGCAGATGTGGTGGAGGCACAGAGACGTGAGCACCTGTGCCGGGAGGGCACTCTCTGGTTGGCGAGGGTAGCGTTAGGCCTAGTGTCCCCGAGGCATCACCCAGACCACTGTGGCCATCAGGGGAAGGTGACCACGGCCCGTGGCTTGTAGAGGGGACTCAGCTGCTCTGGAGGCTGCTCCCCTGCAGGCGTGCAGGTCAGGGGCCGGAGGGAGTTAGTGTTCGGGTGAAGGAGACGCTGTTACCAGGACAGGAGACCTCTGACTTGCAACGGTCTGGGTTCCTCATTTGCCAAATGGCATTGCGGGGCCAACAGCCCAAAGCCATGGCCATCTGTCAGCCTGGCAGAGGGCGCCTGTCGGGCAGGCTTGTCCAGAACACCCTGCTCCTGAGGGTCTGAGTCACCGAGGCAAAGCTGTGGCATTTACTGCTCCCGCTCGGAGTGGAGGGTGTGAGGGCTCATTCTTTCCCACCCTCATTGCAGGCCTGGTCCCGGCGCTGGCACAGAGGCACCTGCCGTTCAAGCCGTCTGGCTGTGATCCCTAAACCAAGCCCCGGGGCGTGTGTGCAGAGGGCCAGTGCCCACACCACACCACAGCTTGTCCACACAGCTATCCGCCATGGTCACTCCTGCTGAGCTAACAGCGCCCTGGGGACCGGCTGTGTGGGCAGCCACCCCCAGGAGGTGGAAGTCCTGGGAGTGGGGGGACAAACAGGCCACGCGGAGGGGACAAGAGGGCCGAGGGCAGGCCATTGTCCAGGTCTCCAGACCGACCCATGTATAATCTGCCTACACAGCTAGGCAGAACCCAGTGGCTGGCTCGGAGACCAGGCACACAGGGCACGAGGGCAGTGGACAGCAGTTGGCAACCCAGCCCACACCCCACGCTGAGAGTGCCGAGTTCCCGCAGCCCAGGCTCAACTCCTGCACCCCGAGCTGAGTTCCCGCAGCCCAGGCTCAACTCCTGCACCCCGAGCTGAGAGTGCTGAGTTCCCGCAGCTCAGGCTCAACTCCTGCACCCCGAGCTGAGAGTGCTGAGTTCCCGCAGCTCAGGCTCAACTCCTGCACCCCGAGCTGAGTTCCCGCAGCCCAGGCTCAACTCCTGCACCCCGAGCTGAGAGTGCTGAGTTCCCGCAGCTCAGGCTCAACTCCTGCACCCCGAGCTGAGTTCCCGCAGCCCAGGCTCAACTCCTGCACCCCGAGCTGAACTCCCGCAGCCCAGGCTCCTGCATCCCGCGCCGAATGTCTAGTCTCTGCGGAACGCCCATGCCTCATACCTCGTGCCCAGGCCCCGCAAAGAATTCCCGCGCCTTGCGCTGAGTCCCCACGCCTGGAGCCGAATCCCCAAGGCAGAGAAGAGCCCCTTCCTCTCTGTGCTTGCTACATCCTTTGATCTCCATGAACCCAGGAGCCGCTGACCCTGCCTTCAGAGACGACAGCCCGTCCAGCTGTCCCCGCGTCCCTCTGTGGCCAAGGCACGGCCATCACAGAGCACTTGGCTAAGAAGGGGGAGCCCCGGGAGGGAGCTCTGCAGCATTCAGATGTATGGTCTGTGACACGGAAGGGCATATTTTTTATTGCAATAATAAGTTCCTAACTCCTAGCGGGCCCTGCATTAACCGGAGATGATAGGGCGCCGGGAGGGCCGGCGGCCGCTGGTGAAGGTGCAGAGTCGCTCTGGGCTTGTAAGAGACGCAGTGTCCCAGGGCCGCTGCCATCACTTCGACCGTCGCCTGGAACTCAGAGCCACAAGCCGAACTCCCCGAGCCTGTCGCTGTGGCCGCGGCCTTTCTCCCCGCACTGTCCTACTCTGCTGGCTCGATGTTCGGCTCAGTCCCCCCGGCAGCACCAGGGCTTGGAGGCGCAATTCCAGACCTTCCTGGAGGAGGTGGCCTTTGAGTGCTCCAAGGCAAAAGGGGGCAGTGACTTGATGGCTGTCACTTTGCATAATGGCACTAGGATCCAAGAGGCTGGGTCTACGCACCTGGCATTGGCAGGAGAGGCGGGCTCTCCTGGGAGGCCTTTGCCTCTGGGGTGGAGTGCAGGTGGACAGGGTCTTGAGGCCTCCGGCTGGGAGGGGAGCTGTCTGCACGGTCTGTGACAGACACGCAGGACTTTACATCTATTTATCTCTCATAAAAGACCAGGGGCGGGGGGAGATACAGAGACAGAGACTGAGAGACCGCACCCCACACGGTCTTCAGTCGCAGTCCCACTCCAGGCTCGCCCGGCCCAATCACGGGCACTCGCGTGCACCTGGTTGCTCCGGGAGGCACCGGGACACAGGCCCAGCCGTCTCCTGCATGGGTCCGTGTGTCACGGCGGCACACCACTTGGCCTCCACGACAAGACTTGAGAAGGACCGTGGCCAGACCGTGGACCAGTGGGTGGTCCTCGTGCAAAGTCTAGCTGCTGTTTACTAAAAGCCCAGAGAGGCCGGGCTCCGTGTCCAGGGGTTTTCATAAGCCGTGTTTTGGAAATACATCTAGCTGGATGTTTGCTCTGCAGGGACGCAGCAGGGAGTCTAGTGGGAGGCCACCCAGCCACCCAGCCACCCAGCCCAGGGCTGCTGATGGCCAGGAAGAGCAGGCGGGCCCAGACCTTGCCCCTCCTCCCGCCAAGAGGACCGAGCTGATGGGGACGGCACCCAGGAAGTGCCAGGGCAGGGCTGAGGGAACGGCAGTCTTCTTCCAGACGCCGCCGATGGGATAGGGTTGTGGTAATGAGGTGACCGGGGAGGAGGAAACCCTGAAGCTTCCCACCCTGCCTGCCCAAGGGAGGCCTGGATCACCACGTGGACCCGGGCGAGAACCAGGCCGGGTCTGCAGGCAGTGCGGAGACCAGCCCTCCTTCAGGAGGAGCGGGTAGGACAGGAGCACCGTCGTCGGAGCACGGCCCTCACTCTGGGGAGGTGTAGATGCCCCGCACTCCGAGTGGAGTACCATAAAGACGAGTATCCTACCCATGCCACCTCATGTGCCCAGGTGGCCTCCCTCCTGCCGCCCGGTCTCCACCGCTGGCGCCGTGCCACAGCCCTCTGCCTAATTGCTCCGTGCACCTTCACTCTCGTCCAGCAGGCTCAGGTGAGGGGCTCAGCGCTGCCCACGCCTGCCCGAGCCCCTCCCATGCCGGGCATCGGCCGTCAACACATCACACACTCGCACCGCACAGGCCCCTGACCGAGAGCGGGGCAGCAAGCCCTCACCCAGGCCCTCCGCTTGGAACAAGGGCCAGACCAGCAGGCCGGAGAGACGAGCTCGGCCTCCTGCAGGTGGCCATGCTGCCTCCGGGGCCCCAGTCCCGCCTCTCCCCATGAGTCCCTGCTCTTTGCTCGAACCCAAGGCAGACCAAGCTTGTTGTAACCCCTAACTCCCAGCCTCCCCATGCAGCCGCCTGGCTCTGCAGGTGGAGCGTGGCCGAGAGGGCTTCCATGGAGTGCAGACCATCCAGAGAGCCTGCGGGCAGGCTGACCGGCTGAGGTCCGCGGCTGTGATCAGGTGGAAGCAAGAGAGGAGGCTAGGCGGTGCCTGGCGCTTAGAAAGCACGGAGGGACCCCGCGTGTCCCCGGGTGGGACCAGAGTGTCTTGCTGGGCAATGTGTCACGGCCACCAGGGAACCTCACACCCGGGAAGCGGAGGAAGGGCCGAGGCGGAGACAGACAGGCCAGGGCCCGTGTGGGCCGGTGCCAGCTGGGCTCTGCGGTGCCGGCTGCAGGCCACATGTGGCTCTTGCCGTCAGGGTCTGTCTCTGCTGTCGGAGGCCCAAAGGGTACTCTCTGTGGGGGAGGTCCCTCCTGTCCAGGCAGGCTGGGACAGGTCACTCGTCAGAGCCACTCAGGACACCAGAGCTGGGGTCAGGGAGCCGCACAGCGAGGACGGTCTGGGGTCGCCGCCTCGGACGTGCCTCAGGGGAGCTCGCTGCCCGGTGGCGTAAACCCCGTGCTCAGGTGGCCCACCCTCTCCGTTTCACTGCCAGGAGCCGGCCCTGCTGTGGGGACTGTGCTCTGTCCCCTGCGCTCGTCAGCCCGGTGCTGCCGTGGCTCGGTGTGCACCTCACTGTGGCCGTGGACTGAGGGGATGCACGTGTGTGTGCTTCCAGTGCAAGGGTGTGACTCGCCTGGCTGAGACCTTTTTTCCTCTTTAGTTTAGTTCTTTTTTTTTCATGAAAACAACGGGGGGGGGGGGGGAAGAGAGAAAGAGAAAGACAGGCCCTAACGGGGTCTCCTCATGAGCCTGCCTCCACTCCCCGCCAGCATCTCGGGCTTGTGTGCACCGCCACAGCTGGGACGCCCTGGGAGCCACGTCCCGACCTTCCATGTGCCTCTAGCATCAGAAGCAGAGCCCGCCACTGTGCCACCGGCCACCACAGCACCACCCAGCGCCACCTCCGCATCTCCCAGCGCCATGTCCACGCCCCCAGTGCCACCTCTGTGCCCCCCAGCGCCACCTCTGTGCCCCCCAGCGCCACCTCCGCATTTCCTAGAGCCACCTGCACGTCTCCCAGCACCGCCTCCGTGCCACCCAGCGCCACCTCTGCACCCCCAGTGCCACCTGCACGTCTCCCAGCACCGCCTCCGCGCCACCCAGCGCCACCTCTGCACCCCCCAGTGCCACCTGCACGTCTCCCAGCACTGCCTCCGCGCCAGTGCAGCATCACTGCAGTATAGCATGCTGGCCGTGGCCCAGCCATGTCCTGCTCTCAGACAGGTGCTACCATGCAGCCAGAGCTCTGTGACGAAGAGCATGTGGAGGAGAGCCACCACTGACCCTCGCTCAGCCAACCTGTGACACGCCACCGCGACTGTCCCGCTGAGTGCACACGGTGTCATTGCTCTGGCTCTCCGAGGCGTGTGGGAAGGTATGAGCCCAGCGGGCATCAGCGAGAATGCCAGAGGGTGCCAACCCAGTGAGCCGTGAGTATGCAGATCGTGGGGGCCTCGGGGCCCAGAGGGAGGCAGGGGACCAGGGGATCACCCAGATCAGACGAGGGCTGGCCAGGGTGGCATGGAGCGAGGCTGCTCTCGTGGTGCTGAGCGCAGCGGGAAGCCCGGGTCTGGAATGAGGCTTTCCTGCTGGGACGTGCAGTCCCCACCTAGGCTGGCTGAGCTGGGCAGGCCGGCACTGGCTGTGGGGACCTGCTGGGTGTCTGTCTCTGTCTCTGTCTCTCTCTCATTGGGAGTAAATGAAAACACGTTACAAAGTGGATAAGCCTGAAGGTGGTGGGCAGGGCTAACCAGAGCCAGGTGCAGCAGCCCAGGGGCTGGGGTCCGGCCACCTGGGCCTCCGTGGGCGCAGGGCACTGCAGACCAGGGAGCGCACAGCACGTCGTCTGTCTCCTGCTGCCAGAGGCAGAGACGCCGAGGCGTTCACT
Source organism: Tupaia tana (assembly GCA_026018925.1). Taxonomy (NCBI): domain Eukaryota; kingdom Metazoa; phylum Chordata; class Mammalia; order Scandentia; family Tupaiidae; genus Tupaia; species Tupaia tana. The sequence goes on along the minus strand of JAKSZU010000015.1, from coordinate 111,438,446 downwards.
CTCACGTCTGAATGGAAATATCCCAGTGTACAAATTATCACTTTATAATTAATTACGCAGAGCAAGTGACACACGGGAGACCTCAATATTGTGACAGCTTGGGAGCGGACTGTTCTGCGCGTTTACATGCAGCAAGTCTCGCCAGATGCATGTTGGAGAGTGGCATGGGATTAGACAATGTGCATTTTAATTCTGTGCATTCCCAGCACGACGGTGGGTCAGCGCAAACGTCCCAGCAACTGGCTCAGGGGACCTCGACATCCCTCTCAGACCTGACCTCAAGACCAGTGCTTCTTAATTAGGGCTCTCCCTCCGGCCTGCCTTTGGGGAGCAGGGGCCAGGAAGACGCGATTTCACGGCGCTGGTGTTCGCCGGGCGTCTCAGACGGTCTGGGGTGATACAAAACAGCAGATTTCATCGCTGAGACGTCCCTCCAGAACCTGTGAGCACCATGTGGATATCAAGGGGAATTTCATCAGCGTGTTTCCAATTCCTTTACACTTAAATCATTAAAAGATTTTTGAGGGTTTTTGAAGTTCAATAACTCTCCCGAGCCACTCTTTCCCCCCAGCATAGTTTTCATAAAAGTTAGGAAATTGAATTTTAGTTCTGGATTTAAAAGGAAAAAGTGGGCAGCTGCTTGTCAGTGATAGTGGCTGAGGATTAGAACCCTGATCTGAAACCTGCTCTGGGGTCCGGAGAGCTGACCGTGACTTCTCCCTGGGCCCACATCCGGGAGGGGGGCTCTGCAGACCTGGCACAGCCGGATGGGGGGCTCCGCAGGCCTGGCATGGCCAGGGGGGGCTCTGCAGGCCTGGCACGGCCGGGGGGGGGCTCTGCAGGCCTGGCACAGCCGGGAGGGGGATTCTGCAGGTCTGGCACAGCCGGGAATGGGGCTCCGCGGACCTGGCATGGCCGGGAATGGGGCTCCGCAGACCTGGCACGGCCGGGGGGTTGCTCCGCAGACTGGGCTTTGTGCGGCTCTGCTGAGTGTGGAGGAGCGCCCCGCTGACAGGCCGGGGCCAGAAGCATTTCGGACTGGGCTGTCTGATGTAGGAAGCTTGCACCTGCTTAATGAGCGTGCTTCACTCTGCTGTGCGTATGCTCAGGAGGGGCCCGCGTCCACGTCTGGGTCCGCGTCTGCTCTGTCCCCTGGGACCTAGGTGCACGGGGCACGTCCATACAAAGTTCTGACTGAGACTGCCCCGGGAGGATGGTGTGGCATTCTCTACTGGGGTAGCACCTTGGCCCTCCCCAAGTTTCCTCCTCCCCAGGTTTGGGGGAATTTGGAAATATTTTTTTCTTTGGTTTATTTCCTTCACATGTTTGAGAGCGACAGAGAGAGCGAGAGACAGGCACCCCCAACAGGTCTCCCCACCACCATCCTCCCAGCCTGCAGCCAGCCAGGACTGCAGGTATGTCCACAGAGTGCCCGGAGTGTCCAGGGACCAAAGCCCGAGCCTTCCTGTGCGGCTTCCAGCATCCACGGCAGTGCCTGCTGCCCGTACCATCACGGCGGGGCAAGGATTCGGGATTTTCTGATGCCCAGCCTGTCCACCGTGTCGCACACAGTGAGTCAGAGCCGCTGGTCCACACGAGGGGTGTGCCCGTGCCGCACACGGCGGGTTAGAGCCGTCGGTCCACACGAGGGGCGTGCCCGTGTCGTATACAGAGTTAGAGCCGTCTCGGTCCACACGAGGGGCGTGCCCGTGCCGTATACAGAGAGTTAGAGCCATCGGTCCACACGAGAGGTGTGCCCGTGCCGTATACAGAGAGTTAGAGCCGTCTCGGTCCACACGAGGGGCGTGCCCGTGCCGTATACAGAGAGTTAGAGCCGTCTCGGTCCACACGAGGGGCGTGCCCGTGCCGTATACAGAGAGTTAGAGCCATTGGTCCACACGAGAGGCGTGCCCGTGCCGTATACAGAGAGTTAGAGCCGTCGGTCCACACGAGGGGCGCGCCCGTGCCGTATACAGAGAGTTAGAGCCGTCGGTCCACACGAGGGGTGCGCCCGTGTCGTATACAGAGAGTTAGAGCCGTCGGTCCACACGAGGGGCGCGCCCGTGTCGTATACAGAGAGTTAGAGCCGTCGGTCCACACGAGGGGTGTGCCCATGTCGTATACAGGGAGTTAAGAGCTGTCTCGGTCCACACGAGGGGTGTGCCCGTGTCGTATACAGAGAGTTAGAGCCATCTCGGTCCACACGAGGGGTGTGCCCGTGTCATATACAGAGAGTTAGAGCCGTCGGTCCACACGAGGGGTGTGCCCGTGTCGTATAGAGTTAGAGCTGTCTCGGTCCACACGAGGGGCACGCCCGTGTCGCATACAGAGAGTTAGAGCTGTCTCGGTCCACACGAGGGGCGTGCCCGTGCCGTATACAGAGAGTTAGAGCTGTCTCGGTCCACACGAGAGGTGTGCCCGTACCGTATACAGAGAGTTAGAGCCGTCGGTCCACACGAGGGGCGTGCCCATGCTGTATACAGAGAGTTAGAGCTGTCGGTCTACACCAGGGGCGTGCCCGTGCCGTATACAGAGAGTTAGAGCTGTCTCGGTCCACACGAGGGGTGTGCCCGTGCCGTATACAGAGAGTTAGAGCTGTCTCGGTCCACACGAGGGGCGTGCCCGTGCCGTATACAGAGAGTTAGAGCCGTCGGTCCACACGAGGGGCGTGCCCGTGCTGTATACAGAGAGTTAGAGCTGTCGGTCTACACCAGGGGCGTGCCCGTGCCGTATACAGAGAGTTAGAGCTGTCTCGGTCCACACGAGGGGCGTGCCCGTGCCGTATACAGAGAGTTAGAGCCGTCGGTCCACACGAGGGGTGTGCCCGTGCCGTATACAGAGAGTTAGAGCCGTCGGTCCACACGAGGGGCGTGCCCGTGCCGTATACAGAGAGTTAGAGCTGTCTCGGTCCACACGAGGGGCGTGCCCGTGCCGTATACAGAGAGTTAGAGCCGTCGGTCCACACGAGGGGCGTGCCCGTGCCGTGTACAGAGAGTTAGAGCCGTCGGTCCACACGAGGGGCGTGCCCGTGCCGTATACAGAGAGTTAGAGCCGTCGGTCCACACGAGGGGCGTGCCCGTGCCGTATACAGAGAGTTAGAGCCGTCGGTCCACACGAGGGGCGTGCCCGTGCCGTATACAGAGAGTTAGAGCTGTCTCGGTCCACACGAGGGGCGCGCCCGTGCCGTATACAGAGAGTTAGAGCTGTCTCGGTCCACACGAGGGGCGTGCCCGTGCCGTATACAGAGAGTTAGAGCCGTCGGTCCACACGAGGGGCGTGCCCGTGCCGTATACAGAGTTAGAGCCGTCGGTCCACACGAGGGGCGTGCCCGTGCCGTATACAGAGAGTTAGAGCCGTCGGTCCACACGAGGGGCGTGCCCGTGCCGTATACAAAGAGTTAGAGCTGTCTCGGTCCACACGAGGGGCGCGCCCGTGCCGTATACAGAGAGTTAGAGCTGTCTCGGTCCACACGAGGGGCGTGCCCGTGCCGTATACAGAGAGTTAGAGCCGTCGGTCCACACGAGGGGCGTGCCCGTGTTGTATACAGAGAGTTAGAGCCGTCGGTCCACACGAGGGGCGTGCCCGTGCCGTATACAGAGCTGGAGCCGTCGGTCCACACGAGGGGCGTGCCCGTGCCGTATACAGAGAGTTAGAGCCGTCGGTCCACACGAGGGGCGTGCCCGTGCCGTATACAGAGAGTTAGAGCCGTCGGTCCACACGAGGGGCGTGCCCGTGCCGTATACAGAGAGTTAGAGCCGTCGGTCCACACGAGGGGCGTGCCCGTGCCGTATACAGAGAGTTAGAGCCGTCGGTCCACACGAGGGGCGTGCCCGTGCCGTATACAGAGTTAGAGCCGTCGGTCCACACGAGGGGCGTGCCCGTGCCGTATACAGAGAGTTAGAGCCGTCGGTCCACACGAGGGGCGCGCCCGTGCCGTATACAGAGAGTTAGAGCTGTCTCGGTCCACACGAGGGGCGTGCCCGTGCCGTATACAGAGAGTTAGAGCCGTCGGTCCACACGAGGGGCGTGCCCGTGCCGTATACAAAGAGTTAGAGCTGTCTCGGTCCACACGAGGGGCGCGCCCGTGCCGTATACAGAGAGTTAGAGCTGTCTCGGTCCACACGAGGGGCGTGCCCGTGCCGTATACAGAGAGTTAGAGCCGTCGGTCCACACGAGGGGCGTGCCCGTGCCGTATACAGAGTTAGAGCCGTCTCGGTCCACACGAGGGGCGTGCCCGTGCCGTATACAGAGAGTTAGAGCCGTCGGTCTACACGAGGGGCGTGCCCGTGCTGTATACAGAGAGTTAGAGCCGTCGGTCCACACGAGGGGCGCGCCCGTGCCGTATACAGGGAGTTAAGAGCTGTCTCGGTCCACACGAGGGGCGTGCCCGTGCTGTATACAGAGAGTTAGAGCCGTCGGTCCACACGAGGGGCGTGCCCGTGCTGTATACAGAGAGTTAGAGCCGTCGGTCCACACGAGGGGCGTGCCCGTGCCGTATACAGAGAGTTAGAGCCGTCGGTCCACACGAGGGGCGTGCCCGTGCCGTATACAGAGCTGGAGCCGTCGGTCCACATGAGAGGCTCGCCCGCAGCCTTACAAAGATGGGCGAGACCTCTGCTGCCATTGGTCCAAGTACCTCCCCTCAGCGAGCCAGGGCTCTGCCTGACTCACCACAGTTCTCGGTTGGCCGCTGACTCCCCTGGTTACGCTGGCCAGCCCCGCCTTCCCAGTGTCGGACATCACGCGGCTTCACTTCAGAAGGTGCGAGTCAAGTCTCCCCTCCTCGGGCAGAGCTGTGCCTGATCTTGCCGCGGGTCACGGATGCGGCTAGGACGTGGGCCACTAGGCTGTACCTGATGCCACTTGCAGGCATGAAGGTGTGTTGAGGTTGGTCCAGATGTGGGCTACCCAGGGCTGGCCACGCAGCCTCCCCACAGCACACGGTGTGTGAGGACCGGTACCGCCGGTCACGTGAGACTTCTAACACGCTGTGTTGTCACGGCTGTCCGTCCCGCCTATGCGGTGTAACCAGGGACACTGTGCTGGCGGAAGGACGGCGATCCTTGGTTTCCTTGAAGAGGCGAGGTGCAGGCGTCGACGGGGTGACTTCAAGTGTCAGGGCTGGCCAATGTTGGGGCATCGAGCTCAGACCCCTGATTTTTCACACGTGCTACTCCTGATGCGCACCACGTCTCTGAAGCGTTAGCACACGTAGGAGGGTTATTACAACTCGAATTGACGTGCTCCGCCCAGACTGCCTGGCCGGCGACCCGAGTGGGCCACAGAGCCTGGTAGTTCCCACAGACGCTGGAGCCACGGGTCCTCGGACCACGCTCTGAGAACTGTCATCAGGGTCGTGGCTTACCCAGAGAAAAGCAATGGAGAGAGACAGCGTTGGGGACTGCCCAGGCACGATACTCAGCCGGTCAACGAGGATGCGGGCTGTGCAGCTTAACGCAGAGGCCTCGGCTCTTCATTGAGGAGCGAAACAAACAAAACGCCTACTAAGTAGATGCCGGGATGTGAGGTTCCGGCTTGGGGGATCCCCTCTAGCAGGAACGTTAGCTAGCTCTTTCTGAGCAGGGTGGAGGTCCGACCAGGCTGTGGAGCTGGGACGCACCCTGGAGGCCACGCGGTCTGACCACCTCATTTCTACACGTGAGAGCAAGACCGGCCTGCCCCGGTGCCCGGTTCTCTCCCAGCCTGGCCCTCGGCTGCAGGAGGCTGGGTCCCCAGCCTGCTTCTCCCACGGCTGCTCCCCATAAGGACACTGAGCGCCCCAGAGAACAGACTTTCCCTTCGCCTGTACGCCCGCGTTCCCCGCTGCGCTCTTCACAGTCACCGAGAGGGGGATGGGGCCGAGTGCCGACGGCTGCCTGGACGTGCACAAAGGGACACGTCCACCCAGGGGCCGACGGAGAGGCCGGTGCTGACACCGCTGCCCTAGGGTGGACCTTGGCACCAGCTGCTGCACCAGCTAAGGCAGACGTGAGTGGACACACGTTGGAGGAACCCACTTGCACGCAGTGTCTGGGATTGGCGAATTCCCAGGAACCAGAACTAGAGGTAAGGGTGGGGGGGATGGCAGGGGTGGTTGCTAAGGGGCACAGTGTCTCCGAGCGTGATGAGAAAGTTCCGGGATAGACAGTCCCGGTGGTTGTACAACACTGTGAGTATACTCATTGCCACTAGGCTGCGCACGTAAAAACGGTTAAAATGTCAAATTTGTTGTTATATATAATTTACTATAACAAAAAAGTAAAAACAAAAGCCCTACAAACAAAATACTTCTCATCCTCTTAGCCCCTCAACACGCGGTCCGCCTCCGTCGCAGCCCCGTTGGGTTGTGGGTACTGCGGGTCTGAGCGACGGCGGGTGGCCACGACCTAGTTTCAGCCCGAGAGTGGGGGTGGCTGCCATGAATTCTGGCGGCACGGAAACTCACTTTCGTGGCCCTCCACTTACTTCCCAACCTTAGAGATGGCATAGGAGGCGGGGGCAGCGTCTGCAGAACAGGGAGGTAGTGGCTGGGCTCTGCTCGCTCCCCCGACCACTGCGTCCAGCCTCAGGCTGAGCTCCTGGTGGCCGTCGGTCTCCGTGTCCCCGCGGTGCGACTGCGTGGCCCGCAGGGATTGCGGAACCCAGACGCCGTGATGCCGCACGCCGGGCCTCCACGAGCCTCCCGCTCACGTCTGCGTGCCTGCTGCTGCCAGGGCAGCCGGGCTGCGTGTTCTCAGAAACACGAGGCTAGCACGTGATGGCATACCCGCCCTTGGAGAGGACCAGAGGTGCGCGGTAGGACCCACGGCGTGAGACGGATGGTGCCGAGGCAGGAGAACGTGGATCGTTCGCTCTCGGCCGCAGCGTCCCTCCCGCCACGTGTCCAGTGGGCCTCGGCAACGTCCCCGGGGGCTGAGCAGAGCCAGTGGATTCAAATAAGCAAACAGACATGATTTAATAGAAGAGAAGAATTTGCCACACCACAAAACCTCCCCCTTCATTTATTTTGACAATCGGCGTCTAATATTTATGACAGTGCTGGGAACAGCCCGAGGAGTTTTAGTGTGAGGAGTGAAGTCTTTGTACGTGAGCTGCTTATCCCCCGACGAGGGGATGGCACGCTCACGGAGGAGCACAGGCCACCAGGTCCCAGTTAACCAGGTCAGCTCCTGCGCTTCTGCCCAGCTCCCTAACCCACCGACAGCCCGTCACGGGTTAGGAGCACGAAGAGAGCTCGGATGCTCTGCCAACCCCTGCCTCCTGAGCTGACGGCCTCGGAGGGCATTGGGCATACATAGAAGGCGGTCTGTCCTAACCCGTGCCACGGCAGACATTAGTAATCGAGTGCAGCACTCTTTTTGAGAATCGTTTCTGACTGAGCAGGGAGCCACTACCCAGTACTGCCCGGTGAGCAGGGCCTTCCTGCACCGGGCACCTTGAGGAAGCGCAGGACTTGGCATCACTTCCTGTGATTCTGCGTGGGCGAGCGTGCATTGTCCCAGGCTGAAGCACGTGTAACTCTGTAGCACCAACTCAGGTTTCCACGCCTCCCCAGCGGTCAGGCCTCGGACCGTTGCAGGTGTGGGTATGTTCACTTCCTGCTTTCTCGAGTTGCCCCTGAGTGATTAGTCACTCCCGTTAAAGCAGCACGGCCAGCTCAGTGAGCCCAGGACAAGTTCAAGATGGTGGGTGGGGGCGACTACTTGGACCTCGGCTGCTGTGGCGTGGGAAGGGTAACAGTGACAATAACTGATACCCAGGCCCTCGATGTCGGGCCTGCAGCACGTCGTGGGGGTCCTGCTCGCTGCTGGAGCAGATAACAGCCTGCTGCTCAGAGATGGGGCGGGCCTCGTACTCGTACTGCCGGGCGCAGGCACCGAGGCCCTGGAGGTCTGGGAGGGAAGCCCTTTCCAGGGGTGCAGAGTAAATGGGGGCGCATGGCCTTGGATGAGAGGTAGAACCGTGTGGAGTGAACCGAGTTCAAGAGAGGGCGGCAGGAGCCGAGGGCAGCTCCGGGGATGTGGAGCACGCCCGGGCCAGCTCGGGATGGCCAGTGCAGGCACGGGGCCACGACCCAGCGCTTCCCGGAGGCTGCCGGCTTCTTCCCAGGCAGGAACAGCATGGGCGTGGCTGCCCTCACTCGGGAGGTTTGCTGAGCGGTTACGACGGCCCGGCAAGCTGGTAAGTGCGTTTATAAGGTCACATTCATGCCATCATCTACCTCTATTGTTTAATCTTTATATTGAGCCCAGGGTGTGCTCGTCATCCTCCCTACCACGTAGACGCAAGTTTGGAAATATTAAACAGTTTTCCTAAAGTCGAACGGTAAGAAGCTAGACTAGAAATTCAACCCTCAAACTCACGGTCCTAACCCACGTGTCATGGCCTTTGCCTCGCCTGCCATGCTCGCCCTCGCCAACTTTACTTGTAAAATGCTTTTCAAAAGCCCACCATTAGATCGGGGCCAGCAGGTGATATGGTGGTCAAGGCTCAGGATGGCGGCTTGAAAATCACGCTAGGCCTGTGTGCGTGGAGGCCCAAAACCCCAGGAAGAGACTAGAGAAGAAGGGACTGGGCATGGCCGTCCCCCGGGGGTGATTTCTCACTTTCCCTTTCGCTGTCTCTACCTCTCTGCGGCAAGCCCACGTGCCCCATGGCATGAACCTACACTAAACTAAACTAAGTAAAATAAAAGCACCATTGGATGCAGTGGCAGGTCCCCAGAGACCTACCGACGGGACGGAGATGAACGCCTGCAAGTAATAACGCCATCAACGCAGCGTGTCAGGGAGCAGGCGCCAGCTGCTCTGAAGTTCAGTGGATCAGCCCTGTGCGTGGGGTCCCGGTGCAGGAGTCCTGTGTGCAGAGACCTGCTGACCGCGGTTTGCTTGTGCGCAGTGCCTCCCAAAGGACACGCCCAGACGCCTGCTTTCCCGCCACGGCTGCCCTAGTGCCCTGACCTCCTCAGGTGTGCTGGAAGGCCGAGGTGCCCGCTGCCACCTGCCCTCCCGGCGCCTCGGCACCCTTCCTGTCCTCAGACTGAACACAGGCCCTTTCTCCTGCTGAGGGTCCCCTCTGTTCCCTCCCCACGCCCCCAGTCCAGGCCACCATCGCCTCCCACTGCCCGCCCCGCCTGGCTGCTGCCCCCTCCCAGCTCACCTGCTGGCCACACTGCGGACAGTGTCTTCCAGCACTCGTGCGGAGTCTCCTCACTCCTGCCTCACCCTTCCGAGGGCTCCGGGCCAGCGCCTCGGCCAGTACCAGCCATCTGCCGGAGCTCACGAAGCGTGTGGGGTCTAAAGTGGAGGACCCCGGGCCCATGGGGAGTCCAGCCCCAGAACTCCGTGCACGGCTGCGTGCCCACGGCAGTGAGGGACGCCTTGGCCTCATGCCCCACCCGCAGATGCCCTTCAGCCTCTGTGCATGCCTCCCAGGAGTTGGCCCAGAGCGGCGCTGGGAGACCGGGAGGAAGCTTCGCTCTGCCCACACCCCGCCTTTCCGTGCAGACATGGCCGCTCCTGTGCTCGGCCAGCCCCGCGCCTGGCCGCGTGCTCAGCCCTGCCGTCGGCATCCTCGCCTTCTCCCACATCCCAGTCAGCGGCTCTGTGTCAGAGTCGGAGCAAAGTCCTTACGACGGCAACCCACTCCAGGCCATGTGGCATTCAGAGTGACTCGCTGTGTGTCCACGCACACGTGTGTGTACGTGTGCACGTGTGTGCACGTGTGTGGGCAGGTGTCCTACGGTGAGTGAAGCAGAGCGGAATAATGTGACAGTCCTCAGGGTGGTGCCCTTGGGGGCGAGGGGAGGGTGCACGCCCTGCTGTCCGGGAGGGACGGCCCCTCTCCCCAGCTCCCTCCTCTCGGTGAGGCCGACATTGGCAGGGGAGTCACTGGGGCAGACCCTGTAAAGGCTTGGCCGCTGCACCCCTCTGCCGGCCTGCACCCCTCTGCCGGCCTGCACCCCTCTGCCGGCCTGCACCCCTCTGCCGGCCTGCACCCCTCTGCTGGCCTGTACCCCTCTGCCGGCCTGCACCCCTCTGCCGGCCTGCACCCCTCTGCCGGCCTGCACCCCTTTGCCGGCCTGCACCCCACGGGCACTGTGATCATCTGAGTAACTGACGGGTCCCTCGCTCTCCCCATGCCTCCGAAGCCCCAGCTGGTGTCCTAACAGCGAGCAGGGCAGACCCCGCACAGCAGGCTGCAGCCCCTCCTGGATTCCAGAGGGGGGACGGGAGAGCAGGGAATGTCCGGCTGCGACACTGTCACAGAGGCAAGCCGAGGCAAAGGATGGCTCTTACATGGAGAGGCCGGCCAGCTGCAGTTCAGCACCAGGGCAGGCGGGAGGGCAGGCGCGCCGACGGGGAGCTCGCCCTGCCCCACCCTCTCCTCCCGGGCACCATGACACCAGCGGCCCACTTCCTGCTCTACCAGTCCTCGGCCACCAGCATCCCGGAGCCACTGCCAGGGACCCGGCTAAGGGGCCTGCTGGTCCCGCCTCTTCCTCCTCTCTTTGGGGTGACACTCGTTCCCTCCCCTCCCACCAATGTGTGTCCCCAGACTTGCCTTCCTCCTCACTCCCTGCCGCAGCCAGAGAACAGGGCTTCTGGCCACCCTGAAGCTGACCGCTGACACGGGCCCCCCAACAGGCCCTCCGTGTCAGGGACGGCACCTGCTGACCCCCACGGGGACAGGGTCAAGGACAGGGACTCTCTGGCCCTCTTCACTAACGTCCTTCGTGTGACCCTGGCTGCCCCCCAGGCCCCCTGCCTCGGACCCTCACCCACACTGTCCCCTCCGCTGTGACCTCCCCCAGCCCCCTCCAGCTGTTCTGGGGTGTGGGAGCTCACAGGAGTCACGCCGGTGCTCGCAGCCTGACACCGAGGCAGGTGGAGGGGCCTGGCACTCCCGGCTGCAATCTGGGCCGGCCACCTGTAGCCGTGCGACCTCGGCTACCTCCGCTAGGAAACGTGGTTCCTTTGGAAAGGTGAGGGAAGAACAGCAGCCGGAGGAGAGAGCCGCGTGGACAGGAAGGGCCCGCGTCACCATTATGCGCACACACAGGGAGCTGCTCTCGCCCGGAGGTGACCAGCCGGCCTTCAGTGCACCGAGTCGGGCTCCCTGCCCCTTGCTCTGCCCAGGAACTGCAGAGGCTCCTCCGAGAGCCAGGGCCCTGCTGGACCCCAGTTGCCCTGCTCTCCCTGCCTTCACGGAAGCCCTCATCTGCCCTGGCCCCACCCCGGGGACTCCTGCCAGGGCCCTGCAGAGAGGGTGATGGTGTGACAGCAGCCCCCTGGAACAGGCCGGAAAGGGACCGCAGAGACTCCGGTGGGCGCCCTCCCATCCTGGGGGTCAGCGCCACGCGTGGCCGAGTGTCCCAGAGCTCCAACCCTGGGGCGGCTGCTGAGAGCCCACAGGGAACGCGAGAGGCAAGGGGCACGACGTCCTGGCCTGGAGCCTTCCTAACCTCTGCACTCCCCTCTTGGCAGGTGACAGGGCGCAGGAAGCAAGGGGCACGGAGCAGATGACCAACCTGGAGGCCCTCCTTTCCTCCTGGCTGACCGCAGCTCGCCGCCACGCCCCCTGCAGGCCGTAGGCTGCAGCTGACCCAGGTGGGACAGGACAGCTGCCGACGCTGTGGGTCTGGGACCTCCAGAGGGAAAATCCATTAAAATGGGCCTGCACCCCCAGGTGAGTTAGTTCCCTCTGGAAACAGCTGGCCTTCCCCATGGTCCAGAGAAGGAGACTTGCAGTGACTGAAGTGAAAGGCCTCCACACACCCAGCACACGCTTGGGCACGCGTGGGCCCTTACACGTCCCGCCAGGGACACACACGTCTGGGTCGGCCCTCCCACAGGAGGCGTGACACCCTCAGGCTTCCAGGAGAGTCTGCCAGGCTTTTGTTCTCTTTCCTTTTTTTTCTCTTTAGGTTTTTACCATAGGGTACATGCACTCACTGGAGAGAGACAGAGAGACAGTGAGAGGGAAAGTGAGTGAGAAATCACCCCCAGGGGGGATGGCCACGCAGCAATCCCTTCTCCTCCATTCTCCTCTCGGGATCTTGGGCACGCACACACACGCGCCTGGCGTGAGTTTTAAGCCACCGGGTCCGGGACTCAAACCGTGGTCAACCACATGGGAGTCCAGTGACATAGCCATTACGCCAACTGCTGGTCCCTCAAGTGCATTTTTTAAGGAGTTTATTTATGCATCTCTTTCATGAGCGACAGAGAGGGAAAGAGGAAGACACCGCAGCCAGGTCCGTGCCTCGATCCACCCCAGCCTCGGCCTGCCTGGACCGCAGTCTGCCCAGAGGGTCTGTGAGACCTCAGGACACATGGCCGGGCCCTAGTACGGCGGGGCCTCGCGGAGCGCCCGGCTGTTGCTGCTGCTGCCAGCTGGTCCCGGGCACGGCCTGCCCCTGGCACCTGTGCCTCGTGTGCGGGGCGAGGATCCGGCAGAGGGCTGCGGTGGAGGCAGGGTCACGGTGGTGTTGCCCGGAGTCCGCAGTGGGTTCCATGGGCGGCCCAGCGCCGGCACGGCCTCCCGCCCGGTGCGCAGTATCTGGAGGATGTGCCCATGGCTCCGGTGCCCTCACGGCATGCATGGCCTGAGAGCAGTGCCGCCCCCGCCGCCTGCCCCACGAGCTCTCAGCCAGGCTGGTGTCGGTGACCGCACAGGCGTGAGTGAGGGCTCTAATCGCCCCCGGGCCCGTGGCCCCGCCCCAGCTCACCCGCAGAACTGCACTTGAGGGCGGAGGAGGAGGGCGTGTAATTTGCTCATTCCTTACATTTTACGGAACACTTCGCTTCGCTTTCAGCATAATTATTGTTGTACTTTTTGCTGTTTCCCATTTGCTGTGTTAAAAAAAAAAAAAAAACCTTCGCTCCCCCTGCACATTTTTCTTAATGCATTAAAATTAATAACTCGTAACAGTGACCTAATTTGCTGTGAGTACTGTAAGGCAGGGGTTGGTTTTTCCCCAGATTTGCAAAACCCTTGACATGTTACGGCGAAGGGGAGCGGCTGGGAGGCTCTGCAAGAGCTCCAGCTTCCGGCCCGCCGGCGGTGCCCACACAGCGCTGCGCCCGCCCTGCTCCAGAGCGTGGCCGCTCCTGGCGACGGGGGCGCCCGCCTTCCTGCCTCGGGCAGTGCGGTTGTCCTCCCCCATGTCCTGAGCTCTCCAGGGCTCTGCAGCGGGGGTGCATCCTGCCTTTCTCAAACATTCTCCACACAAAGCTCCCAACTGCAAGTCCGTGCACTTGGCGCCAGCTTTCTACCCTTCCCGACCACGACTCTGCCCAAACGAAGCAGCCGTGAGCCCCGCTGGGTGCTGGGCTCTGTACTGCAGGCCCACACCTCGCCCAGGGGCCACCCTCCTCGCGACAGCCTCGCAGTCATCTCCCTGTGCCATGGCCTGGGAGGCTGGGGCCGACCTCTGGTCCAGCCAGAGGCTGGGTGTGGCGGTGTGGGCCCGTCGTCCTGGTGACTGGGAGGCAGTGGCAGGAGACACACCAGTGTGAGGCTGGCACAGTGACAGCCCTGTGAAAAGCACCCCGTGTGGTGGCACCTGCCACGAGGCCATTTTAGGTTCAAGTCCCCCTTCTGGTGTAAGAGGAGGAGCGCACCCTGGCACACTGGCCATCTACACAACGCCAACGTGGAAGGGGACAGTCCCCGAGCACCGCCTTCCGGACACCCGCGGCCCGGCAGGAGAAAGCTCTGACGGCCGCGGGAACCAGGCCTCCCGCACCCTGGAGCCCTGAGGCTGGTGGTGGGTGGGCCGGGCACACAGGGGCCAAGGAGAGGACGAGGACCTCACTGGCAGCTGCCAGGGGACACTGGGCGCCACCCTCAGTGCACAGCACGAGGAGAACAAGAAGAGCGCGTAATAACAGAATAACCCTGACCACAAGGCAAGGATCCGATCCATGTCCACGTACGGCCTCTGCCTCGGCCTGGTCTCCTGGAGCAAAGCTCACTAAGAGTCCCCAGCTGCCTCTCCAGTCCGGTGTGTCTGGGCAGGCAGGGCACGCATGCCGGGGTGTGCTGTGGCGCCCTGGGCCCCGTGTGGGGAGCCGCCCACAGGCTAACCCGGGCCCCGCCGGGCGAGAGCAGCACATTCCCAAAGCCCTGAGCCTAGCATGGAGGGACGCCACGGCCCCGTCCTCCGGGCGCTGAGGCTGCGCAGGAGGGGCACCACTTGGCGTGTGCGGCCTGACAAGCCCCAGCCGCACTGGCAGTGCCCACCACAGCACCCAGCAAGCTGTCCCCGTGGGAGCAGAGCCCACACCTGCTGAGTCCCTCTTCTGTGCTGCCCGCACCCTAAGGAAGGGCAAGAGGCCGGTACGTTTAATTCACTTGTACGTGAGCAGCCTCTGCGTTAGAGAAAAATTAACTCAACTTACAAATTCATAATTGCTTGAGATTTCACCTCCTGGCCACGCTTCTCTTCCCATGAAGTTATTAAAACCCACGCAATATGGTCTAATAATTTATTAATAGTCAATGTAAATAGATCATGGCTCGCATAGCCACAATAGCCACTGCGTTAAATCATGAGGGATGATCTAGAAGCACCTCGCTGGGGAGGGGAGGCCTGGCTGCCAGACCGGGCCTGCGAGGAGAGCAGTGGGCGGCCTGCCACTGCGAGCCTCTGCCTCCGGACGTGGGTCCCGGCCAGGTCCTCCTTCTGGAGAAAGGACATCCGAATGAATAGGAGGGGACGGACCTCTGCTCCACGCAGCAGAGGACAGGATCGGGGCAGCTGCGTTTCACCGACGGGGCTCCACAGCAATGCGCCCTGTCCCGTCAGGGCCCCGTCCCCGAACCTGGCCACGCGTCCACATGGCAGCCCCTTCACCCTGGAGAAAGGAGGAGGTGAGCCTGGACTCTACAGCTCAACAAGCAGCTCCTGGTCCCTCTGCCACCGCCCCAGCGGCAAGGCCCGCCTCACCTCCGGCTTCGTATCAGCCGCCCTGGAGGCCTCGTCTGTATTCTTTTATTGATAGTTTTTTGCCTCAGGGTGTATACACTCACTGGAGAAAGAGAGAGACAGAGAGGGAAATGAGAAACCACTCCCCAGGGGACGGCCACGCCACAGTCCCTTCTCCTCCATTCTCCTTTTGGGACTTTGGGCACGCACACACAAGTGCCTGGCATGATTTTCAAGCTGTTGGGTCTAGGACTTGAACCACGGTCAGTCATGGGGGAGTCCAGCGCCTTCACCACCACTGCCTGTGGGCGCCCCTCCTCTGCATCTCTCAAACATTTTGTGAATTTCAGATAACGCCTGGCACCGAGCTGGAAGGCGGAGGGAAGTCGTCTATTAGTAGATGACCTTGTATGTTAAAAATCCCGAGAAATTTACCCAAAAATGACCAGAATGAATAAGTGAGTTCGGCCAGGTCACAAGACACAAGATCGATGCGCAAACATAAATTCCACTTCTCTACACCGCAAGCATCCAAAACGAAAGTAAGAAAACAATCCCATTTACAATAGCATAAAAATAATAAAATCCTAGGATTAAATTTAACAACGAAAACTTTTTACATTACCCACTTAAAAAAATGCTCAGAGAAATTAAAGGAGTTCTAAATAGATAAAGGGGTCCCCACGTTAACGGTTAGGAAAACCCAAAACTGTTACTATGACAATTCTTCCTAAATGAATAAATCCTTATGTTCAACATAATTCCTACCCAAATCTCAGCACGCTGTCCCCAGAATCAATACCTGGTATAAGATATACGTGGAAACGAGAAGGGCGCGAGCGGCGGGGCCGGAGGATGGGCAGGCCTGGCTGACGCCCGCTGCAGAGCTGCAGCCACCTGGAAAGCACGGCACTGCCGGCTCGGAGCACACTCGCTCGGTGCAGGGCTGGAGATCCAGGTGCACTCAGAGCATGGCCACTGCTTCGTCAAGAATGTGGCAAGACAAGTCAATATCAGAACAGACTTCCCAACAAGTGGTGCTGAACTCGGCGTTCATGTGAGAAATGTGAGCTGAGACCACGGCCCCGCATCGCATGTGCAAATCAACCACGGATTGATACGGACGCAAATGGAAGGGCCCACACCATGAAACCGTTAGAAGAAGACATGGAAAACCGTTTGACCTTGAATTTTTCAATATATAGCAAAAGCAGAATTTGTTTTTTTTTAAACAGTATTATTTCATTAAAAGTAAAAAGTTTTTACTTGAAAAAAATACAATTAAGAAAATGAAAAAAGAAACATTCATTGGGAGAAGATTTACAAATAATGTTCTTTTTTTTTAGAGGTTTTTGCTATAGGGCGTGTGCACTCGCCAGACAGAGAGAGAGAGAGAGAGAGAGAGACAGAAAGCAAGAAATCACCCCCAGGGGCATGGCTATGCCGCAATCCCTTCTCCTCCATTCTCCTCTCGGGATCTTGGGCACGCACGCACACGCGCCCTGCATGAGTTTTAAGTCACCGGGTCCGGGACGCAAACCGCAGTCGACTACGTGGGAGTCCAGCGACATAGCCATTACGCTAACTGCTGGTCGCTCTGTCTTTTACACATGTGTTTTCTATCATAAAAAGAAAGGGAAAAATAAAAAAAAATAAAAGGACAAAGGTCAAGAGAATGAGGAGGCAAACCACAGATTGGGAGAAAGTATTTGCAGAGTCACGTCTGGTGATGGACTGTGATCCAGGGCGCATCAAGAACTCTTAGAACTCAACGATTCAGGAGGCAAACAACTTGATTTTTAAAATGAGCAAAAGGCCCGAACAGACACTTCACCGAGGATACACCCATGGCAGATACGTGTGGGAAGGAAGAGACCGCGTATCCTCTGTCATCAGGGAACCCGACTGAAAACGACGCTGAGACCCTGCACCCTGGCGGAAGTGCCAAGATCCGGAACAGCAGCAAACGCAGGCGGAGGTGAGGAGCGGCAGGCCCGCGGTCCCTGCTGGCGGACTGCCACACAGTGCAGTCGCTTAGAAGACATTGGGCAACATGTGACAGAACTAAGCACTACTTTTTATAGACAGGATTTGGCTCTGTTGTGATCCTCCGAGCAGATGGGGCCACAGCCACGCTACCGCGGCCTGCTGGGGCTGGCCTGGGAGCAGAACCCGGGGCCTCCCTCACGGAGGCCTCCGGCCTGCAGAGCACAGCGTCTCGTCAGCTCTCGCCGCTGCGGCTGGTCCCAAAACAATGTGCTCCTCTTAGCTGGGATTCAGCCTTCACGCTCCAGCGTCTTCACCCAGATGAGCGGGAAAGCTGTCTACACAGACACTCGCACGAGGACGTTTATAGCAGCGATTCAGAATCGCCCAGCTCGGAGGCAGCGAAGATACTCTTCAGTAGATGAATGGATGAATAAACTGTGGTACGTCCAGGCAGCAGAATGTTACTCTGTGCTAATAACAAAAACCGAACCAAACCAAACCAAAACACTAGCCATCGAGCCATGAGAAGACACGGAGGACACTTCAGTGTGTGTCCCTAAATGAGTTTGAAAGCACTACAGGCCACGAGACTGACCACGGGACTCTGGAAGACGCGAGCTGTGGAGACGGGAAAGGCCAGTGGCTGCCAGTGCTGGGTAGGAGGGGGGACTCCCTCGGGGACTTCGGGACGTAGTAAGTGTCCCAGACGGCACTCGGACGCTGGACCAGCTTGATGGCACACTCACCCAGACACACGGGACACGGAACACAGCAGGGAGCCCTGAGGGGACGTGGCCTCGGGGTGGCACTGAGGACAGGTGCCTGGGCTCGGGCAGGAGGGACCACTGAAGAGATGGGTTTGCTCCACAGCTGGGTTTTCAGGGATGGCCACACAACTGTGCAGATTTACTAAGATCTGTTAGATTACGTTACCTCTTCTATCTCAATAAAACTGCTAAAAAGTAGCGGGTACTCATTAAGGATGTCAGGAGGCGACATTAGATGCCCCGTGAATAAGTCAACACCACCTTGCTGCGAGTGAACGAGTCCTTCAGGAGAACCTCCTGCTGTGTGAGAAATTCGCTAAATCGACCCGGACGTGGCCGCATACTGACATCAAGCAGACGGTGGAAGGCCCTGGGCCAATCTGAGCGTGGTCTCCCTGGCGGATGCAGCAGGAGCCCCAGCCCTAGCCCGGCCAGGAGAGGGCACAGCCTGTCCGTAGCATGGAAACAGCCCTCACCGTCCATCACTCGGCGTGGGAAAGGGCTGGAACAACACAGCACTTCCGGGTGACCGACCTGTCCTCGGAGCAGGGCTTCAGGAGGGCCAGCCACTTCTGTGAAGCACTTAGATGCACGACACGCATGAGCCACTGCGCTCACAGCACTGTTGCCACAGACACTGTGGACACTGTCGGCTTACACCGTCCTCACCTGGTTCCCGAGGGCGTGCCGGCTGGGCTTTGGGGGAAAGCCTTGTTTCTCCCACACAGACGACAGACATCTGTCCCTTCCTGTCCCCATGCCTGCAAGAGCAGCGGCCACATTGGCCCCGGAGGGCAGCAGGTGGGAGAGGCCCGCGGAGGCCCAGGGAGTCCTGCAGGTGCTGGTCCTGACAGAGTGCAGGGTCGACCCGGCTCCTGGCTTCTCCCTGGTGCCTTCAGTGAGACAGAGATCCCGCTTGTTTAAATCGTCCCATGGGCTTTCTGTTCGTTGTCGCCAAACTTAAATGCAACCAGTAAGGCCGAAATGAACGGTCACGCTTCACAGATGCAAAAATGCAGTCACTGAGGAACTGATGGAGCTCCTCCAAGGTCAAGTGCCAGCTGGAGGATGGCCGGGTTTCTGGAGTGATGACAAGTGACGGCTGCGGTGACTACAGAGGCCCCCAGGAGCCCAGGAGGCGCCTCACCTGCCTCCACCGCCCTCGGCTCGTCTGTTCTGCAGTCCTGGCGACTCCATGGGCGAGGAATCATTGCCCTGCTCTGTCGGTGGGCACAGGGAGGCCAAGAGATGTCAGGTCACAGGAGGTCGTGGTGGGCCCTGGTCTGAGCGGCCTTGGTCCGGTCTGCTGGGTGGGGAGCAGAACGTCTGCCCTAGGACCAGGCAGCTGCTCAGACAAGTGCCTAGTAAATGGCCCAGCGGTTCCCAGCAGGACTCGGCTGAGCACCCCAAATCACGGTGCAAGCTGCTGAGATGAGCACACGTCACGCTGCATCACGGGTGTTTTCTGCACGCGGCTCTTCACTGTTCACAGTCGCATGTGTACCTCGGTCCACCTCCCCCAGGACACCAGCACTGATTACGGGGTGCAGGAGAGCTCCCTACGGGAGACGCGGGGTGCTGCTCTGGTCCAGGGGCAGGTTAAAGTGAAAGCACAACGACCGTCAGCAGCAGCCTGAGGACAGCCACCTGGCCCGAACGCGCCGAGCAGAAAGGTTTCCAGGGAGGCCGGGTCCTTCTGCCCCACCAGAGGAAGGGCTTCCCAGCAGGTACCTCCAGGGCGGCTGCGCTGGTCCAGGAGCGGGGTTGACTGGGGGCCCGGACTCGGGAGGGTGGGGAAAGCGGTTCCTAGGGACGAACCCCCGCCTCTCCACAGGACGCCCTCACCCCATCTGAGACGGGATGACAGCATTCACCTCGTCAGTCCCAAATGGGCTGCTCACCCTTGAAGAACTTAATTAGTTTTCCTTTCTGGGTTCCTTGCCCTCCAACAACGACTGAATAATTGATTCCGTTAAATGAGAGGCGTCAGAACTGATGGAGGAGCCTTCTCACGGCCCCTTCTGCTCCCTGGCGGTAGGGCAGGAGGGATCCAGGCCTCCCACCTCCTGCGGGCCCTGCACGGTGCCGGCAGTGCCAGGGGCTCGCCTTCGGCCACAGGGCCCAGAGCTAAGGCCTCTCCTGGCCACCCTGACGACCCCTGGAGACAGGCCTCTCTGGCAGGCTGCGGGCACCCTCTGACTTGTGAGATGGGCCCGAATGCAGGTTCTGCTGGTGCCTCGGACAGTGCCCGGGTCTGCCCGCCCCAGACGCGTGCCTCGACCCCCGCCTGCCCGCACTCTCGCGGGGTGCTCCCCCCCCCGGCTGGTTAGCATTTCTACGTTAGGAGAAACTGAGACCACTGTGAATCGTGCCATGAATCACAAAAAGCCATGTCTTCCCAGCCAGGTCATCATCCTGCGTCCCCCAGAGTGCATCTCTTTCCCCAGGGCCACTCCTGGCATCTCCGTGAGCCACAGGTCACACTAGCCTGGAGACTGTCGTTAGGGGAAACCCAGGAGAGCGATCCGAGGGCCCGGGAGCTCGAGCTTGTCCCCCTCTCACGCGTGACTAGGCTCTTCTGCCGA
Organism: Tupaia tana; assembly: GCA_026018925.1. Taxonomy (NCBI): domain Eukaryota; kingdom Metazoa; phylum Chordata; class Mammalia; order Scandentia; family Tupaiidae; genus Tupaia; species Tupaia tana. The sequence continues at coordinate 111,418,173 of JAKSZU010000015.1, read as the reverse complement.
CCTCCAGGTCCTTCAAGCTTGGTGCTGCTCCCAGGGCCCACCAGGGGACAAAAGCAGACTCTGAGCTCACTGAGCAGACCTTCTAGGGCCACTCCCCGGACAAGGAGTGGTGTGGACACAGGCAGGCCTGACTGCCCGGCACTTCCCCCGAAGGAGTGTCCTTGTGAGACAAACCATGTTCTCCATCGGAAGCATCGTCACTTATCAACACTAAGGACAGCTTTTTAAATCCTTTTTTCTAGATGAGAAAAACAATAGTTGTTTCTTTTTCCTTTTATTTCAGCAGGGTTCCAGATAATAAAAAGATTTATAATTAAGCCAGTAGATTTACTTTTGCTATGGTGCCCTAGATTATGAAAAAATATAATTATATGCAATTAAAAAATGAACAGTATTTCTTACCCGAGTGGAGCTTTAAAGTCATTAGGAACCCATTAGCTCAGCAGACCTTACAAATGGCCTTCACTACTCTGGACTTCATTTAAATTTACAACAGAGAGAAGCGACTTTTCTCCATTTTTACGGTGTGTGTGTGTGCGTGCACATGCGCGTGCGCACACACTTCACCCTCCTAGGCTGCACAGGAAGTGTCCAGACATCCATTTTGCCCCCGTGGCCAGGAGGATGAGCCCTTGCCGCCAGCCCTGCCCTTTTCCAGTGGTGGGGCCTTGCAGAAGTCCCCTCTGCTTTCTGGACTTCGTTGTTAAGAAAGGTTGGGCCAGATGGTATTTGAGCTGCCTTTGACCCAGTGTTCGGGAATGTATCATCCTCCAGGGGAGCCCTGGCCATGTTCTCCCAGAAGGTCATACTTTTGCACTCTGCATCACCAAGCAGTTGTATAACCGTGGTTGAGTTATTAATCTCTCTGAGCCTCACTCATTAATAAAATTAGAATAATAGAATTCTAAACCACATGGTTAAGTAAGGATTTAATGATGAATGCATCTAAAACCCCCAGCACCATGCCTGGCACATGGTTAGCACTTAGTACATTTTCCAACAATGTCATTATCAGAAACAGTAGCATTACCACCTCCACCATCACCACCACCACCATCACCACCATCACCATCATCACCATCGTCACCACCACCATCACCACAACCCCATCACCACCACCATCACCATCACCATCACCATCAACACCACTGTCATAACCATCACCACCATCACCACTACCATCACCATATCATTGCCACCACCACCCCATCACTACCATGAACACCACCATCATCACCACCATCACCATCGTCATCACCACCATCACCACAACCCCATCACCACCACCATCACCATCACCATCACCATCAACACCACTGTCATAACCATCACCACCATCACCACTACCATCACCATATCATTGCCACCACCACCCCATCACTACCACAAACACCACCATCATCACCATCATCACCATCGTCATCACCACCACCACCACAACCCCATCACCACCACCATCACCACCATTACCACCAACACCACCATCACCACCACCCCATCACCACCATCATCACCATCATCACCACCATCATCACCATCACCATCGTCATCACCACCATCACCACAACCCCATCACCACCACCATCACCACCATTACCACCAACACCACCATCACCACCACCCCATCACCACCACCCTATCATCACCACCCCATCACCACCACCCCACCACCACCCCATCACCACCACCCTTTCACCACTGTCATCACCATCACCACCATCATTGCCACCCTCCCATCATCATCGCTGTGTCTCCAGGGTTCCCAAGGGCCAGTTCACATTTGCTACCACATGATCCTAGCACAGCATCAAAGTGACCTCGGGAACCCAGCAGCAGGACCTCAGAGCACAACCGTAGACTCGAGTCAGAAACCGGGGGCTGAGCCGCTCTGTGGAAGCCTCTGCTGCCCAGGCGCATGTCCTCCCTGCTCTCCAGGTGGGGTCAGGTGACACCTGGGGTGGTGATCGGGGAGGACGATGGTGGCCTGCCTCTGCCCTGGGGGTACTGTGGTGTGTGCTGAGGGCTTGGACACTGTGATGAATGAAGTCCTTCAGTGTAATGAGACTTCAGAAGCCCGAATGTGCGGGCCTCCCCTCACTCAGTGGGCCTGACCCCAGGGCTCCGGGAGGCAGCTCCTCCGGGGTTGCTGCTCTCCCTGCAGTCTCAGGCCTGTCTCTGAGCACCCGAACACCAAGTTGTTTGTACGCCCTCCCCTCAGCTCGGCTGTGAGCAGGCGGGCCGTAAAGTGCTGGGAGCCCTGGCTGGCCAGCTGACGGAGGCCGAGGCCGAGGCCGTGAGAGGAACATTAATGGGCTGTATTCGGAGCTCCTCCCCCCAGCCCCCGCCCATGCAGACGGATCTCTCAGGACAGGCCCTCTTCTACGCTCCTCTGCCCAGACTCTGATAGACGCTCTCATCGGCAGCGTGGCCGGGGTGCTGCCACTCTGGGCCCTCCTCTTTGGGGTCCCATGATTGGTTCTGAGACGCCTCAGGGCCTTGAGCAGCTCCTATGGTAAGACATTCGTCTTCATCCTTTCTGGCCTCACGGCCACTAGCTTACAGCCAAAGCCCCACTCCAGGAGGGGTGGAGGGAGAGTCCATCTCCACCGGGACGCCTCCCAGCCTTTCTTTTCTCCCCTCCACCACCCTGATATCCTCCCGCTGCCGTCACCCCGGGACGGCCCCCTGCGGACGGGGTGTACGGACGGCGTTGCGAGGCGTGGCCGGCTCGGCCTGTTAGGAGCATACCAGCCTTTTTACAGTGCCACGCGGAGGGTGAAGGACAGGCCCAGGGCAGGGTTAAGTCAGCAGGCCAAAGATAACTGACAGTAATGCATGAATATCGGACGCGTCTCGGCTCTAAGGGCCATCAGGGCAGAAGGCAGAAGGGCACGGCTGCGGGGGCAGGGGTGAACTGGGGGGGGCCTCCAGGGGAGGCAGCGAACTGCAATCTCCGTAAGTGAAAGGAAGCCACTGGGCCCCGGTGTCCCCTGAGCTTCAGTGACATCTTGTTCAAATGAGTGACAATACAAGTCGGGACAGGGCCAGTCTCAAGGTCTGGAGGGACGCACAGTCATTTCATTAGGGCTGGGTGGGGCTTGTGGGCTCAGAAGCCACGTGCCGGCCAGGGGACTTCAACAGGGCTTCCTGTGAACAGAGAGCAACGTCCAGGCTGGCGAGAGGAAGGTGGGAGGATGCCGGGGGCTCCTTAGCCCGGGGAAGCAGCCAGAAGGGGAAGGGCACGGCAAGGGCCTCTGGGCCCCATGAGGCCTGCTAACTGGCCTGAGGCCTCCCAGGTACTGGGTCTGCACTCCGGCCCACTGTGCCAACCGGAGGTGACGGGGCACCTGAGCGGCGTGCGCCCTGCCACTCGCCAACACCTGCACGGCTGCGGGAGCACACCTGCGCCCGTGGTGGCTCCTCTGGGGGCTGGAGGGATTGGAGAGGACTGAGTTTCCTCCTCTGCTGCTCCCGGCGCTGCTAATTCATAGTTGCATTAGCTCTCATCTGGATAACAGCATGGGGGCTGCCAGATACTGGCTCTGACCAAATTCCACCCACAGGCTGTGCTCGCCCCTCTCACCTGCTTTTCGGCCCAGACCTGACGGAGAGCCCCATCCGAAGGTACAGCGTCCGGCCTGGCAGCAGCTCAGCCCCCTGACTCCCTCTCTGGGCTGTCTGCTCTGGTCAGGCCCCTGGGCGCTAGCAGCTCCCTCCACCCCGAGACGAAGGGCTCGTGCTGACAGGCTCTGTGTGCCCCGAGTCCTCCACGCTACAGCAGCAGCGGGAGAGCTGCTCTGGCAGGTGGCAGGTCTGGGCACTGCGTCCGCACCTTTCCGTCCAGGGTGGTTTCTGTGATGACAAGACCACTGTGGCCCTTCCCCAGCAGCCCTGGGTCTGTAGGTCTTTGGCCACGTATCGGCTACACTCAGCCACAAGCGTGGCTCTGAGGACCGGGCAGGAGGGAGGCAGGACCTCTGCTCACCACCTGCCGGGGCTGTGCCCAGGATCCCGGGACCCCTCGCCTGCTCCAGCATACCCGCTTCTGAGAGAAGTCATTCTGCGGCTGGCGCCACGAGGTCCCCAGGAGAACGTGGCCTTCTAGCCTGTACTGTGCTGCAGCGGGGCCTTCGCCATGTTCCCCGGCGTGGCTCAGGCCTCGGTCCCGTGCCTTTGGGGACCTTGCTGCATCCTGAGCCTCCTCCCCACACAGGCTCCGTACCTAAGCCCTCCGCGTCCTTACAGGGGCTGGAGAAGAGGGATTCATGCCCAGGGAGGCCATGATGGTGACAACCCGCGTGGCTGCTGCTGCCTCCCCAGGCCTCTGCCGTGTCCCGAGAGCTCCATGTTGGCTTAACAGCTGCGGCGACACTCGCTGTGCTCTGAGGTCCGCGAGGGCCTTTCAGTTGTGAAATTCTGTCCGTTCACTGGCTCCCCCGTTCACCCCCCAGGCACACACAGAGACCTGCCGTGGGTCACGTGGCCTCGCCCTCTCGTGGGCCAGACCCCCGGATGGAGTGCTGAGGGAGCAGGGCTGTCGGAACCAGGGGACAGCTCCTTCCGGCCCCGGGTCCGTGTCCCTGTCGTTACCATCTGTTCTCTGCCCTGGTCCCTCTCCATCGGGCCACGCCAGCCCAGGGGTGTGCAACCCGGGTGCGCCGTCCAAGCTGCAGAAGCTGGTTCCCTCTGCTGCCCTCCGTCTGGCCCCGCCCTGAGCCCCTCCCATGGCCTGGAGCCTTGCACACGGAGTTTGGGGTGTTTTAGAAAGGCAGGAAGTGCTGATCGCGGCCAGAGCTACGGCACCTTCTGAGCTGCAGCCAGCACCTAGACCCAGCTCTGTCCCTCGAGAGCTCAGATCCAGACCTCAAGCAGCAGTTCTCACCCTGATGCACCCTGGGGCCCCTGAAACTGCAGAGCGGCGGTTGCACCCCAGCCCATGGCCCCCGCAACCAGCTGGCCCTCGTCTCCCGAAGGGAGGGTTTGGTTGTCGTAACACAACACAGCACTGGGAACCACGAGACCTGGGCCATGGTTCAGGGTGGCCTCACGTGCTGGGCCACCTTTCGAAACCACCTAACCTCTCTGGGTCTTGGCTTCCTCGCTCATAAATTGACTCGGCTTTATTTGCAGAGGGTGAGAGGGGAGGAGCAGGCCGTGGCCGTACAGTCGCAGGCCGGGCCAGCTGCTCGGTGAGGTGACTGTCCGCCCAAACTCTAGGGATTAGTAGGTGCGTTTCGTTAACATAGCTCGAGAACATCTCTTATGCCGGGCGTTATGATGAGAGTTCATGAACTATGTCCCAGTGTCTGTGCCAGGAAGGACGTCACTTAGTAGCGGGACTGAGTGGCCACACAGACCCGCGTGTCTGGATGCCCTAGTAACGGTGCAGTGACAACGGCGCTGGTGTAAGCGTGGCGCTTGCTGAAAGACAGGCAATACCATGAATGCCCAGGTGGCGTTCTGCACACAACCACCACGGAAGGGAGCTGGGACGCACACGCGTGCTCAGCCCGTGTTTGTGCTGAGACTGGGCTGTGGGGCAGGGCCGGGGCCAGGGCGGCCACTCAGAGAGTGCACTTGCAGGAGCAGAGGGGCCAGGTGTGCCCAGGGGCAGGAGCAGAGGACCAGGTGTGCCCAGGGGCAGGAGCAGAGGGGCCAGGTGTGCCCGGGGGCAGGAGCAGAGGACCAGGTGTGCCCAGGGGCAGGAGCAGAGGACCAGGTGTGCCCAGGGGCAGGAGCAGAGGGGCCAGGTGTGCCCGGGGGCAGGAGCAGAGGACCAGGTTGCCCAGGGGCAGGAGCAGAGGGGCCAGGTGTGCCCAGGGGCAGGAGCAGAGGGGCCAGGTGTGCCCAGGGGCAGGAGCAGAGGACCAGGTGTGCCCAGGGGCAGGAGCAGAGGGGCCAGGTGTGCCCGGGGGCAGGAGCAGAGGGGCCAGGTGTGCCCGGGGGCAGGAGCAGAGGGGCCAGGTGTGCCCGGGGGCAGGAGCAGAGGGGCCAGGTGTGCCCGGGGGCAGGAGCAGAGGGGCCAGGTGTGCCCGGGGGCAGGAGCAGAGGGGCCAGGTGTGCCCGGGGGCAGGAGCAGAGGGGCCAGGTGTGCCCGGGGGCAGGAGCAGAGGGGCCAGGTGTGCCCGGGGGCAGGAGCAGAGGGGCCAGGTGTGCCCGGGGGCAGGAGCAGAGGGGCCAGGTGTGCCCGGGGGCAGGAGCAGAGGGGCCAGGTGTGCCCAGGGGCAGGAGCAGAGGCAGAGCCAGGTCCAGCCCCCAGGTGCGAAAGCCCAAGGTGCTGACTGCTACCCTGGCCTGCCTCGAGGCTCTACGGCCCCCATGTCGGCCACAGCCACTGCGCTCCTCACGGCCCACTCACCCTGGTGTCCTCGGTCGTGAGCCAGCTTCTTCCAGCGGCTCCTTGGGACCCGCCCTGCTCCGCACTCACCTTCAGTGGCCGCCCCAGCCTGCTGTTTCCTCCTGGCCTCCCCCTCCCCGCACTCCCCTCCACTCTCCTACAGCTCTGCAAAATGTCTGGGAACTGCCTAAGGGAAGGGCTCCGATGGTCAGATCCCAGAGGAGCCCAGAGGAGCAAAGGGGCCGAGCTGCAGGCGGTGGAGCCCAGAGCAGAAGCAGGAGGGGTCCCGAGACTGCCGTCCCTGAGGTTGGGTGTGGAAATTGCAGCGTGTTCGCGACTGCACCACCTCCCCGCCGTGGGGCCACGTGTCACTGGCAAAACCAGAGTAAGCAGACAGTCGACACGGATGCGGTGCGGTGTGTGGCTACGCAGCGTCCCCACGTCGGGCACTGTGGTCACATGGGGCTCAGAGCCACGGCCAGGTGTGCGTAGGTTACATGGAGTCCCGCACGTTCGCGTGGGGCCTCAAGCATCTGGGCATCTTCGGGCATCGGGGGAGGGGGACTAGTGCCCAGGGATCCCAAGGACAGCTGGACTGGCCCGTGGTACGCATGACGGGGTTTAAGATAAGCTTGGAGCCCAACTTTCTCACTGCGAGACAGTGACAACATGGGTCTCTACAGCCACCTGAGGCAGTGGTGGGATTCACCAGGCCCTGTGGCCCTCGGTGACCCACAGGGACCGGAAACATGCATGCCATAGAGCAGAGTGTCACCTCAGGGGCGCTCCTGGGGACTGGCCCCTTTAGACCCATCTGCCACCAGGGGTCTTCGACGTGTCTGATGGGAGCTCTCTGGAGCCGTGGGGCTGGACGGGAGGAACCGCCCTGGTGCACTGCCGCGAAGCCGGAGCTGACCAGGACCCCAACGGCAGCCGGCCACTGCAGGCCCCAGTGCGGCTCCTTGTCTCATAGGAGTTCAGAGCGAAGCGTTCGCCGAAACACCGCGCTGGAGGCTAGCTGCCGGGTAACTGGCTCCCACCAGTGCAGTGCTCAGCCCTCAGTAAATGCCCTTCGTAATCGGCTCACGGTACAAGACCGACTGCGCGGCTCTCTCCTCAGATTTAATAAGAGACCAACTCTATGTTACTGAAATTGTACTTGATAAAAAAATCCGTCAAGTTTCAAGAATAGTATAAGAAAAGTTCGAACCTGTCCTGGTTTACAGAGGGGCCTCGGTGCAGCTGAGAGGCGGGTCCTGGTCCCCGGCCCGTCCGGCCGCTTGGTAAGGCCCAGGAGAACAGCGTGCAGTGCTCGGAGCTGAGGGCCGGCGGGGCAGGCCAGGACCACCCCAGGCTGGCCCAGCCAGGTCCTCACACAGAGGAGACCGTGGGGTCAGACCTCCCAGAGGGCAGCACTGCACGTCCTGCTGGACCCAGCTCTTCCTCCTCCCCCTGCAGTGTCCCTCGGCTACCCCCTCTGGGCTCTGCTTTGACTGCCGAGAGGTATCGGGCAGCTGTCACAGGGCGGGCAAAGCGGCCTAGCCGTGTGCTCCACTCCAGGGAGACGGACGGGTCCACGTGGAAAGCAATCCACGGCCAGGGAGGGGACGGGACGGACGACCCCCAGTCCGTCCTCACACAGCCCCACCCTCCCAGCCTCCAAAACACACCCCCGTACACACACACCCGCGCTGTGGGACACGCAGGTGAGGGGACAGGTGCAGTAACACGTGGGACTCAGAGGAGCTGGCCCTGAGCGTCTGCTGTAGTCACTACTGGTGTGGTGTGGTAATACGTGTCAGCCTACAACAGGGTGTTTGTTTGTTTGTCTGTTTTGGAGGTTTCTGCCATGGGGTGTGTGAGCTTGCTAGAGAAGAGAGAGGGGGAGGAGAAAGTGAGAAATCACCTCCACGGGGAATGGCCCTGCCACCATCCCTTCTCTTCTCTTCTCCTCCTGGGATTTTGGGCATCTGCATACATGTGCCTAGCATGATTTTCAAGCCACCAGATCTGGGACTTGAACCATGGTTGGCCATGTGGGAGTCTGGAACCTCAACCACCATGCCACCCACTGGTCCCTACAACATGGCTTGTTACTCACTTAAGAAATCGCTTACTACTGGGCACTGAAAGGGTTACACGGCGACTCAGCATTTGTTCAGTCCCTTAGCTGAACTCTGGGACAGGAACGGGCTGGGTCCCCAGTGCGACTGTCAGGAGCCGACCTGGCGTGGAGCTCTCTCTCTGGAGTGCTGCATGCGGGGCTGAGCCCTGGAGGGGTGGGAGCCTCCCTCGGGGCAGGTGCCTGGTCGGACCTGCTGGGAAGGGCTCCGGACTCCCGGGTCCACGCTGGTTCTTCCTCCCCATCTGGATCCCTGGGCCCTGAGTACGATGCACACGGTGGGCTGGAGCGCTGCAGCCCGGAAGCCAGGCCAGCGCTGACCTTCCCCCGACCGCCCGCCGTCCGAGGGCAGGGGTAAGTGTCTCCTGGCCGTGCGTGCTCGTCGGCGGCATGCGGGGCTTCCGTGTCTAGGCCGCTTTCCTCAAATACAGCTCAGTGGCCATAGCAACTCCTTTAGGAGCCTCCTTCTCCCGGAGAGCGGGCCGCTGAGAACGGCGGGAACCACCCCCGGATGGTCTGGGGACCAGTTGCATGAACAGATGCACAGGCGGCAACCCGGCCCTTCCTTCTGCGGCACCCGGCCAAGCTCACGTGGAGCCCGCCGCTGCGTACGTTAAACAGAGCAAACACTGCTCGGATCTGCACATGCCCGTGTACTTGGGGTCCAAGATAAGCCGGGCAATGGGCCCAGAGAATCTGAGACTTGCGGCCACGCTTCCTTCTCGCTTCCTCTTTCCTGTTTGGAAACCTAAGCGTGACAACACTTCTAGCTTTGAAGTACACGAAGGTCTCTAAGGCCCGTAACGCCAAGGCAGAGTGCCCGGCTGCTGGGTGAGAGGCTTCAGAACCCAGCCCATGCAGTACATGGACCACACCTCGCAGGATGGCGCCAGCGCTGCTGGGCTGGGCCCTCACCACAGCCACCACGCCCCGCCACTCGCCCTTCTGCCATGCTCGGTGTGTCACAGAGACATGCACGTTCCTCCTCCACCCAGAAAGCACAGCCCTCCCGAAGGTGCCCTGGCGGGGCCTTTATGAGCTAGAGCCAGGCTGGGCTGCCCTCTCCCCATCTCATCTCGCCTGCAGAGATGAGGGCGGGGAGGAGCCAGCGGTCCGCACGCTTGTTTTTGCAGCTGGAATGCTGGGATGGCGTGTCAGGATTGCCCTCACACACGGCACCCAGGTCCTTAGGAGAAAGTGTGACAAAGCCGGCCGGGACTGAGAGCCACGTTTCCTGAGAAATAAAGACCGGCCCTCGGGAGCGGGGGCGAGACCAGCCAGTCAGAGGGAGTCCCTGCCCCCGAGGGCAGAGAATGGGCACAGCGGGAGGGGCCGTTCAAGGACATGCCCCCTGTGCAGAAGGAGCTTCGCGATGCAGATGGCAAGGAGGGGCACCCCGGACTCCCACACGGCCTGAAAGCCACGTCCGTAACCCCGGGACAAGCACACGCCTGTCCTGGGAAGGGCTGTAAAGGACCAGAGAGAAAAACGAGGCTCAAGAACAAACAAGCTCTGTTTCTCTGGTAATGACTTGAACACGCCGATAGCCCGTGGGGCCAGCTGGCCGTGTGGTGGCTGAGGTGCTGGATCCCACGGGGCTGACCCAGACCCAGGGGCTTGAAAATCATGCCAGGTACGTGTGTGTGCATGCCCAAGATGCCAGGAGAGAACAGAGGAGGAGGGACTGCAGCACGGCCATTCTCCCGGGGATGACTTCTCACCTTCCCTCTCTGTCTCTCCGTTTCCCTTCAGCGAGCACACACCCCTACGGCAAAACCCTTAAAAATAACAACAAACACATGTTGACAGCACAAAGTGCAGAGTTAGCAGAAAAGAAGACCAGGGATGAAAATGTGGATCAGACACATACATATGCACACACACGTGTACATGCATACACACATGCACACATTTGAGAGAGGGAGAACTGTCAAGTATGATGAAACAGGACACAGAAAGGCTGATTGCTGGCGGAAAATAGCCACTTCTCACAAAGGAGCAGTAGTTACACGTCGAAGCCACAGACTCCCAGGATGGTGCTGCCTGACTCCTGCCTCTCCGGCTCTCGGGCAGGCACGCTGCACCCCTGCTCCCGTCTGTAGGCGTCTCCCTGGCGGACGCCGTCTGGGTTTCCCTCTGCCTACAGCAGGCTCGTTTACGCCTTCCCGAGTCAGACCCCTCCTCATCTCCCCCTTTGCTGAGGCAGCTTCGCAGTGCAGTCTGAGTGGCATGCTGTCACGGGCACAGCTTCCAGGGGTGTGCACGTGTGTGGGTGTGCATGTGTGCAGAGGACAATTTCTCACCATGTCCTGTCACTCACTCAAGGTTTCCAGAAAGGGTAGTCCTGGGGCGTGTCTGCGGGTGTGCGCGTGTGCATGGGCTCACACGGGTGTGCGCGGAGGAGAATTTCTCACTGGCTGCAAACTCTCATGTCCTGTGCAGTTACTCGAGTTTCTGGACGGGTGCTGAGGTGGCCCTGACCGGCACCAAGAGCAGGGTCAGCTGCCTGGGCCATGCTGGATCAGACAGGGACTCCGAGGTGCTCCCACCAGGTCCCTCAAAACGATCAGAAGAGAGACAAAACCTGCTTTGGATTTGACATTTTAGTTTATAGCCACGTTAGAGTTGAGTTCAGGCTTTTTTGTGCATTGTAACTGATTGATTATTTATCACTTCAATGGAGGCTTTATTGATTTACTTAATATTCATTGCCAACAATATGAACGATGTGTAAACTGCAAATCCTCTGGGGCTGGGTGTTTAGCATGGCCTGCCTTCCCGGTTCTCCGGGGGTCCTCCCGCAGCCCTGGGCCGGAACCTGTCTGGCCTGGATGGGGCAGGACAGTCCTCCCACATCCTGCAAGGCGGCTTCCTTCATCACATGACATCCCCCAGGAAAGGCCCTGCGAGATCAGCTGGCTGAATCTCACGGGGCAGAGACCCGGTGCCCACAGGGCCGCTCCCTCCCACGGCTCTGTGGAAGGCAGTCGGCGGGGGCAGAAGCGGCCCTGGCGTGCTTGCGTCCGGCTCAGAGCAAGCCGCTCGCCGTGTCGGGCGGCAAAGGAAGAGCATGCCGGGACACGTCACGCGGGAGAGTCTGCCTGGCTCCCCACCGGGCGGCACACGCGAGGGCGGCCGTCCCACGGCGGCCTTGGTCTGATGGCGTCAGCACACAGGCACAGGCCTGCCAGGCTGCAGCTGCGGGCACGCGTGTCATCATGGCGGTCCTCCTGCCACAGCGCGTGTGAAACCCGAGCAAGGGGAAGGGGCCAGCCCGGTAAGGCGGTAATGGAGGAGGTGGAGGAGTGAAAAGCGAGTTGCTTTAACCCCTAAAGAAAGCATCGCTGCAGCAAATAGCAACAGCTTTGAAGCAGTGACGGAAAGCTTAGCCCTGCTCTGGAGGCCTCCGAGCTGCCTGCAGTTTTTAATTAATGCACTGGGCTCCCCGCAGAGGGGGAGGTGGGGAGCATTACCAGACCTGCTTCCTGAGCCAGGCCGCTGTGGAGGAGGGGCCGCGCTGTGCAGGCCTCACTGGAGTCCTGTGTCTGTCTCTCTAGCTCACGAAGAGATGAATAAATACGCTTAGGAAAAAAAAGTTAAGGAAGAAAGGAGCCCGCGAGCTGCGACTGAGTGGGGGCGATGCTGCTGGGCTGCTGACGGCCGTCCGCCCTGCCGTCCGCCCTGCCGTCCTCCCTGCCGTCCACCCTGCCGTCCGCCCTGCCGACCGCCCTGCCGACCGCCCTGCCGTCCGCCCTGCCGTCCTCCCTGCCGTCCTCCCTGCCGACCTCCCTGCCGTCCGCCCTGCCGTCCGCCCTGCCGTCCGCCCTGCCGTCCTCCCTGCCGTCCTCCCTGCCGACCGCCCTGCCTTCCGCCCTGCCTTCCGCCCTGCCGTCCTCCCTGCCGTCCGCCCTGCCGACCGCCCTGCCGACCGCCCTGCCGTCCGTCCTGCCGTCCGCCCTGCCGTCCTCCCTGCCGTCCGCCCTGCCGACCGCCCTGCCGACCGCCCTGCCGTCCGCCCTGCCGTCTTCCCTGCCGACCGCCCTGCCGACCGCCCTGCCGTCCGCCCTGCTGTCCTCCCTGCAGCTGCTCTGAGGGTGAGCGCGCCGATGATCACGGCCCTCCCGAACCGTTGCCACGTTGCCTAGGACGTGGAGGCCTGGTGACGCAGAAGCAAGCGCCAGATGCGAAATGCTCTCGAGGAAAGGCCCAGGGGACGCGTGTACTGCCCTCGGGAGTCCTGCGTCATTCCGGCTCGCTGCCCGGATGGCCAGCTCTCCCTCCAGCCGCTCTCGGCTCTTGCTCATCCATTCATTCACTCACTCACTCATTTGTTCACTCGCTCAGCCAGTAGCGCTTGCTCAAGGCCAGACACTGAACTGCGGGGACGCAAGGCCTTCTCCCCCGACCCCCGACGCCTCCGGACCTGCCCGGACCCGGGAGCTCCCTCACCCTCCCCGTGGCAGGGTCTTTCTCTTTCGGTTAGCGAGTCCGCAATCAGAGCCATTCCGTCTGACAAAGTCTCTCCTCATCTAAGGCCCCTGTCTGCTCGTGTCTTCATCAGCCCGTTTCCACATGTCTAAGCATTTTAATGGCATATGGTTCCAGGGGGAATCTCCAAACCAGGGAAAATTAGCAACTGTGCTTATTGGGCTAAAGAAAACGACGCGAGGGGAAGTTTTCCTTAAAAATACCCACAAGAAGCAGCAGCCCAAGGAGATGTGACTGCAATAAAATGATGATTTTGTCAGGCTGGGTGTGGGGGAGGATTATCAACTGCATTCTCTTTCCCCAGAATGCGTCACAGTCATTAATTTGTTTAATTTATTTTTTGCCTCTTCCCTAGCGAAGCAACCCAACCCACTGCTGGCTTACCCATCAGAACAAATTACACTTTGGAAATATCTGAGTGCTTCAATTTTCCATTAAATATAATAAGAAATAACAATGCACTGTTCTGGCCTGATGCGTCCTCGGTAAGGGCCTAGAAACTCTTCTCACTGCTGCCAGGCAGTTCTAGCTGTCACTCTTGGTGACACAGGCCCGAGGATTAATTTGCCCTCGCATGTGCGCCTCTTGGGCAGGACTCTTAATCCACTTCACGTGCAACCATCCGACTCCGCCGTGCGACTACCGGGCCACAGCTGCTGCTGCGCTGCCTCCCCACTGCACCCCAGCGATGTGTGCTGTCCTCTGCTGACGTCACAGAGCTGAGACCCACGGGGACAGAGCTAGCTCAGGGTTCCCGGGAGCCGGCCTTCCAAGGCCAGCCTTTGCTGCTCACCCGAGGCCCAGATGCTCGGCCCTCGCCTGCCTCTTGTAGCTCCCTCGTAACCAGCCATTGCTGGGTTGCAAAAACCGCAGGACGGCAGACCGCTGTCCCGCGGAACGTCGCTGACTGACAACTACGCTCATTTTCAGGAAGCTACGTTACCGGCGCAGACTGCAAATGGCAACGCCCAGGGGTCACACGGTGGTGCAGAGAGCTTGAGTTGGAGGTTAATTGCTGAGTATCAATACTTAATTTTTTTTTTTTTTTTTTTTTTTTTTGCAAAGCTTGTCAGAGGTTGCCAGGAGAGGGCGAGCACTCAGAGCCACCCCGCCCGGTGCTCAGCGTACTTGAGAGGAGGGTCGTTGGCAGTGCCGGCTCTGCAGCTCCTGAGCTGAGCACAAGCCCGAGCTGCAGAGAGGCTGCGAGGTCTAGCGAGTTCTTGGATGGGGAGTTCCTAGAAAGCAGGAGGCAGGGTTGGCCCTGCGGCAGGAAGCAGGCGGCCTGGGAGTCAGTGCTGACTTCTGCCTGGACAGCGGAGGGAGCCCAGCCAAATCTCCCGGCCCTCGGCCTGCACGGCCAGGCAGGGAAGTGAAGGGAGGCTGGGGACCCGGCTGGGCGCGGCGTGACCATTCACCAGCAATCCGCGCCAGGAACTCCCGTCTCCTCGTTCAGTGGGAGGGGTCAACTCTCTCTAGGGCCACCGTGTCCCCTGCAATCCTAAGGCCCAAAAGCTTGCAGCTGCCGTGGTCTCGCGTGAGCTGGAGTTCTGGCGGCGTTGGACTGTCTCGAAGAACCGCTGCAGAGTTACAGGAGGCGATACGTGCAGGCCACGTCAGACCCACCCAACACATGCTAACGGATGGTGAAGCACTGGAAAGTAAATAAATCAGAAGCCATCTGCAGTGTGACTGACTGCACTCATTCATCAAGCTCAGACAGCCGGTTGGAAGCGGGGATGTCCCCAGAAGGGCCTGGTCCGAGGCGCATTTGCACAGGCTGGCGCGCTATGAGAGCACAGTCCTTCCCGCGCGGCAAGGGTCCGTCCAAAAGAGCTGCTCCATTCGAGCCCCCCTCCCCCTGCTCCGACTCAGCACAAGCAGGGACCCACGTGCGAGACCGGAAACTGGCCGGCCTGATACCAGCCACGCTGGGCACTTGCACCGGCCCTGTGCCTACCCCTGGGGCCCGTCCATTTCTCTGTTCCATTTATCCCTGGGGCCCCTGCTTCTCTCACTACACTTGGTGTGTAACTGGCCTGCATCTGTGAACACACGCACAGTGCCTGGCACGGGCCTTCACACGTGGTTTTCTCCTCGGTCCAGTTAACGTGTGAGCATGAGCCAGGACCTCCCGAGCGCAGGGACTGTCCAACGCTCAGAGCACTTCTCCTCAAGTCTCTGTGCCCCTTCTTGTTGGTCCGTCCTTCGCGATGGTTGGCTTCACGGCTTAACTTGACGGGGCCACGTGGTATCCGGGTATTTGGTCAAACGTGATTCTGGGGGTGTCTGCGAGGGTATTTCTGGGTCAGATGAACAGCGGAAATGGTGAACCGAGCGAAGCAGACCGTATTCTGGTGCAGTGGGCACGTGCAAGCAGTTGACTGCGTGACCAGGACACTCGCGAGTCTCTTCTGCACGACCGCTCTAAACCAGGATGCCAGGGTTTCCCTACCTTTGACAAACTCAGTTCACGTCTGCCAGCCTTCAGACCAGAACTCCGCCATTGGCCCTCGAACCTCTCGCCAACAGCAGGTCCTGGGACTTCTCAACCTCCATAACCACAGGAGTCGACCCTTCTAACAAAACTTCTTCTACACACATCTGTTTGGCCCGTCGATCTGGTGCGTACGCACACACGGACACAGGTGTACACGCTCCGTACACACACGTACGTCTGTGTGAAATGGTGCCTGTGAGTGGCCCTGTAGGCTCTACCTTTGACGATGGCTCGGCCTGAGCAGGCCCACTTACATTCACTTTTTAAAATATATCTACTGACAATACCCCACAACACTATAAACGTACTTCTCTTCCTGAGATGGTCTTTACGACGTTTCCTTCTATTGTACGGAAACAGCCTGGAATTGCTTAAGACACACGGTACGCCCCTTGTCGCCTCCCCTTACGTCATTGGCAAGGCTTCCCGTGCACAGGCCTCAGTAGTTATGACGCTGGGAAGTTACAGGGAGATTTCTGACTGCACAGGGTCGGGTCCCGTATCCCTGTGTTGTTCAAAGGTTAGCCATGCACATGCGTACACACACACACACACACACACACACACACAGAGGTCTTTTTTTTTTTTCCCCCATAGAGTGCACGTGCTTGCTGAAGAGAGAGGGGGAGAAGGAAAGTGAGAAACAGCCCTCTCCGGGCAAGCAGGCCATAATCCTTTCTCCTCCATTCCTCTCAGAATTACGGGCACCCGTGTTCCCACATGTGCCTAGTGTTTTCCCAGCTGCCAGGGCTGGGACATGAACTATACAGATGGCCATGTGGGACTGAGCTGCCTTCACAAGCCACCTCGCTGGCCCGCACAGGGGCCTTTAAAAGTCCATGAAAATACGTATTTTAAAAAAACTGTTCATAGATTTCAAAATTTTCACATCAAAATAAATTGAGGGGACCAGTAGATGGTGCAATGGTTGCATTGCTGGACTCCCACACACCAACCATGGTTTAAGTCCTGGACCCAGCAGTTTAAAACTCACGCCGGGCGCGTGTGCATGCGTGCCCAAGATCCCGAGAGGAGAATGGAGGAGAAGGGATTGCAGTGTGGCCATCCCTCCTGGGAGGTGATTTCTTGCTTTCTGTCTCTCTGCCTGTCTCTGTTGATCTGATGAGTGCATGTGCCCAAGAGTGAAAATACCTCTCTCAAAAAAGTCAGACTTCAATTCTCTATCAATGAACTCTTTCTGTGTGCGCGCACACACACATGCATACACACATGCGCACATACACGCACACACACGTGCGCACTCCCAGTGGTCCTGTGTCTCCGGAGAGCCCCGACTCACACGCCTGACTTTTCCAGGGCACTGTCCTCGCCCCTCCCCACCCTAGAAGCAGCCCTTGGCTGGCCTCTCCTGGGCTGGTGGCTCCCTCCCACCATGCCACGCCCAACACCTGCACCTTCCCCTTAGCCCAGACCCCCCTGGACACGAGGCCCCCCTCACGTACTCGGCAATGGTCCAGGTCTCTCTTCTCGGGCATCTCGAACATCCCCACCGTCCCCACTTAATCTGTCCAAGAGAGACGCGAGGGCTTTTCATGAGAGCGCAGACCTGCTCCTCCCCCCACTTCAGCGAGCACCCCACCCTGCCCTACACCAGTCACCACCCTGGGGCCACCCTGGGACCCGCCGGAGCTCGGGGCAGTAGGCTGTCCTCCTCCGACTTCTCCCGCGGCCATTAGCACTGTGTTAGGCCGCCCTCACCACCTCGTGAGTGTCCGCTGCGTGTTTGTATGGCCTGCCTCTCTACGTGGGGCTCTGAGCTCCTTCCGGCCCGGGTCCTGGCTGATCCATTTGCTACCCTCAGTTCCCAACAGGTCCTTGGCAAGCATCAGACAGACAGCGGCCGAGTCCGAGTGCCTGAGTGAGTGACCCCGCTGGAAGGCCAGGGCTGTAGGGAAGGAGGCTGAGGCGTGGAAAGGTGTGGGCCAGACGCAGGAGACAAGCCAGAGAGAGAGAAGTTCATTCGTTTGCCGGAGATAAATAAAAGGCACACTCGCCTTGACTGAGTTTGGAATGAAGACACCAGGAGCCAGAGACTACCCTGCAGAACGCGACAAACCGCTGGAGGAGGCTCTCGATTCTTGTTTTCCATTCATTGACCATTCCCAGAAACCTGGCCAAGGACGCTGAGGCCGGGTCCCACAGAGGCCCTGGGTACAGCCCGACCCTGACACGCACCACGTGGGCACTCGGGCTCTGACTCAAAGCACTGGCGCGGACCTCCTGAAGCTCGATTGCTCTAAGTTGTCAGGACAGATTGGGTCCGAGTCGTGTCCCGAGACCAGAGCTCAGCCGACTGCCGGGCTGGCTCCCCGCAGCTGGGGACCCCCACAAGACGCCGGGCAGGCGGACTGCCACACCAGGGGCCGGCTGTGTGGGCCCCGCTCCTGGGTCACCGCAGGCCCGCTTCCCTGCCGTCTCCTCAGCGGGGAAGGGCTCCGTAGTCTGAATGGCCGACAGCCCTGATACAGTAATGGAGGGGAGAGGGACGGCTGCAGGGAAGGTCGGACTGCCGCGCACTCCGCCTTCTGAAATAAATGACCACCTTCACCAGGCAGACGCACACGCACGCACACGCACGTGCACGCGCACACGCCCTGGGAAGTCTGCAACACTGCTGCTTGCAAATGGGCCCATCAAAAGCAGATAAACCAATGGGAAAAGCACACGGAAGTCTCATCTCCCGTAAGACGTGCTGGACAAGCTCTGGTGCGTACTAGAAATCCGTGTATCCGCACCATTTCTGAGCACAGTGCTCCGTGACGAGCCATTCGCCCACGCACGTCCATATGTAAAGCAATTAAAGCCAACCCCAAAGACGGAGCTGGCGGCCGCCGCAGCTGCACTGGACGGCGCTGCCCAGAGGCCGTGCTCCGCTCCAGCATCACCCCTCCTGCTGCCATCACGGGCACCTCCTCCCCTCAGGGGCGTGCTCTAATGTCTTCCACCAAGGCAGGTGTGCTGGCTGCTCCCCGACGTCTGTGGACTGCATGTGGCAGCGTGCGGAGGTGGTCAGAGTGCTGGCCCTGAGGCTGGGCGGCGGCACGGCGCTAGCTGGGCACAGCCCACGTCGGAAGGGTCCTGGATTTGTGTTCCAGGGCCGCCCTGACTCCAGTGACGAAGCCGACCCACCTGGCCTCTCTCCGGTCCCAGCGTGTCCACAGCGGGAGAGGCGGTGCGCAAGTACCTGAGCGAGGACAGGAAGAGAAAGCACAGGGAGCCACACGACATGCCCATTTTACACGGAGCGCTCCTCAGGACAAGGGCCGTATTCGCGTTCTGAGCCCCAGGGAGTGGCGGGCCACTGTGCGATCCGTGAGAAGCAAGAGCCTCCTCTGTGCGAAGGGTCCGGCACGGAAAACCTTTCAGTGGACAGACAGCGCGTGAACGACGAGGTCTGTACCCCGAAACCACAGCCCCAGCCCCGCCCAGAGACTCCTCAGGGTGCTCATGATTTAGGGTGAAAGCCACGTGGTCTGTCGTGCAGAGCATCGGCCACCGACGCCCAGCGTCTACAAACCTCTTCTCCCAAATAAACAGGTGCTTCAGCTCTACAGGGGACGTGCGCCCAGCGTGGCCGCCCGCCAGTCTGCGCTTCGTCCCGTTCTGGGCAGCCCCTCCGTGGGAGCCCTCCTCCTGCAGGATGAACCTAAGACCAGGAAGGGCTTAGAAGCCCCGCCATTTCTATGCCAGAGCCCAGGAACCCACTGGGACTCCCCGGGGCCCTCCCCCAGGGCATGGCGACAGCCTGTGTCACCAATTCCTGCGAATAGGGGCGTGTTTGAATGGAGGTAAGCAAGACTCGGGCGGCACAGATGAGGACCCCGACCCCGACGTTCTGCGGAGATGCCGACTTTCATCGAGGTCCACGCTGAGATCTGTTGGCCTAAGAGGTAAATATCGATGGGGGCTCAGGAGGTCAGTATTTGCCCCAAGGCAAATAAATCTTCCTGGCGACCCCAAACCAAACTCCGTAAGGAGCCGACTGTTCCGAAATGAATTAGCTGTGACGGAGATCAAGCTGCAGCTCGTTAGCTCGTCCAGGGCACTGGGAGCGATATTCAGAGCAGCACGCTGCCCGGAGTGCTTCCCGGACAGCCATTAACATGCCGCTCTGTCAAAGGCACCCTGGGGAGCGTCCCAGCTCCACAGACGGGGCGGGGGGGGGTACCTCGCCCGGCCCGTGGAAAGCGCACAGGGCCATGTGCTAGTGACGGGGCCGTGCAGACAACACAAGCTGGTACAGAGGCTGTCTCCCGTGGCCTGGGCTGGGAAGGAACTGTGAGACAAGGCCGGTGGTTGACTAACCCTCCTTGTGTCGTTTTACTGGCCTGTAGTTAATTTCTCTGCCGTGAGCTTTACTGACGGTGCCCCATAAGGGCAAAATAGCACCCCCAGCCTTACTGTAACTTTTACAATAATCCTGAAGGGATGCGGTTCCCTAACGCTAGCAAATGGGAATTATCTCCTGAAGTCCCCCCACCTGCCTGGAAAATGTTAATAAAGAGTGCTGCAGTCTCCTCTCCTACTGGGGATTACATAGGTAACATTAGAAAGGTTTGGGTTAATGGAAAGCTACTAAACTGGTGAAACGACCTCAGTAGCTGGGGGAGGCTTAGGGACTCATCCGCGAGGCACTGATACCCCAAACAAAGACCATGAGCCACCTTTGCTCTCAGGACAAGGGAAGATCACTGTTCCCCAAGCCACAGCCATTGTATAGAACAGCACGTAGAGGGTCCCAAGTACACAGAACCTTTAAGGTCAGTCATTAAGCTGCTCGCAAGACCACATTCCTTTCCCATGTAGGCAATAGGCTCACCCCCTTAGCTGTAAATTACCCCAAAAGCAATATAGATATTTCACTTTAGTATATATTAACTGTGTCTTTACTTAACAAGACAAGATTTCTATCTAGGCCCATGCAACCAGCAATGTTACTGCCCTGGCCCGGGACTGAAGTTACCAAGCTTCCTCCAAGCCCCCTCTTCAAAAGGCCCTGTCCGGTAACCAAGACTGAAGAAGAAAATGCACCAGACAAATAGACTCCTTCGTTCTGAGAACTGTGTTTGGCTTCACCTGTTCAAACAAGACAGACATCGTGTTTTATGATCATTGTTCCTGTGCTTTGAATTCTGTTTCATAGAGTGAATCTTTTATTTCCCCCTCACCCCTCCTGCTCCTGTAAGATCCCTCAATAAATACGTGTGTTGGTAGCCGCTGGCCCAGCAGCCTGGAGCTGGCTCTGGCTGTGGCCGGCTGAGAACATGCTAAAGGCATTGAGGTCTTAGTCTAATTTTTGTTTCTGTTCACCTGCGCCGCCTCCGTCGAGTCGACCCACCCCCGCCGAGGCTAGACCCCGGCATGCTAGGATGAGGGCGGGCTGGGAGCTCTGGGGGGGCTAGCAAAGGTCTATCGGACAGCCCCCGAATTATCCCTGGTAAAATTCTAACTCTACTGCACTTAATTACTTTAATTTAGCCAACGTATTTCCCACTGTTGACAAGTCTACTTAGGGTGGTTAACTGTATTGCTTATTTATTTACAGGGGTGCTCAGGGGCGCTCATGCACCATAAGCTCTACCCTTGAATGTTGGCACTCAGTCTTAAGAAGTGAGGAGTGAGCCGGCTTCATGGCACAAAGGCCACGTGCTGCTCAGCGGCTCAAGAGAAGCCACACGGTGACCATGGTTCAAATCCTCTGTCCTGGCAGCCTGAAACACGGCGGGCCAGTGCCCACTGTCCAATGGGCTGGCGGGCTGGAGAGGTGGGGGGCTGGGGATCTGGAGGGCTGGGGGGCTGGGGGGCTGGGGAACTGGGGATCTGGGGGGCTGGAGGGCTGGGGGGCTGGGGAACTGGGGATCTGGAGGGCTGGGGGCTGGGGGTCTGGAGGGCTGGGGGGCTGGAGGAAGGGATCCGGTGTAGCCAGACTCTGTGCAAGGTGTTTCCCCTCTCCACGCCCTCCCTGATGTTCGCTGTCCTGGGCACGCATGCGCGCTACATGAATAAAGAAGAAAGAACAAGAGCAGTGACGAGCTCGCAGGGTGCTGGGAGGGGCAGACATGCAGGGAGGTCTCCTGTCTGCACAGCAGTTGCCTTCGGGTCTCGTGCTAGGAGGTCCCGGGCAGCGTGAAAGTCCCGTGTGCTGGCGCTGAGACACGCCACGGAACATGGATGCCGAGTGGCTGGCGTTGGAATGTCTGGATCTAGCTGCACCTCCTCGGTCTCAGAGCTGAACTTCAGACGCCGCAACATCGGGGCCGCGCGTGCTGATGGGAGGACAGAGCCCTGGATGACGGGCGCGCTGGCCAAGCCGCCGTCCCTCCTGGATGTCCCCTATACCGACGGAGCTGGGGACCTGCAGCACTCCGCAGTTAGGCACGTCTGAGCACCGCGTGATCCCACAGGGGGAGGTCCCACATCTGACCTCACGTGACGGGCCGGTCTAAACACGGAGAGCGCATGGATTCCCCTCAGGCCACGTGTGCGAGCTGGGCTAGAAACATACATGACTCTCGTGTTTAGACCCGGTCCTGGCCCCAAGGTACATCACAGTGCTGTGCACATACCCCCAAGTCTCGAACCAGCCACAGTCGGAAACACTTCGCCCTAGGGATTTGGGTAAGGGACCCGCACCGGCATGTACGTTTCACTGTGGACACAGCCCACCAGACACTCGGTGTGGTCCCACAGCCCCAGAGGGAAGGCCGGCGAGGAGGCCGGACCGGGAGCCTGGGCCTGTGGCAGCGTGGACACCGCCCTCTCCCCAGCGGACGTGGTGAGGTCCTGGTCCCTTCCAGCTACGGTACAGCTTCCGGGCCGGGGGTCTTCACGCCCAACTGCTCGGTTTATTCAGAGACAAAACCGTTCGGCTGGGATGGGTGTGCGGCTCGCCGATACCGAGTGTGACGAGGGGATCTGTGGCCCTGACCCCAGGAGGCTGGGTGTCCCCTCGTTTTGCCTGCGGTGGGACTGGGAATCGCCACGGCCGGGGGTGAGCGGCAGCAGTTTGCTGTTATGAAGGGGACGTGACGGACAGCACTGCTGACAAGTCCTGGTGTTCGCAGGGTTTAATATTTCACGATGTAAGATGAGACCTTGGCACACACACGCAGGCCGAGATGAAGAGACCTACCGAGCCAGGATTCCTGACGACTGTCGCGGCGGTCCCCCAGGGCGGCAGGAGCGTGCTGCCGCGTGGAAACCAGCACTCGGGCGTCTGGACCACGAGCCGCCGAGCGGCCACCTCGCCCTCGGCCGTGTCTCACCTACCTTTGAAATCACAGCCTCCTCCATGCCCCCTGCGTGGCCTGCGCGCTTCGGGCCACGGCTGGGCCATGGTGGCGGAGTGCTCCTGAGGAGGCCAGGCGTGTGCCTGCCATACTCATTCCATCCGAGTGGCGGTTCCAGGACGCACCTCCAGAGCCCACGTCCCCAGGGCGCTGAGTCAGGGGACATGTCACAGGAACTGGCCTCGCTGAGATGTGACAAACGAGCCGCGTGGTGAGTTACAAAACAGGCCTGCCTGTTTTCTCACCTGTGACGGGAGCAACACCCACCCCCGGGGACTTCCGAGGGACTGAGTGAATGCTGCACATGAAAGGACCAGCCCACGTTCCGGCCCAGCAGGCCCTCAGAGAGTGGCAGCTTTTGCTCTGAATTAAAGCCACCTGCAGACGCCCACGGGCTTAGGGAGGGACAGTTACATGCAGACTGCCTTGCCCTAAATGCCCCCAGGAGAGCCCTCGGGTCATCCCATCCCTGCACCATCTCCCGTCAGCCCAGGTAGACGGCCATCTCCTTATTTTATTGTATGTTTTTTGCCACAAGGCTCGGAAAATCTCTGGAGAGAGACAGAGAGAGTGAGAAGTCACTCCCTGGAGAGACGGCCAGGCCACAGTCCCTGCTCCCCCGTTCCCCGGACATTAGGGCACTCACACACACCTGGCGTGGTTTTTTTTTTTTTTTTTTTTTTTTTTTTTTAGAGGTTTTTGCTATAGGGCGCACGTACTCGCCAGAAAGAGAGGGAGAGACAGAAAGCGAGAAATCACCCCCCAGGGGGAGTGGCCACGCCGCAATCCCTTCTCCTCCACTCTCCTCTCGGGATCTTGGACACGCACGCACATTCACCCAGTGTGAGTTTAAGCCACCGGGTCCGGGACTCGAACCACAGTCGACTACATGGGAGTCCAGTGACATAGCCATTACGCCAATTGCTGGTCCCACTCGGGGTGATTTTCATCTCTGGATCCGGTACTCGGTCCTGTGGGATCCAGCACCTTAACCATCGTGCCCCTGCCCCAGCTGACCACCCCTTCACTGTGAAAGATCACTAGAGCAGTCCCAAACCCCACCACCTGCAGCCTCGTGCCCACAGGACCCAGCAGCTCTGCACTTTCGACATCCGGGGCACGGCTGGGGCCCCTGGCACGGGCCTTCCAGGGGTGCCGGGGGTTCCACCCGGAGCCTCTCCTGGCCATCTCCGTCCCTCGGTGTCTCGCTGTGCCACAGAGCTCTCCAGAGGACAGTGCTGTGCTGCCTGCCCCAGACCTGGGTGACCGGAGGGCGCTGTGCTCCCGAGGCCGGCCGACAGGGGCCGTGGAGCAGGGCTCTTCCCGGATGTGCGCTCCCCGCACCACGGCACCCCTAGCCTGACCTCCAGATGCCCTCGGCTCCATGTGGCAGTCCCCCACATCTCGTGTGACTGGCACAGCAACCCTGTGAAATGCCACTGCCGGACTCCCGTGTCCGTGGCCCAGACGAGGGGGTGGCATGGAACGAAGCCAAGACCCTGCCAGCGGCACTCACTCGGACCAGAGTGTCCTTAAACCCAGGTGGGGCCAGCCCTGGGTTCTCGGTGAGACGAGGCGGCTCGCGCCTGGGGCCGTGTCGCAGTCCCTCCCGGGAATTGGCATGTCTACAGAGTTCCTTTCATGACTACAGGACTGCATCCTTTCTTTGAGCATTTAAGATGTATTTCTTCCGTGAGTGAGAGTGATGGAGATAGAGCGAGTGAGCACCCCCCGGGTCCTCACTGTAGTTCCCCGATTGCTGCCAGCCTCGGTCACAGACGGTGATCTGTGTGGGCCAGCCTCGTGGGTCAGCCTCACAGAGCACCGTGCTCTACCGCTGGGAGCTACTGGCCACTGTGGGTGGACGCCGAAGACCTGGGTGACGTCACACCTTGAAGAATGACCCCCACCCCGTATCAGCCAGGGCGTGGCATGGCCGTGGCCGTCCCAGTAGAGCCACCCTGTCGGCCCAGCCCTGCTTTCCGTCTCCCCCGAGAAACCTCCCAGACCTTGCAAAGGACTTCGGGACGCTCTGGGAAGTCAGTAGCTAAATGTGGAGTCATTGGGTTTTGCGAAGCTGCTGGGAAAGTTATTTTCATTTCGTTTTTAAATTAGTTTGGGAGTTGCTGTTCTTCTGTTCATAATTACAAGCTGACAAACACAGTTCTGTATTTTTTTTAATTAACAGATATTTGTATCCGAGCTCTCCAAATTACACGCCGCGGCTCGCCGTTGCAGGGCCGCTGCTGGGGCCCAGATGTGCAGTGACCGGGGCGTGGAGACGGCGGAGGCGGGAGGACGGGGCGCAACGCAGAGGGCGGCCTCAGCCCCTGCCTCGGACCTTACGGAGTCGGCTCCTTGGGGCCCGCCGCATTCGCAGCTCAGACTGAACATGGGGGGACGCCGCTGGGGGGCTCCCCGCTGCTGTCGGGGGCTCAGCAGTGCCTTGGGAAGGCAGGCCACACGGATGCGAGCACACACAGACGTGAGCAGTGTGCAGAAGCCGTTCGCACACTGCTGTTCACACGCGCCTCCTAGACCTGCCGAGCGCCCTGAGGGAAGCCGCCCTGGAGGCGTAGGAGCCTCGCCCGCCTACGGAGGACACCGCCCTGTAGCCCGATCCCGGAGCCCACAGATCAAGAACTGCAGGGACAGAAGCTGCGCTGAGAACGGGCGGGGCACGAGGTGACAGTTCTGCCCCAGGCCTGCCAGTGAGCATGCTGTGTGACTCCAGGACTGCGCCGCCCTGAGACGGCTTCCTCAGCTCCAACAGGAAGATCCTGTGCCCCTGCCGCTCCCAGGCTGCGATGATACGAGTTTGGGGCGACCTCTTCGGATACAGACAAACCCTGCCTGCTCTAGAACAGGTCTCCGGCAGTTCCAGGTTAGGCTGGGGGGCCCTGAGACCGGCTTCAGGACAGTGGGGTGGCCCAGGCCCACCACAGAGCCAACCCCTGCTCAGACAGAAGATGGCGCTCACGGGCCAATCCAAGGACTCCCTGGGGAACCGTGGGGAGTAAAAGGGTCCGCAGCTCCCACTGCGGTCAAGGTGGCCGACCGCCCCTCACCCAAATCACAGTGTCCCCTATGGCCCAGGAGGAGAGAGACGAGGCAGCTCTTCTGTCTTTAGCAAGAGGGTCTTCCTGGGCAAAGGGCTGACTGCGGGGTAGGACACTGGCAGTTCCGTGCAGCGGGGCAGCAGGTGGGGTCTTCAAAATACACAGTGTATTCTGAATGGCTGCTATAATGATACATAGTAAATGAAAGTAAATAAATGAATTTAAATTAAAAAAGTCAAAAAATAATAAATTCTATGCAAGACTAAAAAAAACCTCATGGAAATGCTATCATGAAAAACTATGGGGAACCAGCAGTTAGCGTAATGGCTATGTCGCTGGACTCCCACGTAGTCGACCGCGGTTCGCGTCTCGGACCCGGTGGCTTACAACTCACGCCGGGCGCGTGTGCGTGCGTGTCCAAGATCCCGAGAGGAGAATGGAGGAGAAGGGATTGCGGCGTGACCATCCCCCCTGGGGGGTGATTTCTCGCTTTCTGTCTCTATGTCTCTCTCTGTCTGTCTGGCGAGCGCACGCGCCCTATAGCGAAAAACCTCTCCAAAAAAAAAAAAAAAAAAAAAAAAAAAAAAAAAAAAAAAAAAAAAACTATGCATGGATTTCAAGACTTTTTTTGCATCCAAATAAACTCCTACTTTAAAAAAATGTTTAATTTATGTATTTATTGTGTGTGTGGGTGAGAAAGCGAGCGAGCGAGAGCGCAAGCACCTCCACGGGGTCCCCATAGGACCGCCCACCCCAGCCCCAGCTGGCCTAGGGGTCCAGGATGAGAGCCAGGGCCTGCCCCGCGGGCCCAGTTCCTTGCCCTTGGGCACCCGGTCCTAAACTCGGACGTCACCGCCTTCTTCACAAACTCTCTGAAAGCCCTTTTCACTGAGCCGGGGTGCTGGGAGATCTCAGGGCTGGGAGAGCTCGCGGGGGAGAGGCAGCCCGGAGGGCGTGGCACCCGGCAGGCCGGGCCCCACAGGCTGGCTCTGGCTCCCTCAGGGCTGCAGGAGGCTCCCTGGGCTCTGGCTGGGTGGGACCGGCGAGACTCGGTGTTGTCCCTCTTAGCCCTTCCCCGTGCTCTGCTCACAGACTGCAGAGTGCCCGCGTCCAGGTGCAGTCGTTCCAGCGAGACCGGCGAGGGGAGGCAGAAAGGTTAGCGTCCGGATGTGCAGTGTGTGAGATGGAGGCCGGGCCGCAGCTGCTGCCACGGCTGTCACCATCATAGCCACGCTGTGCCAGGCTGACTCTGCGGGCCAGAGAAAGGGCCGGGAGGCGCGGCCCACTGCACCACACCACCCTGGGGCCGGGCGAGCGAGGCCACGGGCATGACAAGTGACAGCAGCGAGCGCCTCAGCCCCCTTCCTCCGTCAGCGCGTGGAGGTGCTTTCACTCTCCGTTTGAAAATTCCTCCTGCTGTTTATTCTGTATTACCGACAGCTCGGCTCACTTCCTCCAGACACTGTTTTCCACGTCTATACTCGTCCCCTTCGGCTCCCTGTATCTCACTTAATGTAATGGAGTTTCCCTCGGACGCTCAGTCCTGCCTCCGTGGTATGTCCTCACATCATCTCCCTAAACAGCGCTCACGGTCACAGGCAGGCGAGAGCTAACGGCACAGCGGACCTGCACGGCCAGCTGCAGGCTTAGAGCAGAGGACACGCACAGGAACAGCGCCCCGCCACCCCTCAGGGCCCGGGACAGTCACGTGATGTACCCATGCACGCCACCTCGACACACCGGGATTACTCTCAAACGAGAGAGCGGGGTGGACTTGGACCTCCGCGTGTCCCACCACTGACTTGCTAACGACCTCACGGGCACCGGCAGGGCTGCGCCCGCGCCCGCATCCGCGTCCGTGTGCAGTGGCTCGCGGCCCTCCAGCCGCCCGCCTTGCCGAGCGCGACTGCGTGAACCGGCGAAGGAACCCAGTTTGGAGGAGAACACGGCTGCCGTGAAAACACCATCCTGCAGTTCCAAAGCGTCAGAGCCAATGGACTGCAGCCACGCTTGCTGTGAGGACCTCAGGGCCCCAGTGTCCCCAGGGCCACGTGCGATGGTGGCACAGGCGGGAACGCGAGGTGGCGCTGCGGCCCCACCAGGGTCCCGGCCTCCTCTATGCCGGTCACTCGCAGTGGCTGTGAAGGGCTCAGGTGGTTTTAGGACTTGATGTTAAATAAACATCCCTTTTCTTTTCTAGGTTTTTACCATAGGGCGTGTGCGCTTGGAGGCGAGAGGCAGAGATACAGCGGGAGGGAGGTGAGAATCCCCCTGGGCTGGCCACACTGTCACCCTGTCTCCTCCCCCTCTTGGGATTCGGGCACGCACATACTCCCAGGGTGCGTCTCAAGCTACTAGGTCCAGGACTCAAACACGCTTGGCCACGTGGGAGTCCAGAGACGTAACTGCCACTCCACCTGCTGCCCCTACACGCTGCTTTCCAACTCCCCTTTTACTTACTGCCCCGCCCCAGTGTAACACCTCTGCGCTGTCACCTCGACGAAGCAGGGGCTCACTTAGGAATTGTGCTTATCGATGCGGAGGTCGTCGTATCTACATCCTAGAGACGTACTCCAGCCACGCGGCGGGGCGAACACTGAGGGTGTGACGTCGGAGCTAAGCCGGTACTGAGAAGCCACCGGGCTGGCTCTGGTGCCTGCACGGGAGCTGCGGACATGGCTCGCTCGGCACTCGGGTTCTTCCAGCCATGACCTGAGAATCGTGGTCTTTATCTAAAAGGTTGTAATCATTAAAGCCGCTGGGAAACTCTCCAGGGGTAACAGCCAGGTGAGAAGCGAGAGCTGAGAAGCCGCTGGGAGGCGGGTGGGCTTTGTGTCCTGTCCTGGTGTCTTCCCGGACTCGCAGTGACCTCGGGCCCGGCTCAGTCTGTCTTACTGAGTTTCACGCCCGTAAAAGGAGGGTCGCACTGCCTTAACTCAGCGTCCTCAGAGAGGAGCTCTGAAGGAAACGTGAGAAAGGCCAGTCTGAGCCTCGGCTTCGGGCTTGCCCTTCCGTGCTGCTGGGAGGACGCTGCTCGTGAGGCGGCAACCCAGACCCCGATCAGCGGAGAGCACCAACAGCCTCTGCCCTGGCTTGGCCCGCCCTACGGAGCTTGCAGGGGGGACGCAGGAGACGTGCTTACTTGTTCTCAAAGAAGCGAACGTTTCACCTGTGGAAGTTCCCAAGCGTGTCCGCCGTGGCCGAGTCATGCTCAGTACGGGGAACAAAGGTGACCAGTGACAGAGCGAGACGGGCAGAGCGACACCTGGAAGTGCAGCCAGCCTGGGACGGACAGGTGTGCGGAAGGCCCCGCTGAGCAGCGCCCACGTCACAGGCCGTGCCCACCGCTGCTCCTTCCCCTAGACCTCTCCTCGCCCCGCCCTGGACAGCACAGCTGGCTAGAAACAACCAGGAGTGAGGGAGCACTTCCCGGCTGTCCATCACGCATGCGGAACGACAGAGCAGGAGCACCGACGCGCTCGGACGGCGCCGAGAGCCGCCAATCCCACTCACCCTTCCCTCCAGCAGGACACTGGGGCACTGCCAACGTCGATGGGAATTACATTTGGATAGCTAAGGGCACTGCTGAGCCCAGAGAGCCCGGGGATAACTCAGCACGCAGCGTGTTCCCTGCCTGCTTTAGGTCTGGGGAAAAGCGGGTAGAAACTGAGTCTTGCGGCCGATCTCCACACGCGTGTTGGTCACGGGCTGAAGCACCAGCCTAACGTCTCCTGGCATGCGGTGTTGTTCGTTTTCACGGTGGGCTGTCAGCGCTTCTGCGTTGCCGAGACGGCTGACCAACACTGCCTGGTCCCCGCCGACTCCACCACTGCCGACCTGGCCGCCGGGGTCACGGTCAGGTGCAGAGGGCGCACGCCCTTCTCGGTATGAACGCTCAGCAGAAACCAGTCGGCGGTGCATGGCGTCGCCTTGCCCACTGGGACAGAGTTCTGGCTGCTGCTGAGATCAGTGTTCAGAGCTAAGATCTGGCCTAGTTCTGCCACAGACCATTGTGGTCTCTAGGAAGTCAGGTTCCCTCTGTGGTTCTCAAGTCACTTGTGTCTACACCGGGACGGTGCAGGAGAAATGGCATGAGTGTAGCAGGCAGATCGCTCAAGGTCAGGAACTTCAGCTCTGTCGCGTATAAGCTTTGTGACCTTGGGCAAGTAATTCCACGCACTTCTATTTTGACATCTGCAAAACAAGGATAACTCTTTGTACAGAGTTCAAAAAAATTAGGAGCAGTGATGTCTGCAAGGCATGTGACATACCCGCTGGCAAGGAGGGGCTCGAGAGCGCCAGCTGCATCCCCTCACTCACTCATCAAGCTCACGCTGTTCCTGCTGCGTTAAACCCTGTCGAGCCAGAAAGAACACCTGTAACGCAAAACTGTGAGGAGGAAGGGGCATACATCTCACGTGCCCGCCGCCAGCAGGGGGCAGATGCAGGGCATGCAATCGGCCCTTCCGGCAGCAGGCCAGGCGGGGTCGGCAATGTGTCCCCTGGCCCTGCAAAGGCACGGGTCCTCTCTACTAGCAGGGGGTGTTCCGAAAGGGTTTGCACTGGACAGAGACATCAGAGGGGACGGCGGAAGGACAGGTGACGGGGAAGCCCACCAACACGTGCCGTCTGAAGCCACTCAATGGTAGTGACGGCGCGTGCTCCACAGGGTTTGCGACCAGCCTAAGGGAGACTGCCAGCCTGGAGTGACCTTGAGAAAGAACGCCCATGGCCGCCGGCTACGTGGTGGAGGGGGGTAGCCAGTGGACCGGCCGCCGTCTGTCCGTCTCAGCGGTCTCTGCCCTTAGTTTTCGGATTCCATAGAGCGATCTCCTGTGTAGATCCCTTTATCGTCACAGACTACCAAGTGCAGGGACGTCCACACTGGACAGGACAGGACAGGGGCACCTTTCGCGCTGGCACCTGGATTTTCTTCCCACTTGGAAGAGTGAGATTCAGTTCTCGACTCTGGGGGCAGAACCAGGGCTTGTGGTCTCTTCGGCCCCCTTGCCCGTTCCTCGAAGGCAGGGGTCACATCTGATCACCTCTGTCTGTGCAGCAGGGCTCACCGCACGTCTGGGATTGAAGACTTCACACGGTCTACATGGTGTGAGATACTGCTCGTGCCCTGTCTACACTGCTCGCGCCCTATCTACACTGCAGGTGCCCTGTCTACACTGCGGGTGTCCTGTGTACACTGCTCGTGCCCAGGTCTACTCTGCAGGTGCCCTGTCTACACTGCACATGCCCTGTCTACACTGCTCATGCCCTGTCTACACTGCACATGCCCTGTCTACACTGCTCGTGCCCTGTCTACACTGCACGTACCCTGTCTACTCTGCAGGTGCCCTGTCTACACTGCAGGTGCCCTGTCCACTCTGCAGGTGCCCTGTCTACACTGCTCGTGCCCTTTCTACACTGTAGGTGCCCTGTCTACACTGCACATGCCCTGTCTACACTGCTTGTGCCCTGTCTACACTGCTTGTGCCCTGCCTACTCTGCAGGTGCCCTGTCTACACTGCTCGTGCCCTGTCTACTCTGCAGGTGCCCTGTCTACACTGCACATGCCCTGTCTACACTGCTTGTGCCCTGTCTACACTGCTTGTGCCCTGCCTACTCTGCAGGTGCCCTGTCTACACTGCTCGTGCCCTTTCTACACTGTAGGTGCCCTGTCTACACTGCTCACGCCCTGTCTACAGTGCAGGTGCCCTGTCTACATTGTAGGTGCCCTGTCTACACTGCTTGTGCCCTGTCTACACTGCAGGTGCCCTGTCTACACTGCAGGTGCCCTGTCTACACTGCTCACGCCCTGTCTACAGTGCAGGTGCCCTGTCTACACTGTAGGTGCCCTGTCTACACTGCTTGTGCCCTGTCTACTCTGCAGGTGCCCTGTCTACTCTGCAGGTGCCCTGTCTACACTGTAGGTGCCCTTTCTACACTGCAGGTGCCCTGTCTACACTGCAGGTGCCCTGTCTACACTGCTCACGCCCTGTCTACAGTGCAGGTGCCCTGTCTACAGTGCAGGTGCCCTGTCTACACTGCTTGTGCCCTGTCTACACTGCAGGTGCTCTGTCTACTCTGCAGGTGCCCTGTTTACACTGCAGGTGCCCTGCCTACACTGCACATGACCTGTCTACACTGCTCGTGCCCTGTCTACACTGCACGTGCCCTGTCTACACTGCAGGTGCCCTGTTTACACTGCAGGTGCCCTGCCTACACTGCACATGACCTGTCTACGTTGCTCGTGCTCTGTCTACACTGTAGGTGCCCTGTCTACACTGCTCGTGCCCAGGTCTACACTGCAGGTGCCCTATCTACACTGCACGTGCCCTGTCTACACTGCTCGCGACCTGTCTACAGCTAGAAACACAGTGCTTCGTGTTCAGAATGTCTTCGGCGTGGCCTCCTCTTTGTATGGCTGCTCCCTGCCCTCGATCCCCAGGCTTGGCGCCCTCACCCCTGCCCACCCATACTCCATGGGCCCTGGACTACAGCCAAGGGGTTTTCTCAGGAAGTCGTACTTTTCTGGCTGGGTTGGAAGAACGTGGACGGTCTGGGAGGTCACCTCTGATGCTCTCTTCCAGCACAGCAGTCTCCGCTGTGCCACCTCAGTCCCATCGTCACCCCGTCTCCCGTGGAAGCTGTGGACGAGGCTGGGTGACTCACAGGGCCCCTGGCTTCACATCAGGAAGGGTCAGTCTTCGCCAGGTTCTTCGTCCCTCCTTCATGTGAGTCCACGGAATGGGCATTTGCGGATCGCCTCCCGTGTGCTGGGCAACACGTCTGGAACTAGGGGCAGACTGAGGACGACCGCCCAGGAGCAGAGAGGTGACTGGAGACTTACTGATTAGGGTTCTGTCCTTTCAACCACATGGGGAATTCTACTATTTAGAGTTTTTTTAGGTTACCTTAATTTTCTAATTAACAAATACTCGTACTCGCCTGCGGGGTGTCGCATGGTTTCCAGCACACGGATACCTGTGTGGAGACCGGTCAGCGTAGCAGAGTCCCCTCCGAAGAGCGCCTTCCACATCGGCCAAGGGCTGGGCTCCACCTGGGTGCCCGCCAGCTTTAGCTTTGAGGGCAATTACGTCGCCCCCTCTAAGCCAGCGTCCTCTGAAGTACGATCAGGCCAGGGGCGTGAGTCACCTGGGATGTTTCTTCACCTGCAATTCCCTGCAGTCCTGCTGGGCTCGCTCGGATGCGTGTGGATGGAGGAACTGGACTCACTGGAGTCGGCACAGTAAGAGAGCACCTGGCGACCCTCACATGGGCCGAGAGCCCTCGGGCCGCCTCTGCTCCTCGGCGGTGCGTGTCTCCAACCTCTCTCAGGTCCTGGGACGCAGGCTTCCCCCTGCCCTGGGGTCTCTGTGCTGGTCTGTGACAAGGGTAAAGAGCTGGCTCTCAGGGTGGAGGCCAGATGTGACACAGCAGCGGAGGGAAGCAGGGGACTGGGGCCCACAGAGGAATCGCCTCCTACCTGGACACCAGGCCCGGGCTGCTCCCGCCGTGGGGGAACGCCACGCTTTCTGCGAGAGCAGGCGGGGAGGTGTCATTTGCAGTCGTGTCACACTGCTGGCTCACACTGAGACTTCAGTAAGACTATACTTCTCAATTAGGCTCTAGAATAGTCACCAGAGGAGGGTTTGTTTATCAAATCTGTGAGTAACACGCCAGCACAGAAGAGGGGCAGATCATGAAATTGTAATGACATGTTCTTTCTTAAATAAGATGTCAGCATGGCTTGTACTCAGCGAGCCCAGTGCAGCCTCTAGTGACCCCTCGGGTGCTGGACGGAACGCGAGGATGGGCAAGGCCATGCCCAGGGTCCTGTTTTCATTATGCATCCTTAAGGTAGAATCCACATTCCTGCAAGGTCCCCGCTCTGCCCGTCACTCCTGTGTTCTCGCTGCCGCTCACTGTCACCCAGCCTCCCCAGAAGGACAGCTGCGGATGAGGGCGAGCCACAGGGCCGCCTGCTTCACGTTCAGGAAGGTTCTGTTCTTGTAAGATGCGTTCTCTACGCTCCTGTAAGTCCATCAGACAGATACCTTCTGACCACCTGCTGTGCGCCAGACACCAGGTCCAGCGCCTGTCTACTGAGTCTGGAGGCTCGTGCCTCGTTGGTACCATGCCTGGCACAGAACGGGTCCTCGATAAATATTACAGTTGGTGGAAAAATAAAGCCTTGAGCCCGGAGTGGTTTCTCCCCCCCTTCTGAGAGATCGAGCAGCCTGTAAGGCCATTAAACACGGCGAGAGCCAGTTCCAGCAGAGCGTCAGTGCCCGGGGAGCTGGCGCCCCCACCGCCACCAACATCTATGCCATCTTGCGCTTCGAAGCAGGGAAGAGCTTCGCACCCGCCCAGCACGCTGGAGGGCACCCACTTCGTCCCCGCCTCCCTGGACCTCACACAGGTCCTGCCCGCCCTGGGTCCCCTGTTTCGCAGCGTGGACCGCAGTGCCACGGCCACACTCCCATGCTGTCTGCCAACAGCTCTGCCCCAGAACCATGGCCCACCAGGGAGGAAATGCCCCCTCCTGTCCCAGGCCGGGGGGGGCTGCTCACACCGTGGGGCCCGGCCTCGTGCCACCTTCCCCATTACCCGGGATGCAGAGGTGACACACACCATCTTTGGTGTCACTTCACCCTTCTCCACCGCGCCCCTCATAGTGACCACACTGCCTGCCCACAACGTCCTCTCTGGCATATCGCTCCCATGAGGGGCACGCTCTTCATCCCCCTTCAGGCTCCAGCTAGGAGGGCTGCCGGCCGGGTTTCCCGGCTCTGCCTAATCTCAGTGGCTCGTGTGTCCCTCCCCCACCCGGCCTCGTGCCAGTCCACCCTGAAGACAGCACGCCAGCAGCCTCTAGCCGCTGCCCCCTCCTCCGCTGTCGTCTTCTGCCCTGCCTGGCCGGGCTATGGACTGGACCTGTGCCCCCGGTGCCGACGCAGTGCCATGGAGAGCTCAGCGCGCCCTGGCTCGGCACACCACTCCTCGCCCTCCCGGAGCGGCTGCATCCCTGCACGTCCAGGCCCAGCCACGCCACGCCCTCTGCTGCAGCCCACCCGTTTTCTTCGCCAGCTTCAGCTCGTCCTTGGAGCTCGGCCTCGTGGAGGGCTTTCACCGCTTTCCCAGGCGCTGTCTCCTGGAGGAGGTCCGACCGCAGACCTGACTCCCGCAGAGCCCTCCCGGCCCCGGCCCTGCTCCCTGCGCTCAGACAACGCCTCTCCTCAGCTGCTTCCTCTCGGCACCCTCCCCTCTCACAGTTTGGCCAACTTCCCAGCACGCCCTCAGACAGGACAGTGGCCACCGGGGGGGCGAACGCGCAGCACTCCGACAAGACTGCCCGAACACCAGGGGCACAGGCTCAGGAGCGGCGCTCGGGTGTCCCCACGTCCCCCGGAACAAAGGCCCCCATGACCCTGGGCACCGCCCAGCACCCGCCCTGCCACGTCCTCCGGGCCCCAGTCACATCCACATCCGCTTTCGGGCAGTCGGGGGGCGTGAGGACAGAGAGCTGAGAGCGCGCTCCCTTTTGCTAACTGACCTCACAGCAAGCCAGCTCGTCTGTCTAGCACCCACGTGGACGCTGGACCCGCCAGGCACACACCGTGGTACAGGCCCGCACAGCGTCAGGGCGGAGAGCGACAGCAGCGATCGCACATGGCCACTGCCCGCCCGATCCGGCATCCGTAACACCACCTGGCCCCCGGGACCAGCGTGCTGGACCCTGGTTTCCAGAGCGCCGGAGCCCGGGTGCTCGTGGCTGGGACGGGGGCAGCTCTGGGGCAGGGGCAGCTAGACGTGGGGAAGGAGGCCGGGCCTTCACTTTGGCTGCACTAGGATCGGGCCTGGGCACATGTCTTATTCCTGAGACTCGGCTTCCCCACCCACTAAGCGGAGAGAATATTCTCATCGCGGCGTTTCTGTGCAGAACTAAGCGAGCTCGTGGGAAGGGCCTGGCACACGGGGCAGGCGCCGACAAACCTCCGTGAACGGCCGTGTCCTCTCCAGGCGGCGGGGGTGGGAGGGCGAGGCTGAGCGGGAGGGACACCCTGGGAGTGAGGCCGGGCGTCCCTCCGCCATGGACTAGACGGCACACACGAGGAAACGTCCGCTGCTGGCCGTTGGAAGCCTGCCGACCGGACGTGTATGCCCTCAGGCAGGCCCGAGGGGGCCCCAGCGGCCCAGGGCTGGACGCGGACCCCGTGGAGGAGAGCCATGGTGTGGTCGGGGAGCAGGCGGTGGAGCGGGCGGGGAAATGGCTTCACAGCAGAGGTGCCGCACGCGCTCATCCCCGAATGGAGTCCTTCGACGGCCGATGACGAGAGAGACGTCAGGCTGAGGGACGGCACACGCGGGGCTCGGTGAGTGTCCCCGGGGAACACTGGCCGGCTCCTTTGGGCCGAAGCTGGCGGAGAAGGGGAAGACCGCGCCGGAAAGGTGCTGGGGCCGGGCCGGCGCAGTCAGCAGGGCGAGGATCTCTGTGCGGGGAGAAGGCGCGTTCCCTCCTGCAGCCCGAGGGTAGCCACGGACCAGGCCGGGTAAACCTGACCTGCCCTGGGAGGCGCGGCTGGGGACGCCGAGGGCATGGGGGAGGGCAGAGGAGACGGAGATCGAAAGACGCTGAGCATGAGCTGGGCCTCGGCAGGAGGACGCCCGGGCTGCAGGGGCAGAGGCAGGAGGACGCCCGGCTGCGGGGGCAGAGGCAGGAGGACGCCCGGCGTCGAGGGCAGAGGCAGGAGGACGCCCGGCTGCGGGGGCAGAGGCAGGAGGACGCCCGGCTGCGGGGGCCTCGGCAGGAGGACGCCGGGCTGCGGGGGCTGTGGGGGCAGAGGCAGGAGGACGCCCGGCTGCGGGGGCAGAGGCAGGAGGACGCCCGGCTGCGGGGGCAGAGGCAGGAGGACGCCCGGCTGCGGGGGCAGAGGCAGGAGGACGCCCGGCTGCGGGGGCAGAGGCAGGAGGACGCCCGGCTGCGGGGGCAGAGGCAGGAGGACGCCCGGCTGCGGGGGCAGAGGCAGGAGGACGCCCGGCTGCGGGGGCAGAGGCAGGAGGACGCCGGGCTGCGGGGGCAGAGGCAGGAGGACGCCCGGCTGCGGGGGCAGAGGCAGGAGGACGCCCGGCTGCGGGGGCAGAGGCAGGAGGACGCCCGGCTGCGGGGGCAGAGGCAGGAGGACGCCCGGCTGCGGGGGCAGAGGCAGGAGGACGCCCGGCTGTGGGGGCAGAGGCAGGAGGACGCCCGGCT
This sequence comes from Tupaia tana, assembly GCA_026018925.1. NCBI lineage: Eukaryota > Metazoa > Chordata > Mammalia > Scandentia > Tupaiidae > Tupaia > Tupaia tana. Next base: position 111,381,112 of record JAKSZU010000015.1, on the reverse strand, counting down.
GTGAGGGCAGAGGCAGGAGGACGCCCGGCTGTGAGGGCAGAGGCAGTCTGGCCGTGCGGGTTCTGGGACTCGGCGCTGGGAGGTGGGGAGCCTTCCTGAGACCGGGACGACGAGGGCGGACGGGCAACAGGCCTGGTTCTCCGAAAGCTGCCATGGAGAACACAGGAGTGCTCCCGCAGGGACCGCGGTGACCCTGGGCTGTACGATCACTTCGACTCTATCATTCACCCCCAAAATGGCACTGGGGCATAGGCTCGGAACTAGCCAGGACAAACCAAAATATTCGGACGGTCGGGAACGCCGACCACAGCAGAAGTAGGACGGTGCGCTGGGCGCAGTCACTCCGTGCCGGACAGCCATGCGCCACGTCTCAGCCTGGCGCCACATCCCCACCGCTGTGTGCTTAACGCCGAGCTCCGACGGCACTGAAGCCTGGGACCCCCGGCCACCTCAGGGCACGCTGCTACCCAGATTTCCAGACAAAGGCAGGGAGGGAGGACGGCCAGCTTGGCTCAGTGGCCTTTCTCATGCTTACGAGCCATTGTCTTACTCAGGGCCTGGCCAGGGAGCGCGACTTCAGGCCACAGCCTCCAGACGGAGGGCTGCTGGCCCTCGGCCCTGACAGCACCTCACCCAACCTCCGATCCTGAGGGGACACGACCGGGAGGGGTCCTGTGTGCTCAGGGTAGGACGGGGAGACCGCAGCCCCGCACCCCTGGGCCACACGTCCCTGTGTCTCCTGGATGAGACCGCCTGCTCCCTCCCAGATCTGCGTGGGAAGGCCTAGGCTTCCCTTGTTCTGGGCCACCTCTGTCTCTCCTGGCGTTGTAACCCACATGTCTGGGTGACTGAGGGGGCTTCTTCAGTGCACCCCCTCGGTGGAGCGGGCCGTCTGGGCGATTTCGGGTGGCCTGGCCTCTCCTCCGGGGTGCCCAGCCCTGGGCCAGGACCTCGGAGCTCCTGCCTGGGGAGACATCCGAGCCCTGCCCCGCACACTCCCCGCAGGGGACTCTGCCAGAGATGGCAGCCTTTACACGCCTTATTAATATTCAAATCTATTCAAGTTGTTTCAATTTGAATTCTATGCATATTATCAGATAGAATAAAATGCAAATATATACAAATGCACCCATATGAAGAAATAAATAGGGTCGCTCTGCATAATGGGATTATAATCATTCTGTCTCTTGTCTCTCCCCTCTGAGATTATAATCACTCTGTCTCTTGTCTCTCCCCTCTAATTCCCCAGAGCCCCAGGGCCTCAGGCCTCAGGCTCCTCCCTGGTGGGCATGCGTTCGGGGTGAGCTCTTCAAGAACCTCTCCAAGATGCTATCATGGCCCACCAGAGGTTTCTCCCCCGTGAGCTGCGGGAACCGGGGTGCATGTGGGGTGACTGGGAGTCCCCGCTGGAGGCTCGAGGGCCAGCCCAGGCCAGGGGGCACTGTGGTCCTGGACTGCCCACTGGCTCCAGGGAAGAGCCTCACCACATGGCCCTCCACAGAGTTGGGGTGCACTCGGGGAAGGGCAGTGAGGGGCCTCCGAGTTCCTTGAACCTTTTCCATCTGAGGGAGGCGTCACAGAGAAGCTCCAGTCTTGCATGACCGCGGTGGCATCCGGCTGTCGGCAAGCACCGCACCATCTGGCACTTGGCAAGACACGGCCTCGCCACCCTCCCTCCCGCCGGCCCGTCTCCACCTCCCCACCTGGGAAGGTGTGGCCTGTCCGGGCCAGCTGACAGGGAACTGCACCCGGCTCACAGGCACGGCCAGGAGCCCCAAGCACAGGCCCAGCCCCCCGCCCTGCAGGGACGGGCCACAGTCCTTCCCTCACGGGTCGCCGGATCTCTGGCCCCTTCAGAGTACCAGAGCAGGAGGGCCACGCGGTAGCCTGGGAGACCTCTCGCGCCACGCTGGGGAAGCCAGAGTGAATGCTGCTTGGGCTACCAGGGCTGCTGCAAGGACCCCCGGACGGCGTTGGGACAGCCCCCCACTGTCCCTGGACCCGCCTTCTCTCACCCCTGGCTCTGGGTGGGCGCACAGGACTGCCCAGGGCCCACTGTGCCAGGACACTCGGGCTGGGAGCCAGGAAGGAGGAGGGGTGTGACCTGCCTGGTTCCCACTGCGACCTTCACCCGTGACCTCGGACAGGCTGCTGTGGGCACACGGCCTGGTTCCCCTCTTCCCGACTGTCTAGAGTGAGGACGAGGGTGGGTGTGGGGGAGATCACCATAATGTGAGTGTTTGGGAGCCCCCGAGGGACGACACAGACACGCTGGTTCCCGGGAGAGCCTGGTGTGGGCAGGAACTCGGCAAAGGGCCCCGCCATGACCCCAGGGTTTTCCAGGGAGGGCCATGGAGGAGAAGGGGACCTAAGTGAGCCTGTGGGGAGGGGACGCAGGGAGCAGAGTGACTCTGGGTGGGTGTGGAGGGGCAGAGCACACCGTGGGGTGCATCGTGGGCTGGCAGGGTGCGTGAGTGTGGGGAGGAGGACAGGCCCTGGTCCTGGACAGCTGCACCTTGAGGTGTTAGGTACCCTCGAGGAAAGACGCCAGGGGTCTCAGAACTTGTGGAAAGCTAGCGTGGAGACCTGCATGGGCTCAAAGCCCTGGTACTTCACTCCACGAGCTCTGGACGTCCCCTTGCACAACCGGCAGGGAGACAGAGGCCTCTGCGTCTCCAGGTGGCTCTGGACTGGGCTGTCTCAGACTGAGTGGAAAAGCTCCTCACTGAGGGACAGAGGTGGGGTGGGTCCGGGCGCCTTCATGGTGGTCTGGACAGGAGAAGAGCCGCTCTCTGATCGCCGTGGTCCTGCCACCTCCTGGCAGCTCAAGGTGTCCCCTCCCGCCCCCCTGCCTCTCTCCCCCAGTACCGCCATGGCGCCCGCACCCCGCCCCTCCTGGCCCATCAGTGCCTTACGCAGATGCCCGGGACTGTGAGCAGGTGTGCGGCGAGGCCAGGTGAGGGGCTCCCACCTGCAGCCAGTGCCCCTGCCCTCCGGTGGCGGCCTCGGCAGCGTACACTGGCTTTCCTTCTGCCATCTGGGGTGAAGGACGAGGCCCAGAGGCCTAGTGACGAGAATGTCCTTTTCATGAATTGAAAAGTAAGATGTCAGTAAGCGGCGAGGCGATCCCAGCTCGCAGAGGGGTATCAGTGTCCACGGTCGTATTGACCTTGAAGATTTCTTTCTAAGAACGGAACGCCAATTCTCAGGGGCGCGATCACACACACCCTGACCTGCACACTGTACAGGCGCACAGCGCTGACTGATGAACCCGACGTGCAGGTGGGAGCAAACCCCTGCTCATCCTCGCTGTCTTCCTTGTCGACATGGCTAGTCCTGTGGCCCCCCTGGGTCCTCCCGAGAAGGCTCGCGGCTGTCCTCCATCTGAGGCAGGGGTGGTGTCCATGATATGGCGGCAAGGCGCAGGGCCCCTGGTACGTGTGACCCCCGTAAGTCTGACTTCCTGTGCTCGGGACCGAGGTGGTCCCTGCGTCTCTTGCAGGTCATCTGAGGCTAATACATCATGCAGACCCTCGGGGCAGCTCCCCGGGGTACTTAAACCCCCTGGGTAGAGACTGCTGCCCGCTGCGGACTGAGAAGCTGCAGTGTCCACGCAGGTGTGGAGAGGGGGTAATGCGGGGTGTGGGCGGGAGTCAGAGCTGGCAAAGACCAGCGGGCCCAGCCGGCGGCGGGAGGGCCGGGGAGGTGCGGGTGGCTGGGACCTCCCTGAAGCTGCTGCCGTAGGAGGCCTGGGGGACCCGGGAACGCACACTTGTAGCACTGTCCAGGCGGTGCTGGTGCAGGGTCACCAATCTGCAGAGTGTGCTGAGAACCTGCTGGTCAGAGCCCCTGAACTCAGGCAGCCCGGGGCCACCCCAGCGTGTAAACAGCAGCCGGCCCAGAGCGTGCACTTGAAGCCCAGGCCCGTCCCACCGATTTGTGGGTGAAACTCCAGTAGATTCTGTGCTATCTCAGAGTCAAGAACAGGAAGGCTAAGACGACTGAACCCAAAGATGGGAATTGTGTTATTTTTACCATTTTGCTCGGCTTGGATTCGGGGGTATGGGTAGAGTCTCTGTTGACATGAGGAAGGAACGGAGGTTTCCTGCCCCATTTGCAGGCCAGGGCAAGAAAGCAGTGCTGCCGGGGCTATTTATCAGACCTGACCAGCCCCAGCACGCACCATTTTTCCTGGAAATCCACATTTCTCTTTGCTTTAGTTTCATAAAGCCAAAGCCCAAAGCTTAGCTCATGCCCAGAGAGAGGGGCCTCGTTGTGGAGCCAGGTCCCTGGCCAGCCGACGATACTCCCCAAAGGCTCAGACTGGGGTGTCTAAGGAAGAGCGACGCGTCGTCCGGGGGAGAGCCGTCTGCCCAGCAGGCCCCCGTGACCCTCCGTTCGATGTGAAGGAGCCCTGACAGCCTCCGAGAACCTGCGTGCTGGCTGGTCCACCCTAGGTGTCCCTCTGAAGCCCATGTTTTGGGTTAAGCGTGGCCTAGGCAGACACACGCCACCTCCCACACCCATCTCCAACACGCGGTGTGCACCTGGGGCAGACGGCGAGCAGAGGGAAGCCGGACGGCGTTCCGATGCCCCCCAAGTCGTTTGTATTTCTCCCTAACGACCCTGATGCATCATGTCAGACCCATGCAGTCTCCTGACTTTATTCTGGATGTGACATGAAGCCTGGCTTGTGTCCTGGACCGCCTGGTGCTCTGGGGCAGTCCTGCTAGCGCAGCAAGAAACCAGCAGCAGGCCAGCTCCGCCCTACGCAGGAGGGGCTTATTTCCTGAAATCTGGTGAAGGGAAGCTGGAGGGCGGGTTTTTTGTTAAGAGGTTAATATTTAAGGCTGGACCCACAGTGTAGTCACTAAGGCCTGTGCAGAGCAAGCTGGGGCTCACACAGCTGACCAGGGTTCGAGTCCCAGTCCTAACAGCTGGAAAAACACACTGGGCACAGGTGTGCGTGCCCGCGACCCTGTCGGACGGAGAACGAGAAGGAAATGCAGGTGGCTTGACAGTGCCCTCCGGGGAGTGCTGTCTGTCTCCCTCCATCTCTCTCTGCCCTCTGTTTCTTGCATGCATAAAAAAAAGAACAGAAAGAAAAGAAAAGGAAATGAAAAGGAAACAGCAGGTGGCCTTCGGGGTGTTGAGCTTACGGGTGCTGGGCAGGGCGTGAATGGCAGCCGCCCTGTAGGAACTGCTCGAAGCCTTGCTCAGCTTGAGGACTGGGGAGAGGTGTCCTTCCATTTCTATCAGCTTCACCCCTGACCCTGCACGTCCTGAAGGAGAGGTGCTGCAGGCTGGGGGGGCCCTGCAGAGGGCACCTGGGCTTCGGGGTCTGACTGCTGCTGGTCCTGTGGTCTCAGGTTATAGGACCCGGCTAGGTATATGGACAGAGCTGTCCTCCGCAGAGGGGCCCGACCTGCCCCCTGACTTGTGCGGGTCCCTGCCCCCAAGGACGGCATAGCCCTCAGTGACCCTCCCGTGCTGGTGGTGTCAGTGCCAGAGAGAGGCGGGCGGGGCGAGGCCAGGCCACGGCCGCCGGGTCTCAACTTCTGGCTCGCTGCTCCTCCTGCTCCCTGGGCCAGCTTCTTATGAGGAACCAAAGCACAAGTGAGGGCCTCGCTCCTGAGAGGAGGGGGTGGCGGCCAGCTCCAGGCTGCGGGGTGGAGGTCGCCCCGCGTGGTACTGTGTCCGGGCAGTGGTGACCTGCAGTGTGACACGAGGAGACCGCAGCTTCTCACTTCCCTTCCCCTGGCTCTTCCGAGCCCCTGGGGTGCCCTCGGTCGTCCCCACCTGGCCCCCGCCATCTTCACAGGCAGCCCCTACCACTGGCCTCATCTCCGCAGGGTCAGGAGAGAACTCGGGCTCCCAGGAGAGCTGATGCTGCCCTTTGCCCTCCCTGCTGGGGCAGCCCGGGGCACCCACCCGCGCCCCCCCTTCTACTGGCCTCATCCTCAGGCAGAGGGTTCTGCTGAGCTGGGGCCTCCTCGCTCCAGCAGGCTCTGGGCTTTGCAAGCGCTGCTGCTGCCACCATCAGGCAGGCTCGGGAACTGCGGCCCTCACCTGGTGTCAGAGCCCAAAGCCCTTAGCCAGCTGGGGCGGCCAGGAAAGGACCTTCTGCTTTGCAGTCGCCCTGGCCTGGGGCGACATTCTGTGTGAGACCAAGGCTAGGGCCCAGCTCCTCAGACAAACGGGAGTCCCTGAGAATGCGGGCCGTGCACGGCATCCCCAAGCCAGGCGCAGGTGCGGGACAAAGCCACGGGGCTAACAGGTGTCTTTGGCCAGGAGGGCAGTGGGAGGGGTGCCGAGCGTCCCCTGGCGGCCCGATGCACGTTCTGTCTCTGCTCATGCCGCACAGGGGCCACGCAGGCTCGTGTCACCACAAGCTGTCGCCGCTCCCAGCATTGCCGAGGGCGACAAATGGCCTGCCACGCTGCACCGCCATGGGGTCACCTGTGACACTTGCAGTGGCTGACAGAAATGGGCACTGGCATACTTTGACGAGCAGAGGGTGTGCGGCTGCCGGCTGGGCTGGGGCTGGGGCCTTGCCAGAGGGCGTTCCTCATGGTTGAACCCCGAGGAGCACCGAGGCTGCAGGGGTGACCTCCCCAGGGCGGGACACGCTCTCAGGGCCGGCTCCTTCCCCTCTGAACGTGCGCTGTCGCAGCGCTGCCCCCGCACCCCCCACCATCCCCATCTGTCCTAAGATTTAACACACCCGCGGACACAGCGTGCTGGTCACGGGGACAACGAGACGGGGTGGTCACAGCCGCGAGGGGGCATCCCGGCGTGTGCTTCCTGGCCTGTCACCGTCATCATCGGGACAGACGCAGGGGCAGCTCAGGGATGCCCACGTCACCCAACCCAGAGGCGGGCCTGTCATGGCCAGCCTCTGGTGACCTCACACCTGTGCTCGAGGCCGAGCATGCGCAAAGGGCGGGAGCCCTCAGGAAGGGCAGCTCCTGGGGAAGAGGCGGCTGCGGGACGCGGCGCGTGACCTTCGTGGGAGCCCTAAGACGGCCTGCCTCGGCCCTGTGGTCCTGAGGACCGATCGGGGGCTGCCTGATGCGTGCACCCTCCTTTGCTTAGTGATGCTCTGCTCGGTTAACTTTGTCTCGAGTTTCTTCCTTTAACCGCATGAATGCTAATTACCATCACACCTAACCTAAGAGCGAGATTCTCCTCACCAACAACCAAAGAACGTGCCAGGAACCTGCAAGAAACGGCGGGCAGGGGCCCACGGCGCACCGGCCACCTCCCAGGAATGTGCAGACGGGACGTCGGGGAGTCTCGGCGAGGTCTGGCGCGCTGCCGCGTCTGCTCCGACCGTGTCGCAGCTGACGCCTGCTTTCCCAGCTCAGTCCACTCCGGGACGTGTTCTCCGGAGGGGCCTGTCCGGGGCTCGTCCCTGACAGACTCAGACACCACAGTCCTGGAGGGGTCTCTGTTTTGTGCAGAACGATGAAGGGTCTTGCTGCCCCACTGAGCGTCTCCTGACACCCCACCAGTTCCTGAGGGCAACGGCCGAAGGACACGGGGGGGGGGGGGGCGGCCATGTGCCCCGCCCCGAATGACAGGTGTGTGTGCATGTCTTCGGGCAGTCTCACGTGACGCGGCCCTCGCTCCCCAGAGCCCGGGAAGCTCATCCGCCCCCCGAGGGCATCGGCAGGTCCCGGGGCCTCTTGATCACCTGCTCTCTGTCTCTGTCTCTGTCTCCCCTCTCGCAACATCGTCCTCAAGGCTCGTGCTTCCATCTCTGGCCAGCAGGGGCCCCAGTCCTCAGCGTGCACTCGCCAACCCCTGCCTCGTGGGCTCGGGCTTCTCTCCCACACGCTCTGCCCCGAACATCACTGGCACCTTCTCAGCTCCCTGCTGGGACGGAGGCCAGCGGTCGGGGCCCTCAGTCCCCGTGCACGAGCTGTGAGGGACGGCGACCTGGCAGGACGTGTGAGACACAGAGAGCCGTGGTCGCCGAGCCCACGCTAGAGAGGGCCCCCGACCCATAAGCTAGCGATTTCCAAGTACTGCCTGGACCCTGCCCCCGCCCGCAGAGGGCCTGCCACAGCACACGCGAGCTCGCTCACCCAGCCCACACACACCGACAGCCCCCCCACTCGGCCTGTGATTCGGCACATGCTCGGTCATTCCGCCTTCTTGCCTTTGCCATTCAAAGGCCCTGCCTGGAATTCTCTTTTCACGTTTCAACTGGAGAACTCCTCAGCATCCTTTGGAATCAAGCACAAACATCGCCTCCTCCATGCAGGCTCCCCTGATGTCCTCGGCCATCCTGTTGTGACCGGAGCACTCTGGGGCAGAACCCCAGTCCTGGTCAGCATTACCCAGGAGCCCTGGCACACTGCCTCGCACACACTGTGTCTGCGGGGTGCTGGTGAGGGCCACAGCCTGAGCAGTGATCGCGGAGGAGGGAGCGACAGGTTCAGCCCAGGAGACCCGGACCACAGGGAGCTGAGGGTGCGGACGGGTCAGGGCGACTGTCTGCCACACTCCAGCATCGGACTTGGAATCCCAGCCGTCTAGACACAGTCGGAGAACGGAACTCGCGGCACCCCCGGTACAGCAGGCAGGGCCAGACCACTAGGTGACCTGCTGTCTAATTGCTCCTTCCAATGACCCAGACGGCCTCCGCCTCATCCCCTCCACTGTGCCCTGAGGACAAGAGCACCAGGCCGAGGTCTGGGAGAGGCCCGCCTCCCGGAGAGCCTCGACGCAGGGCGGCCCTGTTCTAAATTCCGGAGACATCACTATTTGGCGATAAGAGGTGTGTGTGTGTGCGTGTGTGTGCGTGTGTGTGTGTGTGTGTGTGTGCGTGTGTGTGTGTGGTCACGAGGGCACGGGAAGTTTCCAGACTAGCAGGAAACCCTTCCCACGGAATGCAGGGAGGTGTCCATGCAGGCTGGTCTGTCCAGCAGGGAGCTGGAGGGCTATGCCCGTCCCCAACCCACACGCACTGGGGCTGCCACAGCCTCGCCGCGCAGGGGCAGGAGGCGCCCGGCCTGGCCGCCACTTCCACGGCGCACCTCGTTTCCGAGCGCCCAGGGGAAGCTGACATTTATTTAATCCTCATAGTGGTGTTGACCGTGGGCCCATGGAAACATACGCTTTCCGAAGGCATTTGTTTCCAAGCAGCTTATGCTAAACTGCGGTGATATAGAGGAAACACTTACGCAATATTGACATTTACTGACTTCTGGACGCATACAGCAGGGTACTCATTTTTACCGTTGGAAGAGGAGGAACAGAAAAAAAGAAAACGTAACGTTTGGTCCTCGGCTTCTGCCGTAGGTTGGAGGCACAGAGTGAAAGTGGGCATCACGAATACAGGGTGCGGGCGGCCAGCGGCAGGTGGTCCTCGGCCTGGCAGCCCATACCCTGTGGCAGCCAGCGCTGCGGGTGCCGACCCGTGCTGAAGGCCGCAGCCCTTCTGTGTTCAGCGAGCAGAAAGCAGGGCCGCGCATTCCCTGTCGGTCATGCGACCAGTATCCCGGACTCCAGGGGCCCAGGCTCACCCTCGGTGTGCACCTAACTGGGAGAACTCTGGCCTTCCCCTGGGAAGAGGACGTGGCGAACGATGACCAGGGGACAGGGCTGTCTCCACGCAGCTGACTGCGCATCGCCCCAGCTGGGAACCAGCCCCCCAGGGAGTGCAGGCCGCGGCCTCGGCACGTGGGCCCCTTGAGATTGCAGCCGTGGCCATCGAGCCCGAGGGGCAGGGAGCCCCCAGAGCAGTGCTCCAGCCAGACTGCCCTGTGAGTGCGGGGGCCCCTTCCCTCCGCTGTGCACTGTGCAGAGACGGGAGATGGGGTCTGGCCACCCTGTCTGAGCACCACCCCTGGGTTCAGGACTGCAGGGGCAGTGGTGGCCGGAGGGCAGTGGTGGTCGGAGGGCAGTGGTGGTCGGAGGGCAGTGGTAGGAGGGCAGTGGTGGTCAGAGGGCGGTGGTGGGAGGGCAGTGGTGGTCAGAGGGCGGTGGTGGGAGGGCAGTGGTGGTCAGAGGGCGGTGGTGGTCAGAGGGCGGTGGTGGCCAGAGGGCGGTGGTGGCAGGGGGGCAGCGTGGGCCCTGAGTTCCTCCGTGGCCCTCAGGCAGGCCGCTCCCAGCATTGCATGGCCTTGGCGCCTCCTGCTCCTGACCACCCCGTACAAACGCCGCACCGGCTTCTCGCCTGACGGTCCTCTGGCCGTCCTCCACAGCCCGGCTGTAGCTGAAACGCCGTGCCGAGAGCCCGCCTGCCCTGCACCCAGACCCCTGACGCCCCGGCTCTCCCCCACCCCTCCCTCACCACAGCCTCCCCTTCCTCCTTACTGTTTCCAAAACAGTTTATCTTTTTATCTCCTTGGAAGAAAAGTCCTCCGCAAATCAAAGGGGTCATTAGTATTGTTATTATTTTGCTATTGAAATCTCTTGCATTCACTCTGGATTATTCATGTGCTTTTTTGGGGCTGTAACACAATGCTGCCCAAGTCACCCCACTGGGCTGAACAAAAAAGATGCATCTTCAGGCCAAGTCCCTGCTCCGCTCCCCGGGGCCTGGCCTCGCCCGCTCTGGCTGATCCAGGCAGGGGTGCGCCTGGGACCCTGCCCTGGCTTGTGTGCCACGTTCCCAGCCAGATCCTCCCCGGGGGCCCTCCCAGTGCAGTGTGAAGGCCCCAGCTCCACCCTGCGCCCTGCTTCCCCGGGAGTTCCTCCTCCGTCCTTCAGGCCTGGCTGGCAAATGGGGGGCTCCCTGCCAGGCCGCAGACGCCGTGGCCACTCCCCTGGCCAACGTCAGGCCCAGCTCCCACCCCGGAGCTCTGTTAGAGAGGCCCACACCCTGCCCCGGGCACTGACCTCTGGGACAGAAGACCGGGCTCTCTAGACCGGACGTCACACCACTCGGGCTGGGGGACGGCAGCCTTCCTGCCTGGTCCTAGCTGCAGGATGTTTTTGGGTGGGACACGTGTTTCCAAAGTTGCTGTCCACTCGGCTCCTCCTCCGAGCCTCCTGTGCTGCCCCCCAGCACCCAGACCCGGCCACCCCTCTGGCCTCCCGCCTCTGGTGTGCTCAGGCTCCCGGCGCTGGCAGGTGGAGCCTCCTGCTGTGGCACCGCACACCGGCCCTGCCCGCCAGCGCCAGCACTCCTCTCGCCGTCTCACTCTGTGATCTGCCTGATGCACTTTTGCTTGTTTGGGGATTCGGCCACTGGGAGCCTCCATGTGAGCGAGATGGGAAAAATCGGGGGGTCTCTCAGAGACAGCACATCGACGAAGCCCGTCTAGGGGTGCCACGGGCCGGCGAACGAGTCTCACTTCCGGGCCTGCGTGTTCGGAGGGTGACGTACACAGTCAACGAGAGGCTCCGCGGGCCTGGGGCCTCCCGACTGCAGGGCCAGGGGGCGACCAGTACGTCCTGGGACATGCACACGGCAGGGAGGAGCGCACCTCCAGCACCTGGAGCAGACGCGCACGCTGGCGTCACTGCCACGCACGCCCCAGGCTGTCTCAGAGCTCAAGAGGCGCCAGCCCCACGAGGACAGTATTCCCGCAGGACACGCGTGTCAGTGGGGGAGCTAGGAGGGCGGGGCAGGGAGGAGGCGGCGAGCTGAGGTGTGCAGGGAAGACACGGCAGGCTCCGAGCTTGCAGATGACAGAGAGCTGACTGCTCTCCCAGGCTGGGCCATGCCTCTGCTCCACGGGAGGCCACTGTCCCTCTGCCCAGTACGGCCGTCCGGACAGCGCAGGGAAGAGACATCCCCAGTGAGAGAGAAGGGCCGACCGCACGCACTGGCCGCCCCATGCCCTCGCTGGGAGCCAGGCCCGACGCCGGCAGGATGGTGATGGGGACAGCCACTGTGCCTTCCTAGTGCCCCTCAGAAAGTCGGGGACTTAAGTGACCCCATCGAGTGACAGCGCCGACAGAAATACCGGCCTCAGCGTGCTCCTGACGTCAGCCGTGCGCTGACCTGCCCTCTCACGGGCTACTGCAGAGACGGACGAGGACCGGTGGGTGCACCCTGGGAGCTGCCTTGCGTTCGTGCCACGGGAGCCCCCGAGCACCTCTGGGAGCACAGCTCCGGCGGGGACCTGGACGGTGGAGCAGGGAGCTTGGGCAGTGTTCTGGGACACTCCAGAGGGACACGCAGTGCCTGCTGGAAGGCTTGGGTAGCAGACAGCCGTGTCATGGGTGCCAGCGAAGCCCTGCAGGAGCCCTGAGCGCATGATTTCTCCATGTAGGGGCTGCTCCCGTGTCTGCATGTTCCGTGGAAAAGCATCCTGGGTGAACGGCGTGTGGACCTGGGGGTGAGGACAGGCCAGGGGAGGCTGCAACCTCAGTACTCAGCCAGGGGGACAACAGAGGTGCCATCGAGAGCCAGTGGGCCAGCTCTCCTGTGTCTAGGGAAGCAGATGTGCACCGGGCAGGAGCGGGGCACAGCGCGGGGCGCGGGCACGAGTGGGCAGGGCGAACGGAACCCTCTGGGGCAATCGCAACACTCCAGATGACACCTGCATTCCAAACACGTCCACGGGTCAAGGCCAAAGATAGCCATGTCATATCGCACCAGGATCCACAGACCGTATCCCGCAGGCCCTTAACTCCTGTGGTCAGAGGCTGTCTGTTCGCGGCATCGACAAAGCCCAGAGACGCAGGGCGTTCTGATGGGCTGTGTCCACTCGGGTCTCGTCGTCTGTCCTCGAGCTGCTCTGGAGCCCTGTGGCCCATGCCGCTGCCCCGGGCCGGGTGGGCAGTGGACCACACGAAGGCACTGACAGGCCCAGCGCGCCGTGTGGGGCTGGGCTCGCTGCCGGTGCCCTCGGGCTCAGGAAGACGGACGGGGCATTTAACCTCCATGGTAAGTGTTTAGAGTCACACGAGGCAGTCAAGAAGCAGCCCCGTACTGAGGAGGGGGTGAGCGACGTGGGGGACACACACGAGGACGGCCAGGCAGCCAGGGAGGCTCTCGGGCGCCTGGGGCTCCTTACACCCGTGCGGAGGACCGCAGATAGAGCTGCTGAGAGCACGAGACCGACTGCGATGCATCCTGGTCCCACACAGAAGCCTGTGCACGCCGGGGCAGGGGCGGTGGGAAGAGTCCCTCAGCCTCTCTCAGACGCGACCTGCGGCTCCCCGAGGGGCTTGGAGAGCAGCAGAGAGTGTGGCCTGAGCTAGCACACACGAACCCGAGACAGAAGGTGCTCGCACAATGGAGGGAGGACTGAGCCCTCCCTGGAGCAGGGCTCTCAGACAGCTCTTATTCACTCAGCCTGGAAACTCCGAGGAAGGTAATTCATCTTGCTGCTGTGGGAAGCCCGGGTGAGCCGTTCACAGCCATCTGAATGCATGAACGTGTATGTGTGCACATCACACTTACACACAGACACGGGTAGACACACACTCCCCGGGGAGGCCAGCTTTAATCAGGGTCGTAAGCAAAGTTGAGCTGCACCGATAAGGAGTCTGCAGTGACCGTAGGAGCTGGCAGAGCCGGGGAGCAGGCCTGGCTGTGGCTTGCAGCCGCTGCTTCCCAATGAGGAAGGAGACCTGCTGTTTGCTTGCAAAGCCAGCCAGCCATGGCGGAGCTCTGCTTTCTCGAAAACTTTTACCCTTCATTTAATCAACAGATGGACGTGCTCTGCTGTGGATTTTTCTGAGTCCCCCCCTCCAGGAGCTGAGCCGGCTGCACAAATGCTGCCTCAGATGGCAGGGGTACGCGGGCATCCCCGCGGAGCAGGAAGGAGCCTGTCTACGACTCAGTGCCACAGGTGACTCCGCTGCCCTGGCCTCAGAGGGCACCCAGGAGCCCTCTCTGAATCCTCCTGCTCACCTTCCACTACACTCGCCCCAGGGCTGCCCTGGCAGGGAGCCCAGAGGGCCAAAGTTCTTTCCAGGAGCCCCTGCGGGCTGCAGAAAGGACACCTGGCGTCAGGTCAGGACGCGCTTTACAGCCCCGGGTCCTGGACGGTGCAGCCAGAACCCAGCCCTGCTCAGGAAGTCCACGACATTCAGCGAAACTCTGCCGGTTCCCGCACCGAATTCCCCCCAGAACAATCCCTAGTCACGGCTCGTCCTCCAACAGCAAGGTGCTCGCACTCCTGGAGAACACACTCTCACTCCTGCCAGGAAGCCCCTCTGGAGCCCACCGCCCACCACAGGAAGCCCTCCTGCCTGCCTCCCCTTCCCAATGGGTCTGAAGGAGAGGAGGCCCAGGCCCAGATACCGCCTCATTAACATACCGGAGCACAGGAGCTCGTTTGCATGGAGAGTCTGAGCTGGATGTTGACAAGGGAGCCGAACGCGCCCCTCCCGCGCCCTGCCCTCCTTCTCCAGGGTATAACAGGACCATTCTGTTGCATTTGCAAAGGCAGAGGCAGTGCCAGTGCAGCTCCCGCGGGCAGCGCATCCATCAGCGAGTTTCAGAGCTGCCCACATTCCTGCCCACAGCCTCCCGCGCCCTGACGACGGCCGACTTTCTCCAACTCGCGGCAGCGCGGGTCCTACCTTGGCTGAAGAGCAGGAAGCAGAGGAAGAGCAGGTCCAGCTGCAGCGGTCTCATTCCTCGGGAGGGCGAGCCGGAGGCAACTTGCCGTGCAGTTACTTTCTGGCCCTGGGTGGCTCGCGGGGTTCAGCCTCTGCCGCTGGTCCTCTGGGGAGCGCGCTGACCATCTGTCTGTCCCCGGCCCTCGGCGTCGGCGGTCGGCTGCCTCCGGGCGTCTGCAGCCAGCCAGCGGAGAGGAGCTGCCTGCGTTCAGCGGCCTCGGGAAGCCAGGGTCGTCAGCAGCGTCCCCGCTCCGAGCAGATCCATTCTCTGGCTCTTGGCATCCTGAGCACACGGCTTCCTCCAGCGGGCGGGCTCCTCCCACCGCGCGCGAGCAGGGAGTGACGAGTGACAGAAGGGCTCCTTTCACTGCGCTGGGGCGGGGGGAGGGAGGAGAAACAGGTCGTAATTAGAGAGGAAACACTTGGAGAAAGGGGATCTATGCCGCGGAGGGTGGGAGAGAGCTGCTTGCTTTCTTTCTTTCCCGAATAGTGAGAATTCGGCTTTTGTCACCATTCTTGACCAAAACACATCTTGAGCATGAGCCGCCGCGGGGCTGTGACTGTGCCCGGACATGGTGCTGCCCAGCGGGAGTGAAGTCGAGGACGCTGCATGCATGCACGAGTGTATGCCCTGCACAGGGGCCGGAGGAGGCTGGGCTGGATGGGACCTGGAAGGGGCCGTGGGGGCGGGGCATCTCCCCGGGAGGCCTTGGCCAGCCAGCGTGGGCGGTGAGAGGCTCTGAGTTGGAGAAGGGATAAGCACGTTGGCCTTCTTAGACTCTTTCGGGAGTGGGGAGATAATATCACCTGACTGGACCTTAGTTTGTGTCTGCACTGCCTAGAAAACAGACAGCACACGGAGGGGCTGGGCGGTGTGGACACATGCCCGTTTGTCATTATTATCTTGGCGTGTGCATTTCCTAACAAGGACAGGGCACCTGGCTCGTCCTCTCCTCTAACGAGCTCTCCGTCACCCTGAGCCTGCGAAGGAGAGGCCAAGGTCACAGGCACTGCCTCCAGAGCACCGTCAGGTCTTTCACCTGTCAGGAAACCCACACTCCAATCACACCATTTCCTGCAGGACAGCAACATGAGTTTATCTAGGTCTGTACCTGGCTGACACTCAGGCACGCCCTGGTACAGCAAGCCGTGGGGGGTACAGCAGTGGGCGGGACCCGGGCTCCGGGAGCCTGCGATCCTGGAGGGGCACACATGCCAGGCCCAGCTGCAGGAGCGCTGCAGGGAGAGCAGCGTGCAGCGTTCCACGGAGGGTGCAGGCACGCTGTGTCCAGCAATCAGGGCTCTTCAGTCTCAGGACCCCAGGCAGATCTGCTGGGACCCTCTGAGCTTCTCGTCATCCTGCCCCGTGTTGGGGTCCTTGCTGACGGCAAGGCGCTTTCCAACACGAGTCTGCACATGGATGTTAGCTTTAACGAGCTGTCCCTGGTGTTGACCAAGAGGAGGCTGCAGGGACAGGGCAGGGCTGTGCTGGCCGGTGCCCACACCTGGGAGCTGACAGCCGACTGCGGGATCAGTAGGTGTCTGCTCTGTGGGCTCTTCCTTTCTAAACTTAACAGTTTATTTAGCAGCATCCCTTGGAGGCTGTTAAACATATCAAAGGGGAATCTGTAAGCGAGCTTGTGGGGGAGAGCTGAGCAGCAGGAAGCAAGGGGACACAGCAGAGACTCAGGCCAAGCTGACCAGCCAGGTGTGGGGCCCTCAGGGCGGCCGGAGCCCGCTAGCTGGGCAATGCGATGGAGCGAGAAGCACACACACGTGAACCGTGATGGACCCACCACACGTGCCCAAGGGCCATCAGGGCTGGACGTGGGGTGACAGCGCTGTGCCGCCACAGCAGAACTCCAAGGTCGGGTTCTAGCCCCAAGGCCGTGCCCGGCAGAGGAGGGGGTGGCTTCGCCAGGAGTTGGGTGTTCTCCGGAAATGTACAGTTTAGGCTGATGCTGTTTGAGGGCTAATTCCTCAGTGGCCAGGGGCGGGTGTGCTTAATCCCGTGTCCCCCAGGGAAGTGCTGGAAAAGCGGGGCGCCAGGCTGGGGGCGGTGTCCGCACACGCACACTCGAGAGAGGAGGGCCGCGGGGCCGGAGGTCCGAAGGCCCTGCTGGCTCTCCTGCCCGCAGCCAGCCAGGGCAGGCCCAGCCAGGCCAGGCCATGGCCTTCTCCGCCCCGCCCCTCCCGCAGCCCGGGCAGGGGGCAGGCTTGGCTGCAGCGAGGCGCTGGTCGCCCCTGACCGGAAGGAGGCGGGCCAGCCCAAGTGCCCAGTGCCGGAAAGCCCAGGGCGGCCCGGCGGTACCTGCGTCCACAGCGCCCGGCCCTCCAGCCCCGACGGCCGCCGCCCCGCCCGCCGCTCACCTCTTCCGGGGCGCGGGGCCTCCGGCGGAGGGGCAGCCGCGGCCGCGGGCGTGCTCGCCTGGAGGCGGCGGCGGTGGCGGCGCCTGGAGGAGCGGCGTGGAGACAGCTCCGGGGCGCGGAGGGCGCTGCCTGCCGACCCGGGGAGGCCGCGGGTGCAGACCACGCCGGCCGTGGGGCGCGGGGAGCGGGTCTCGGCCCAGTCGGTGGGTGGCAGCCCCAGAGACCGCGGGAAACAGCAACTTGGAAAACCGCCTGGATTCTGGTTCCTGCACATCCAGGCTCAGGTCTGCCGAGCCCGCCCTGCAAGCCGCGGTCGCTCACCAGCAGGTGGCGTCCTCGCCAGCGTTTCTTCTTAGCGCGTAACCAAAGCCAAGTTCACCTCCGCCTCCGGCCCAGCCCGGCTGTGCCAAGCGCTATGGCCTCAGAGCCCCACCCCCGCCGGCCAGGGGAGGGCAGGAGCCCAGGAGAAGGCGATGCAGCTGCTTCCGGCCACGAAGTGACCCCAGGCAAGGCTGCACAGCCTCGGCCCTGCCCTCCCGCAGCCGGGCGGGGGTGGAGCTCTGAGGCTGGCTGGAGACCCGCACTAGGTGAGGGTTAGGGCCAGCTGGGGCCAGGAGGTAGGGAAAGGAGGTCCGGCGCCGGGCAGGCCGGCCTTCCTGCAGACCAGCGCCCCACTGCGTGCAGCCGTTCTCCAGTCTGCAGACCAGCGCCCCACTGCGTGCTGCCGTTCCCCCGTCTGCAGACCAACGCCCCACTGCGTGCAGCCGTTCCAGTGTCTGCAGACCAGCGCCCCACTGCGTGCTGCCGTCCCCCGTCTGCAGACCAGCGCCCCACTGCGTGCAGCCGTTCCGGTGTCTGCAGACCAGCGCCCCACTGCGTGCTGCCGTTCCCCCGTCGGCAGACCAGCACCCCACTGCGTGCAGCCGTTCCCCCGTCGGCAGACCAGTGCCCCACTGCGTGCAGCCGTTCCCCCCGTCGGCAGACCAGCGCCCCACTGCGTGCAGCCGTTCTGGTGTCTGCCACGCATTAGCCACGGTTGCTGCCAGGCCAGCTGTGGGCACTTCAAGGCCCGTGGGGTTCACACTCCTGTGCGGGAGGTATGCACGGGTGTGCATTTGAAAAAATGATGAGACCCGTTACTTTTTTTTTTTTCTTCTATCCATCTTTATGCCAAAGGCACACGAGAGCCCAGCAGGCCTAGTCGCCCCAGTCCTCGCTCCTCAGGTCTCCACCCCGTCCGGCTCTGCCATGCTCCCTGCGTGTTTTGCCAGGGTGTGTGTGAGGTGGCCGGAGAGAAAGACGAAGAGAGAGGGAGAGAGCACACCCGGGGGTGTTCACACCGCAAACTGTCTCAGTTTTGCCGTCCTGTTGGGATCTAGGGCCCACATTCATACGCTCCGGGAGTGTTTCCAAGTTGCCGGGGCTGAGATTCGAACTGCGTGAGACCCAGCACCTGTAACCACCCACTGGGCCCTGGCTGTCCAGGTGGGTCCTTGGGTGTTGGCCTGCCTGAGGCCTGGCCAAAAGCTGCAGGGCTGAATGCCAAGGGGCCCAGCCCCTCGCCCACCTCGCTGCCCAGTGCCCGTGCTGGGCCTGGCTCCCTGCCGCGGCCTCGCGTGTTCACAAGGCACCGTCACCATGAATCAGGGCTGGGCTGGTCTTGTAGGAGACGGGCAGTCGCCATGCACAGTGTCTCTGCGGAAGGCTCCTCGCAGTACCACGCACACATTAGAAACGCTCGCCCTTTCTGTTCCTCGTACATCCTGCCGGCCCCGGCTCCAACCTCTTTGTCCAGGGATTTCACACATTTTGAACGGGGCCTGCTGGGAGTTCAGGCCAGCCTGCCTCTCCAGACCTGGTGAGTTAATAAGGGCCTGAAGCTACATGCACTCCCAGGGACAGATGGTCTGTAGAGGGGGCAGCCTGGCTGACCTGGCAGGCTCAATCTTCTAGCCTATTTCTTTCTCATTTGTCGGAACCACACTCCTGCTCACACTCTGTAGGTGGGTTATGGGGCCTCAGCCTCGCTCACCGTGGTTGGTCTGTCCGTCGTCTCCAGGAAGGGCCCCAGAAGTATCTCCCAGAAGGCACGGTGTCTACTCCACTGATTTCTTCCAAGTCAAGGCCTACCGGAGGGGTCGTGGTGGCCTTTGCCTGGCCCTGGCCCGGCTGCTCACTGCTGTGGGTACCCAGTGACCCTGGGACTTCCTTCATCTATGAGAGGACAGGTGTGAGTCGGGGGGTCTCCCAGGTCCCTCCCAACCCCGACTTCCTGTTGTCATGCCTGGCCCTGCACACAGAACTGCAAGGACCCCTCCGAGGCTGCCAGGGTTAGGTCACATGATTCAGAACGGTCAGTCCCTACTCCAAGACGGCGGTGGCCCTGAGATGGCACGGCCTCTCAGCCCCTGCTGGTCCCAGCTTCCTCCTGCGTTGTTCTGTGTCCACCCTTCTCGGGGTGCCTGGTTTGTCTCCCACACACGCGTGTGCTTCTCGTCTCTCATTTTCCCCAGAACTTGCTCTCTGTCCAGCCTGGATTCTGGGTTCCAGACAGGGTTTTCTTTGAAGGGCGTTCTGCAGTCGTGTTGGACAGACCTCTGATTAAAAGAAGGGCATGATGGTGGTGCCTAACATGGCCAGTGAGGGGTGTTAACTTCGAGGCGTGGGGACCGTGAACCGTGGACCGTCACACTTTGTGGTAGGCGGCCTGGTCACAGGTCTGCTCTGATACTCCGGCGGCTGCAGCCATGACCCTCCTCCCGGAGGCTGAGGCACCAGCTCACGCCGGCGAGTGAGTGGGAGTGGGGCGCTTTACCTAGTGCCCCAGATCCCACTGCCAGGTTCCCGAACCCAGTTTAAGTCGTTCTTCGCTCGGTATGAAACTGTTGTCGAACATCTGGCACGCGCCTGCCACGGCCCTGGCTGCGTCTCACAGGGCGGGCGATGAGGCCAGCCTATACTTAGCTTGTAATGTAGAGCACACTCTAAACACACGGCGCTACAGAAACGAGGGGTATTTTTATCTCTTCAGCACAGGAGCACCCTTCTCCGGCGTGCTGTGGGAACAGTAGGCCCGCTAGCCTCGGCACACACGTGCATGCCGGACGCTGGGTGTTCCGGTCACGCGGGAGCAGCACCACCTCGCTCTGGAGAGGCACGGTACGAGAAGCATGGTGAAAGGAGGTGGCAGGCCCTCCTTTGTCTCCTCGTGGGCTGGGGCCACAGGCCAGCACCTTAACCCCACTCGGGGGACAGCAGGGGAGGCCCTGCCCCCCTCCCCTGCGCTGGGGCACGCGTGCGCTCTTCCGTGCACGTGAGCGGCGATGATGTGGGAGCTCTGATTACACGACTCGGTGTTCAGGGCTTCAGGAGCCAGGCGCATTTATTCTTCATATCTTTTGTTGTTTTTGTTTTTCCAGACCTGTTTTCCGCCCTTGCTCCCACCCACACACCGGCTTAGGTCTGTGTTAAAAGCTGGGACAGCTGGTGGCTGGATCCCACAGGGCCGACGGTGCACTGTCCCCAAACTGGGGGTGAGAAGCTCGCTGGGCAGGCGTGTGTGCGTTCCCAAAAGCATGAGAGGAAAAAATGGAGAAGAGATTGTTGCGTGACCCTCCCCCATGGGGGCGCTTTCTCACTTTCTTTCACTTGTGGTCTCTCTCTCTGCCTGGCAAAAAAAAAAAATAATAATAATAATAAAAAAAATACTAGTAAACTTTTCCAGTATCTCATTCCGAGTCTCTAAGTTTTCCCTGAGCGGCCAACTGCACTGCATCTTTTCTGTGTGTTATGTACAGCGTCCTTTCTGCCATCTGCACGAAATGAGATCGTGTGTAAGCACGTGTAGACATGCGGTTACAGATGACATACAAGCAACATTGCACGTGACAGGTACAGGCGTGGGAGTTACAGATGACATACAAATAACATTGCATGTGACAGGTACAGGCATGGAAGTTACAGATGACATACAAATAACATTGCATGTGACAGGTACAGGCATGGAAGTTACAGATGACATACAAATAACATTGCATGTGACAGGTACAGGCATGGAAGTTACAGATGACATGCAAATAACATTGCACGTGACAGATACAGGCATGGAAGTTACATATAACATATAGATAACATTGTATGTTACAGATGCAGACGTGGAAGCTATCGATAGCATACAAATAACATTGCATGTGAAAGATACAGACGTTGAAGTCACACAGATGCCATACAGTTACATGCTTATGTGTTACAGGACTTGCACACACACACATGCGCACACGTGCACACAGACCTTTCCTATCAACAGGCTAGCGACATGCCTCGTACCTGGTACTCTGCAGTCCTGCTCAGGGCTTCGCCGGCTCTGCTTGAGCATACACTGCCTCCCGCTCACTGCCCGGCCCACAGCTGAGAAGTGCCTTCCCACTGTCTCACCGCTTACGTCGGCTTGCGACTCGGTTCTGCAATGTCTCCCCCACCACGCGTAAAGGTGTGCCCAGCCCTCGTCTCGGTCTGCTCGGGACACACCGGAACAGCACAGGCTGCTGGCTTCCACAACCGGGATCTCTTTTCTGACACTTCCGGAGACGGGACGGCCGAACCTGAAGTGCCGGCATGGTCAGGGCCACCGCTGGTTTTCTTCCCGGCTGTGGATGGCCACCTTCTCGCTGGGACTCACACGCCCTTCTCCGGGGCGTGAGACGTCTCCCTCTGTTCCTCTTCTCCTAAGGCCACCCGTCCTATGACCTGGTCACAGCCGACCACCCCTGGAAGCTCCGAACACAGTCACCTTGGCGACCGTGGGTCCAGAGCATCCCTGAGATAGCGGGCACGGCGGAATCACGGCCTGCCAGCGGTTTCCTGCCCCTGTCAGGCTGGCGTGGTGCTAAGGCGTGCCAGCCTGCCTTCTCGGTCCCGCCAGACTTGGGTTAGAGGCAGCAGCCCCCGAACCGCCCGCACTGCCCTTTCCCTCCTTGGCTTCCTGCTAGCCCGCCCTCACTCACCCCTTCCCCTCAGCAAGGTGTGCTCAGTGTGCGGGAGTCAGCTGGAGTGGTTCAACGAGACGTTTCCGCTGTGTCTTCCTCCCTTCAGTTAACAGCGAAAGCGTAGGGGCCAGCTGGTGGCACAGTGGTTAAGAGCTGGACTCCCACTTGGCTGGCCATGGTTTGAGTCCTCTACCTGGCAGCTGAAAATTACACTGGGCTCATGTGCGCGCTTGCGCAAAATCTCAGGAGGAGAGTGGGGGAGGGACTGTGGTGTGTCCACCCCCCAGGGGATGATTTCTCACTTTTCCTCTCTGTCTCTCCATCGAGAGCGTACGCCCGATGGCAGAAACCTAAGAGAAAGAAAGAAAGAAAGAGGGAGGGAGGGAGGGAGGGAGGGAGGGAGGGAGGGAGGGAGGGAGGAAGAGCAAGCGTGCACGCGGATCTAGACTCTGCAGCGCCGTCATCACCCCTCGTCTGCACCGCTGTTCGGACTGTAGCCATGACACGTCTGCCTTCCAAGTACACTGGGGTCTTCGAGGCCAACGGCCGTTGTCTGGCATCTGTTTTGCGCACGCCAGAGTGCGTGTGGCTCATGCCTGGTGCAGAGCGTTTGCTAAAAGGTGCTAATCTCCTGGGACCCTTCCTGGACCAACCAAAATCTTCAGCTTGAAAAACCCTTTCTTTGTCACCTGATGTCTTTAGACCCTACGTGCAGGGCACTCTGGAGCCGTCTCTGGAACCAGACACACCTGAGGGCTGCAGCGTTTGAACTCAGTTTGAGCCTCAGCCCGTGTGGGAGGTGATGCCATGGACCTGTGTAATCCCGGCCGAGTCCAGCCTCACGTACAGCAACAGACACACGGTTAGAAACTGGTTATTCGTGCTCTCGGAGGGCCACGCGGGCCGCGCCGAGGAGCCCTAGTACTCCGCAGCGCTATGTGCTCTGGCTCAGACCAGCGTTGCTGTCCCGAACCTGGGCTGGTCTGAACCGAGCTGATGGTGTGCTGGTTTTCGGGCCCGCGTCTCCTCACTCTTCAGCTGCTGCCTGTCTGAGCCTGGGAACAGGCAGGCAGAGGCTCTGTGCTGGGTTTTATTCTGCAATGCCAGCTCAGCACAGCTACACTTTATTTTGATTTTTAAAGTTTATTATCGATTTCTTCCATGAGTGAGAGAGATAGAGAGAAAGAGAGAGACAGCAGTCCCCATGGGGTTTTGCTGCCACGGTCCTCTGCCAGCCATGGACCAGCACCTACCCAGCTCAGGGAGGTCATGACCTTGACCCGTGACCCTTCCCATGGGAGTGCCTCGCAGGGCCCGCGTTCTACCACTGCGCCTCCGTCAGACTTCGCTTTGAATATCTTGATTATATCAAAGGGTGGGGACACACTGCCTTACCTCAGCGGAGGCCTGGGCCAGCACCTCCCAGCCCTACGTCAGAGACTGCGGCGGGGCCCGGACGCCGTGCTGAGCAAACCTTCCAGATAGTTCTGGTGTGTTCTAGCACGTGAGAGCCGCTGCTTTAGCGCCCCACAAGCTGTCAGCCAGCCCCAGCGGTGGCCGAGCCGTGGCTCACCCTGTTTCGTCTGTCTCTGCGTCCTCCCTCTCTCCGGACCATGCTGAAGCAGAGGGGAATATCGTACCCTCCCACCCGTATTCCATACGTGCTAGGGATCTTAGGACGGTTAAATAACACCTCGCAGTGCACGTGCGCTTCGTTCCTGAGTCAGGCTCTCGTCCTGAGCCCGTGCACCCTCAGGACACACTCGCGGCCTCAGAAGGCGGTTTCCAGTCCGAAAGGACGGCTCGACAAGACCGTCCCTCCTGGGCATTAGGGCTCTTACTTAGCAGAGGGCACGGCGGTCACTGCGATGGGTCTTGGGCGCAGTGGCAGAACACTGAGGAGGAGAGGCTTACACGACGGGAAGCTCTTTCTCATCGCTCCCACCATTTCTCTGTCCCTTCAGTTAATGAAGAAAGCATAGGGGCTGGCAGGTGGCGTGGTGGTTAAAG
Source organism: Tupaia tana (assembly GCA_026018925.1). Classification (NCBI taxonomy): domain Eukaryota; kingdom Metazoa; phylum Chordata; class Mammalia; order Scandentia; family Tupaiidae; genus Tupaia; species Tupaia tana. The sequence goes on along the minus strand of JAKSZU010000015.1, from coordinate 111,357,212 downwards.
CGCTCTACTCCCACATGGCTGACTGCGGTTTGAGTCCCCGGCCTGGCAGCTTGAGCATCACACGGGGTGCATGTGTGTGTGCACCCACACCCCAGGAGGAGGTGGAGGAGGAGGGGCTGTGGTGTAGCTTTCTCCGGGGGGGGGGGGTCTCCCTTTCCTCTAAGAAGGGAAGGCTGAGGCATCGGCAGGTCCAGGCCCTCCTCGTGGGCCGACAGCCATCTTCCTGTGTGTTCTCATGGGGCACACGGGGCGCCGAGAAGCTCGCCTTTCTCTTCTATAAAGGGCGATACTCCCACAAGGGTGCCACACCCTGACCCAGTCTCTTCCTGAAGGCCCTGCATCGCGGTTCCATCCCCTTGAAGGTTCAGATTTCAACACGTGCGTTTGCGGGGACACTGGCACTCATTCTGTCCCTGAGGAGAGAGAAATGAGTGTCAGAGAAGCAAGCCCCACTGAGCCTGAGGACACGGCAGGGGCTCCCCTGGGAAGAGGCTGGCGCCTGGCTCAGGGACGTGTTGGGCTGCTCCTGCACGGGAGCTGACCGATTGCCCACATTCTCGTGCGTGCTCGGCCAGGCCTTTGTCCGTCCACCGCGTGTGCACGGCAGTCGGTGCAGGAAGATGTCACCCGTGACCTTGGCCTGCTGTTGCCAGAGAAGCAGGAGTGAGCCCGGCACCCTGTCCCTGTCAGCAGCACGCACTACATCTCCACAGTCGCGGGGTCAGTCACACCCACGAGCACGCTTTAGACTCCGAGAAAACTCAGAGGACGTTCACTGCCCGTCCAGACGTCCGGGGCAGAAGCTGACGCGTGGATGGCGCACGATTTGATGGTGATGTCTGCCAAGTGTGAGAGCGGGGAGGGTCGGTACGCTTCCTCTGCTGGGGAGGGCTCGCTGCCTAACTGCAGTCTTCAGTGAGGACAGTCCCACTCCAAGCCGGCGCACCCCCGATCGAGAGGTACAGCGAGTCCGTCTTTTGAATGACGTAAACTGTGTTTCTTGCCTGTCCATGGCTCGCTGGGCCCTCCTCTTTACGTCGGTGTCCTCGGCGGCCGTCTCTCCCGTGCAGGGCATGTGCTGCTGGCCGGGAGCGCCCTGCACCCTCCCCGCCCCGTCCGGGTGTTTCCTCCACCGCGTTCTCTGGGGGTGCTCTTACTCAGGGGCCGCCAGCTGAATTACATTCCACCCCAAGAGGAAGGCGAAGGACAGGTTTTCTGTGGGGAGGAGTGTGGGTTATTGTTCTTGCCTTTTACAGCTAAGCCAATAGGAAACTGTTTTTCATGGCACCAACTGTAAGTCAAAAATGAAAAAATGCAGGGACCAGCATTTAGCATAATGGTTATGTCACTGGACTCCCATGTGGTTAACCGTGGTTCGCGTCCCGGAGCAGGTGGCTTAAAACTCACACTGGGCACGCGTGCGTGCGTGCCCAAGATCCTGAGAGGATGGAGGAGAAGGGATTGTGGGGTGGCCATCCCTCCAGGGGATGATTTCTCACTTTCTGTCTCTCTGTCTCTCTCTGTCTGGCGAGTGCAGGTGCCCTATAGCAAAAACCTCTCAAAAAAATAAAAAAAAAAAAGAAAAAGAAAAAATGCACATGGCAGAGAGGGAACTCCTCAGGAGGGCTTACTAAGTCATTGAGCATTTTAAATTTTATTTTAGGGGGGCCAGCAGTTGGCATAATGGCTATGTGGCTGGACCCCCATGTAGTCGACCCGGCGGCTTAAACTCACGCTGGGTGCGTGTGAGTGCGTGCCCAAGATCCTGAGAGGAGAATGAAGGAGAAGGGATTGCGGCGTGGCCATCCTCCTGGGGGGTGATTTCTCACTTTCTGTCTCTCTGTCTCTCTCTGTTTTTCTGGCGAGCCCACGCACCCTATAGCAAAAATCTCTCCAAAAAATTATTTTAGGAATTATTTATTTAATTATTTATTTAATTTAGTTTATTTATCTAAAATTTTGACCAGAGAGAGACAGAGAAGGAAAGTGAGAATGTAAGCCACAAGGTCTGAGACTCGAACCGTGGTCAGCCATGTGGGAGTCCAGCGCTTTAATGACCATGCCACCTGCCGACCGTGGTCATGGAGTATTTTTGAGGTAAGTGCTCGAGGCACCTGGACTAAAGGGCGTCTTGGTTAACCAGGGTTTGCCTCGTGCATCTGGCGCCACGTACGGGGCTACGTGAAGCAGTTTGCCGTGGGGCGGCCATGGCTGCCCGTGAGGTCTGGCCTGGGGAGGGAGCCAGTGGCGGGCCCGTGTCACGAAGACCTGGCCACCTCTGGGAGGCACTTAGCACTCACCCAGGCCTCACACTGACGGCAGGGACCGGCCCGTAGCTGAAGCAGCGGAAGGAGCCCGGGAGGGGCAGAACTGGGAGGCGCGCTGGCGAGATCGTGCCATCACGACCCAACCCGAGGAAGAGGTGCGCTCTCGACCCCAACTGCCTGAGCCCGACGCCCAGCTGCGGACTCTGCCGAGCCCGCTCCCCGCAGGGGCAGGAGAGTTCACGGTAAGGAGGCAGAAGCAGCGGCCTGGCGCTAAAAGCCGGGATTAATTCCTAATTCTGATTTCCTTTGAACCATTTTTACTTGACTGAGTCAAACTTGCTGTGGGAGACGATTCATTGCCATCTATTTTAAATCATGATCAGGAAGCACAGTGACACCCCAAAATGACAGAGTTATTTCAAGTGAAGAACTCTTAATTTTTAAAGTTTTCTTTTTGAATAATTTGTTTCTTCTTTGGAGAATACCAGGGAGAGAAAAGACCTAAGAAACAGCTAAAGCTTTCGTTCGTGGTGGGGGGTATGCTCACACACACACAGGCACGAGCGCCGAGAGTCTCCTTGTGGGAGTGGAGCGTTGCAGGGTACATCCAGTGGGACGGGGCGTCCTCTCAGCCATGCGCAGCCCAAGCCCACTCCCAGCGGTGACCCGGCAGCGGAGGGACGCAGACAGGCACACACGCATGAGCAAGTCCCTGCACACCCGCACGACTGCAGCCTCAGGCGCGGACCGGCTGCAGCCGCGCCCCCCCTGCACTGACTGTCCGGCGATGACCTGCCGCAATCTGCCCGGAGGACGCAGACGTGGGAGTACCACTCCCCTCGCGGTGCTCTCTGGGGAACGTTGCTTCTTCCATCCACGTTGGGTCCGGTTTCTCCCGGTGAAGCGGTAACGCTGTCCAGGTCAGGGGGGTGTGAGGGTGGAGGGCCAGTAGAAGGTGCGGGACACTGATGGGTGACAGCGAGCCCCCGGGCTTTACATCCGGCCCAAACGGAGGGAGCAGATGCAGGCCCCTAACGAGTTCTTGCAACTTTTAGCCAAGGACACTGGACCCCAGGAAGTGGGACCCGGCTGACCTCTGACTGGTCACTGCCATGTGCCTTGGTAGGGTGCCCATTATGTGCAAAACGCCCAGTGGTGTGCTTTCTCCTACTGCCCCTTACTGCAGACAGGAAGGAAGTGGGGGGAGGGGAAAGGAAGGAGGGCGGCAGGAAGAAGAGAAGAGCGGTCTGGCCCGTGCTCTCAGCAGGCAGCGGTCAGGGCCCTCTGAGGCTCCCCGAGGCTCAGGTACAGGCACGCCGTTAGCCCGAGCTCTGCAGCAATTGGGCGGCCTCACTGGGCGTCCAGGAAAGCGAGTGCACGGCTGGCCACGCCTCCTGGCCTCGTCCTGCTCCGTCCTCCTGTGGAGACCTTGACCTTCCTGGAGCAGGTGACCCCTCAGGGAGGCAGTGCAGACCTGGCACTGGAATTGGGTCCACCTCACCTGCCCTGGGCTGCAGGTGGTGATGCCCCGCCCATAGGCAGAGTTCCAGAACCATGCCCTGACAAGCCAGCTCTGCCTCCTTGCGTTCCCCAGGACAGCTTCTCGGATCTGGGGCCCTAGTGCACGGCACCGGGGCTTATTACCTGAGCTCAGAGCGCCACGTGGAGAGGGGGCCAGGGCTCCCTGCCTGTTTCCCACTGACGGCGCGGAGAGGGCCGCTCTTTGTAGCTGGCTTATTCTGCCCACCTGCAGTTCTGCCTGTTCTGAAAGCCCAGGTCCCTGTTCCTGTTTTTAAACCCACATTTCCTTTCCTTTCAGTCTCAGACACAATTCCATCCCCAGATCTCTCTTCCAAACAATGAGGCATAACTGGCATATTTTAATCCCGAAATGGCATCCGAAAGCATTCTGCGATGCCGCCGAGCCAGCACTTCCGGAAGCATCTGACGATATTAATTTCAGTCTATTTCCTGAGGGTTGCAGGAAGCAAAAATGCAGAAAAATATGAAAGCTTTAAGGAAAGAAAGGAAGATTGACAGGAAGCGAGGCTTCAATAGGACAGCTCGCACCGAGCGGGGCTGTCCTCTTTCCCGCGTATCAACATATGCACGGGGAGAGGAGCTCCTCTCCCCTCCGCTCTGCTGCTGGTATGGGCTGTGCCTGCACAGCAGGGATACGGCGGCCCACGGGGGCACGCACGCGAGACCGGGCTCTGGGTCCTCCGGGCTGAGCTGCAAGTCCTCGCGGTGGCCAGACTTGCTAAGAAAAATGAAGGAACATCTAATTTTTAAAAAAAAATATTTTATTTATTATTGCTATTTTAAATTTGCTACAGGGCATGTACACTCACCTGAGAGAGACAGAGAGCAAGTGAGAAAGCAAACCACCAGGTCCGGGACTCGAAGTGCGGCCGACCACGTGGTGTCCAGCGCCTTAACCACCACACCACCTGTTGGCTCCATTGCATCCAATTTTTGTCCAGTTATAAAAAGTATTTACGGAGCTGGTCAGACTGATTTTTGTACAGCCACGGTTATTTCGTGGTACCTGACAGCCCCGCGTCCCTTTCTGCACGTTTGAATCTGACGTTTCAAATTCAGGCCTCCCGGGAATAAATCCCTCGCCCGTCGTCCACGGGTGATGAGAGCACGAGGCACGTCCTGCCCCCACGAGCCGCTCCTCCTTTCCAGACACGATGGCCTGGTGTGGTCCTTCCTCCGCAGATGGCCTCCCGCGGGCCCAGCCTGCTTCCGGAAAGGCACCGCCTCCCTGCTGCTCCGGGGGCCCCTTCCTGTATCTCTGGCAGGTAGACACAGCCCAGCACTCGCGCCATCCAGCGCCGTGACAGGGGCCCCGGGAAGGATTCGGGTCCTCAGGCAGAGCCCCAAGCGCCTGAGAAGAAAGGAGCTGGGGGCACAACGCTCACGTCTGGGAGGAGACCCGTCGCCGCTCACGTCCCCTGCGACGCGGCTGTCAATGGGACACGCGGGGGCTCCTGGCTTTCCGGCATCTTTGCCGGTCACTGTGAGACAGAAGCTGAGTGACAACAAGCTGGGGGTGCTCTGGGTCGGGGACTCTGGACATGACAGGGACACCTTGGACTTCAGGAGACTAAGGGGAGCTTGTGGGTCCTGCAAAGGACTTTATGTGCGCTGAGGCTGGCCTCGCGAGGGGCCACAGCCTTGCCAGGGGCTTTGTCAGAGCTGGGAAGGGCAGTGAGGACGTGCCGGCCTGGTGGGCCGAGGCGGCCTGGGGCCCCTCTCGGCTCTCTGTGCTCCAGCCCGGGAGACGTCCTTCCATTCTGTCCCCTCACGGTCCTGACTACAGCTCCCTGAATGGCACACAGCCGGGTGAAGGCCGTGGAGACCAGGGAGCTGTCGAGGCACCCGAGGACGCTGGTCTTCCCGCCTGCTGCAGGTCTAGTGGACACCCACACACGCTCCAGCTCGGCACCCTCTCTGTCAGATGCTCCGGGCCCACACGAGGCCTGTTCTGTTTGGACCCCATGGAACGGAGAGAAGCACAGGCCGCCAGAGCTTAGGGCGTGAACCTGGGACCCAGTGTGGGGAGACGTGGGGGTGTGGCCACCACACAGACTTGGCCCCGTTATCCTCGGCGGGACGCCCCAGGTGTCCTCTCTGGGCGAGCCCCGGGGTCAGCAGCAGACCTGGGGAACGTCGCCTGGGCCCAGCCTCGCTCCTCTCCGACGTGGGCCTGACCCTGTCCAGAGAGCCACGCTGACAAGGACGTGCAGGGCGGGGCACAGGTGGCCCTCCGAAGTGTCCGCTGGAGGAGGGGGGAGGGGTGGCTGCCAGGAGGAGAGGAGACTGGGGTGCATTCCTGGGACCTTCCAGACCGATGAGTTAGATGGGGGGCACCCGGTCTCATGGCTCCTGGTCACCACCCGCTCAAGCCCTGGACAGCTGGTCTCGGCTCAGCGGTTACTGGGAGGTGAAGCCCGTCGGGGACGAATGAGGAGCGTTTCCTGAGCGAGGCCTACGTGTGGCTTGGCTCTGACCTGAGCGCGGACAATCGTCACAGGCAGAATGCGTGTCGTCGCACACGAGGTTTCTGCTCCCCCACAACTGCAGCAAACACAGATTTGGGTGCGTGTGGCAGGGGGAGGGGCAGCTGATAGCTAAGGAGCGGGGAGGGTAGAGGTGAGGGTCCGAGCTTGGAGAAGCCGCTCCGGAGACCCGAGCACTGAATGGCTGTGGTCAGCACCACGCGTCACACCCCTGAGAACTCCTACGGGAGCCGATAGACGTGAGCAGGGAAACCGCGTGCGGCCCCGTGCGCTGCCCAGCTCCGTCCGGCGTGCGCATAGGCCACTTCTGCCTGTTCATTTGAAAGTGAATAAAATTGAACAGAAGGAAAGTGCCCTCTTCCCTTTCTATCAGTCTTAGGAAAACTGCCGCCTTAATAGGAAGAAAAAGTTTGCAATGAAAAATGGACGTTCTGAAAAATATAAACAGAACCGAATTATTCCAGACTTTCTAGTGTGTACTTTTGTCACCATAGAACCATACATTTTTAAAAAGTCGAAACCTCCCCAAATTCACCATGAAGATAATTGAAAATAAGGTAACTACCCGAAGTGCTGATGTAGACTCAGATTTTCCATGCAAAGTTTTCAGCATGATTGAGCTAAGACGATGCTTTGTATCATGAATATTTTCCCACGCCATTAAATATTCTCCTGCATGGGAAACGGAATTCCGAGCGCCTTACCACAAAGCTGGCTGTGGAAAGCGGCTTCCGCGGCCGGCGTGGGCATTCGGCTTCGGGGTGAGAATCACGCTGCCACGCGGGCACCCTGACCTGGCCTCCGGGCCGTGGGGCCGTGGGACGTCCACTTCTGCTGTGGGAACCCAGCTGTGGCGCTAAGTTGGTGTGTTCTGAGCAGACGGATGCAGTGGCGGGTGCTTGGTCACTGTGACTGTCACAGCGAGCCCCCGGACAGCGGCGCCAGGTGGGCTCAGGGACCTCCTGTGCCTCTCACGGAAGTCCCTGCACACTGGTCTCCCGGTGAGGAAAGAGGCTCGAGAGCGTGCAGATCAGCAGGGCCCGAGCTGAGACTGTGAACGGGGCGCGAACCTGCATGCAGCTCTAGCCAGTCCTCCGCCCACAGCTGCCGGGTCTGTGGGATTGCCCGGACAGGTGGTGCCGGCCCCTCTGAATGCGAGGCTGGCTCGTGGCTGTCCTGGAGACCAGCTGGGAACACACGTGAACAGGGAGCTGGCTTCCGGGGTGCAGAGAACTTCTCTAGCAATGCGATGAGTGCAATAACAGCGATTGGCAGAGCACCTGAACAAGAAGAGGGATGCAAAGTCAACACGTATTTAAAATACGCAGGCTTGTGGTTCAAAGGAAAATGCACGTCGGAGAGGGGCTATCTTGTAATTACCCAGTTACGAAACAGTTTTGAGTCTCCCGTTATCAAACATGGAGGACGAATCGCGCTGTCATGAACCGGAGTCGGGGGCCAAGTTAGTGCGGTACCTTCGGAGGGCAGTTCGCAATGTCCAGTAAGGCTGGAAATACGCACATCCGACCTTCCAGGAGTTGACCTCTTTTTAAACAAATTTTTTGCCAGTGTGTGTGCTCGCTGGGGAGAGGGGGAGAGAGAGAGAGAGAGAAGGCAAGAAAGCACCCTGCGAGGGATGGCCATGCCACAATCATTTCTCCTTTATTTTTCCTTTGGGATTTTGGACACACATGTACACGCGTCTGGCGTGTTTCTCAAGCCACTGAGGACAGGACTTGAGCCGCACAGTGGGCCAGGTGGGATCCCGCCACGCCGTCGCCTGGCACCCAGGAGCACGTCTAGACACAGCCTTGCAGCGAGTGCAGCGGCAGATCCGGTCAGAAGACGGCACTGTGCTCCTCGCACTGCGATCCCCAGTCGGAAACAGGCCACGTGCCCACCAGCGAGGCAGTGGCCGGGGCGCAGCTGTGCACACAGCTTCTCCCCAGCTAAGGTAGCCAGCAGAGGCGCACCTACGGAGGACGACTCAGGCAGGGCTCGGCGTGCAAGGGCGAGTTACAGACACGCGTGCAGATACGATTGTGTACGATGTCAGAACAAGTTAAAATGATACACCGTTTGTGAATGAGTAAGTAGGAAAAATATACATGATCCGGATGGAAAACCCACCTTTGAGACGGTGATCAGCTTAGCAGAGGGAGAGAAATGGATTTGGAGGAGTTAATTTTATCAGTAACTTGGGGTCAGTAGGTGGCATGGTGGCTAAGGTGTTGGACTCCCACATGTAGACTGTGGTTTGAATCCTGGACCTGGTGGCTTGAAAATCACATTGAGTGCTTGTGTGTGCATGCCTGAAATCCCCAGAGGAGAAAGGAGGAAAAGGGAGGAGAAGGGACTGTGACGTGGCCCCCTGGGGGTGAGCTCTCACTTTCCCTCTGTCTGTATTTCTGTCTCTCCTCTCCTGTGAACACATGCACCCTGTGACAAAAACCTACAAAAAAAAATTATTATCAGTAACTTTTTACTTTCAATTGTTTCCTAAAGTAAATGAGAAAGAGACCTACCTTTGGTCAGCCTGTGACTTCCGAGTACCTGCTGAGACCGTCTCTGTCCTGGTGTGCGTCAGCGTTTAGGAAGACTGAGAGCGTGTGGCAAGGACAGTGTTCCTTGCGGGTCGGCGCCAGCACCTGCTCCTGCCCAGTTCTTCTGCTGCCCGGAGTGAGCAGGGAGGGTGGAACGAGGCCCTTGAGAGCTGCCTCCCAGGGCCCCAGCGAGTGGGGACAGACGGGAGGGGGTGATGTGGAAGCCAGGACCTGCAGCTCAAGGGAGACGCCCAGCAGGGGCTGCGGTCTACACCTCGCAGTGAGTAAGCCGGAGCGGCTGCCCCCCCACCCCCGTGTCCTGCCTGTCCCCATCCTACATGGGAAATCACCAGGGCTGGGCGGTGGTGCAGGGAGACGCCGTGCTCTGTGAGGCTGAACTGCCCGGAGTTCCAGGTTCACACCTGAGCAGGCTGGCACATGCGTGCCCGTGCTCCGAGGCCGACTGTGCAGGCTGGGTCACCGCGTAGGACCCGTTGGGCTCTCTGTCCTCTCTGTCTCTGTCTCTGTCACTCATGGAAGAAATATTAAATAAACTAAAAAAAAAAAAAAAAAAAAAATAGAAGTCTCCACCTGACTTCTGACCTGTCTCTAACACCCACGACCATCTTGGGACACGACTTGCACTTCAAACTAATTTTTTTAAGGCAATTAATGTGAGACCCAGGCAGTAATTTTCTTGGATCTCTGAAAAGCTTGGCATTGCTAAAAGTTGTTTATTTTATGGGGATAAAAGGAATAAAAAGTTTAATCAGTATTCCATGAGCCAGCTAGCTGACACACACCTTTTCCTTCCAAAGCTAGCTCCTCAAACACCTCGCCGTTAACCAGCCCCGTCACCCCGCCTCCCCTCGCCACCCCGACTTCAAGGCTCCCTCGATGCTCAGAAACGTCGCGTGGCGAGGTTCAGAGCCTCGGCCACCTTCCTAAAGCGGGTTGCTGGGAACCAGCAGTTAGCGTAATGGCTATGTTGCTGGACTCCCACGTAGTCGACCGCGGTTCATGGCCTGGACCCGGTGGCTTAAAACTCATGCCGGGCGCGTGTGCGTGCGTGCCCAAGATCCCGAGAGGAGAATGGAAGAGAAGGGATTGCAGCGTGGCCATCCCTCCTGGGGGGTGATTTCTCGCTTTCTGTCTCTATGTCTCTCTCTGTCTGTCTGGTGAGCGCACGCGCCCTATAGCGAAAATCTCTCCAAAAAAAAAAAAAAAAACCTAAAGTGGGCTGCATCCTGGGTGCCAGCCCACGTGGCCCCCGAGGGGCTTCACGAACGTCTCCTGAGCCCTGCCGTGGACGGTGCTTGCTCAGGGTTTATCTCATGACTCCCTTGGATTCTTACAGCAAACCTGGAAATGGGTGCAATCCTGACCGTCGCCGACCCTCGGCAAGGGTGCCCGGCCGTCTCCTTACAGAGCCGACAGCCCTGCCGAGCGGGGTGGGTGGGAAAGCTGGCCTGGGCCCGACGGGCCAGAGCTCACTGCAAACAGCTGAAGGAGAGGCTGGGCTGGAGGGTGCCCTCCTGTTTGGGTGCCCGGCCCTCCTCCTGGTTGAGGTGCCCGGCCCTCCTCCTGGTTGAGGTGCCCGGCCCTCCTCCTGTTTGGGTGCCTGGCCCTCCTCCTGTTTGGGTGCCCGGCCCTCCTCCTGGTTGAGGTGCCCGGCCCTCCTCCTGTTTGGGTGCCCGGCCCTCCTCCTGGTTGAGGTGTCCGGCCCTCCTCCTGTTTGGGTGCCCGGCCCTCCTCCTGGTTGCGGTGCCCGGCCCTCCTCCTGTTTGGGTGCCCGGCCCTCCTCCTGTTTGGGTGCCTGGCCCTCCTCCTGTTTGGGTGCCCGGCCCTCCTCCTGGTTGAGGTGCCCGGCCCTCCTCCTGTTTGGGTGCCTGGCCCTCCTCCTGTTTGGGTGCCCGGCCCTCCTCCTGGTTGAGGTGCCCAGCCCTCCTCCTGGTTGCGGTGCCCGGCCCTCCTCTTGGTTGAAGTGCCCGGCCCTCCTCCTGTTTGGGTTCCCGGCCCTCCTCCTGGTTGAGGTGCCCGGCCCTCCTCCTGGTTGAAGTGCCCGGCCCTCCTCCTGGTTGAGGTGCTCGGCCCTCCTCCTGGTTGGGTGCCCTCCCATGGGACTTGGTTACGTACGCTATCAGAAGAGAAGAGGTGGCTGCTCTTACCATCTTTCCCTCCGTCCGTCTTCCCTGTGGACAGCTGCAAACAGATCTGTGAGCCGCCACCCCACCCTGCAGGCAGGGGCTGTGGTGTCTCCGGGCGGGACTCACCCCGGCTCCTGCTCTCCCCTTCGGACACGGCGCCCTCGGAACCAGCCTGAGTCGATGAGACCGAGAGCCGGGGTGAGGGAGAGCCGTGCACACATCCAGGAGAGCGAGAGCGAGGCCGTGGCTGCCTGTCCCTGTCACTCGGACGTGTCCCTAGTCCAGAGATGAACGGCCCGACTGTCCAGAGGGCGGGGGTCTTTTTAATTTTTGTCCCCTTCTAGCACAGTGCAAGTTAGTCTCAGGACTGAAGCTGGGCCTTTCTGGGCCTGGGCAAATGCGTTTCCGGTCTAGAAGGGCCAAGAGCGAATTATTCCCGTAGTAACGCCAGCTTCCGGAGACCGGCAGGGGCTGAGCTGGAGCCGGGTCCTGGAGGAGGAGGACAGTCTGGATATTGAGATTGTAAAGTGGTGTGTGTGCGCTCAGAAAGGCCCTGAGGGACAGAGACAGACTCAGGCCAGCAGCGGGAGGGGGCAGAGGGGCTGGAATGAGTCCCCACGGCCAGCTGTGCGGTTGGATTCCTGACCCAGGGGCTTGAAGAGCGTGTCACACATGTGTGCGCCCAAAATCCCAGGAGGAGAATAAAGGAGAAGAGACTGTGGTGGCCCCCCCCCCCGTGAGGGGCGATCTCTCGCTCTCTGTCTCTGCAGAGAGCACACACGCCCTGTAGCAAAGTGTAAGGCAGAAACGACTGGCCCGAACGTAGGACAAGTAGCAGGACAGACGGCGCGGAGCGCACCAGAGGCCGTGGCGAATCGTCGTTGGCCGTGTGGGCACAGGGGCTGGCGCCCTGCCATGTACCAGCTCTGGGCACGTCTCCGCCCCTCTGAGGGTCAGTCCTCACTTTGTGGCATCGACCCCAGAGGGTTCAATGTAAGGAAGTCCCCGAGTCTCTGACACTCAGCACCCAGTCGCTGTTAGTCATCACTGGTGTGGGGCTAGGTTAGGACACGGCCTCCCAAGGGCGCTGCAGGGGTGAGGTGGGGGTGCGGGGAGAAGGTGGCTGAGGTGTTGGTATTACGGACACGGCCTCCCGAGGGTGCTGCGGGGGTGAAGTCGGGGCACGGGGAGAAGGTGACTGAGGAACTGGGACTACGGACACCGTCTCCTGAGGGTGCTGCAGGGGTGAGGTCGGGGCACAGGGAGAAGGTGACTGAGGAGCTGGGACTACGGACACCGTCTCCTGAGGACGCTGCAGGGGTGAGGTCGGGGCGCAGGGAGAAGGTGACTGAGGAGCTGGGACTAGGGACACCGTCTCCCGAGGGCGCTGCAGGGATGAGTTGGGGGCACGGGGAGAAGGTGGCTGCGGAGCTAGGCTAGGACACGGCCTCCCGAGGGCGCTGCAGGGGTGAGGTCGGGGTGCGGGGAGAAGGTGGCTGGCTCTGACGTGGCAGGAGAACAGTTCGCAGGTCGTTTTAATCATCTAGGTATGAGGTAATCGGGTCGTGCCTTGGAGTGAGGTTAATGAGCTGAAGGCGAACGGGTAAGTGTGACCGGCGTTTCAGGGCCACAAGACTTAATGAATAAGGGGACGGGAGAGCGGCTCAGAGCTGACGCAGCCTGTGGACACGGCCCTCTTGGACAGTGGCACTGCTGAGTCGATGGAGGTTTTAGAGGACAAAGCCCCCTGAGGCCCTCCTACCCGCGCGGGTCCGGTGAGCCCGGGTGCCCCAGAACTACCACCCGGAGAGCGGCCCGCACTCGTAAGTAGTCCGGCTCCCCCTCGGCACCTGCGCTGCTCACGCTGTTCCCCCGCTCGGGCTCGCTGTGGTATCGCTCATTTAATATTTTACTTTAATTTGACTTCAACTGATTTATTTGGCTTCATCTAAGCAATAATATTTGTGAAATCTCGGGCTTTATGTGCTGGTTATATTTTGTCTAATACACATTAAGCTGAAATCGTGACTGTTAAAGAGAAGTACCTCCCTGTTCCTCCTCACACCGTCCCCGGCATCGTGGTTATGCACACCCTCTAAAGCAGGGCACAGGAGCTGCACCACCGTGGGATCGTGGGACAGCGAGAGGATGAAGTGGGGGAGAGCGAGAGCTCAGAGAATCACAAAGGCAGGAAGAAGTACGGAGGCTGGGAGATGGCATGGTGGTTAGGGGCTGGACTCCCACATGGCCGACTGTGGTTCGAGTCCCGGACCTGGTGGCTTGCTTTCTCACTTTTCCTCTTTCTCTCTGTTCCTCTCTTGTCAAAGTAAACATAAATAAAACAAATAATAGCAGTTGAAAAAAGAAGTACAGGAGGGTAGATGTTTGATGTTGTACGAGTAGCTTAGGACGGGGCAGGGCAGGAGGGGCTGTTGTGAGGAATTCTTAAAGGAAGGATGGCCGATATATGGAAGAAAGACTGTTTGGAAAAGCCGTGGGATCCGGAATTAGGTAACCAGGGTGGGCTGGAGGCAGATTCTGGCTCTATCTGAAAGTGAGCGAAGAATCGCACGTGTACACCGGAAGGTCACGTGTCTGGACTTGAGCGACTGTCCCCGTTGGGAAAAGATCAAGTGAGAACCCTACCTATTTACGTGGCCCGGGGAGGGGTGGCAGGGATGGGTTCCCGGTGGTGACGCCTAGGAGGCAGGGCCCACATGGACCAGCGTCACCGCGGGAGAGCCGTGGGTCCCAGCCCTCAGAAGGCTCGGTCTCCCCAGCTGCCTGCTGGCCGGGGGAGGTCCGCGGGGCATGCTCTCTGTCTCTCTGTCTCTGCAGCTGCCGTCCCTGTGTGTCCCACATGCTGCACCAGGACTTCTCATTACTCACAGTGCCGAACTGGCCCCGCTGCTGTGACACCTGAGCGGGGGCCGGCATAGCTACCGAGGGAGGAGGCGGGTGGCCACGCAGGAGCCCGGGACCCTGGACCTGAGGGGCGAGGAGAGAGGGCGTCCCAGCAGAGAATGAGGAGGGCCAGCTCCCTGGAGGCCGGGGTGTGGTCACCAGGACTGAGGGACTCCGCAGAGCCAGAGAACTGGCAGGGCTGAGTGACGCCGTCGGCCCCACGTGGGCACAAAGCAGAGGGGACGAGCGGAGCCGGGATCGGTGGGGTGCTGTGAGCCCGGGCCAGGCACTCGGTGCTCAGACAGGGCAGTCCGCAGGCGGCGAGCGTGGCTCGCGGACGTGCCTGCCTGGGGCCCGGCTGGGGCCTTGGTGAGTTTCCCAGCCTCAGTTTCCACATTTTAAGTGGGCGGGAAGGATAACCTACTGCCCTGCCCAGGCCATGGAGTGTGACCTGCTATGACAACTTGGAAACCAAGCAGGGGAGACCTCCCCTCCAGTAATCACAGCCCTATGCTGGTGTCCCACAGACTCAGACCTGCCCCATCAGAGGGTGTTCCAGAGTGTCCCTCGGACCTGCCCCATCAGAGGGTGCTCCAGAGTGTCCCTCGGACCTGCTCCATCAGAGGGTGTTCCAGAGTGTCCCTCGGACCTGCCCCATCAGAGGGTGCTCCAGAGTGTCCCTCGGACCTGCTCCATCATGGGGTGCTCCAGAGTGTCCCTCGGACCTGCCCCATCAGAGGGTGTTCCAGAGTGTCCCTCGGACCTTCAACAGCCCCAGCAGGAGACAGCACAAACGCCAACGTGGAGTGGATCAAGGGCGCGGTCTCTTCACAGCATGGTGCCGCACCCCGTTCAGGACAGACGCTGAGACAAAGCGCCCTGTGCGCCCAGCACGCGGCCTGCTTAGAGGCAGGATGGACACGGAGCGCCATCCGTGTCACCCTGTGCACATGCGGCCGGCCCCCGCGATGCAGGGCTGTGCCCACGGAAGTCCGGTCCTTACTACCCCGGGGTCACGGGTCGCAGGGAAGGGCCGCGGCGGACTTGCGGGGTGCTGGCAAGTGGGTGTGTCCGTCCGGGATGCTGATGAGCCACACGTTTAGGACCTGTGCGTTTTTCATGAAGAAGATGAACGTGCTTTAAAGACAGAAACGAACCCGAAGTCTTTTCGCCTCTGGCTGAAGCGGCGTGAGTTCCTGTGCTCGTGGACACGTCCCCCGGCCAGAGCGGCCGGCTCCAGCTGGGGAGCCAGTATCTGCGTGCACAGGATGGGCAGCGTTTCGGCGTGATTGGCAGTTTAATTAGGAACATGTCCTTTCCCCGCCATTGTAATTTAGACTGGCGGAGACTCCAGACATTCTAGGTTGTTCCAGCTACCTCTTGATTGCTGGGTTGCTTTAAAAAACCGTTTCTCGTACGTGTGAACACGACAGGGACTTGGCATGGAGGTGGCCATGTTCTCACGGCAGCACGAGACGAGTCTGGTTTAGTTAACCAGGAAAGCGTGTAACTAGGAGACAAAATGGAGGTCCGCCCTGGAACTGCTCCCTTCCCACGGAGCGTCGTCAGCAGCGAGACAGGGCCCCGGTGCCGGAACGGCCTTGCGTTTAAGAGCAGAAGTCCTTGCCCGTTTTCCAAGGCAGTCTCGACCTCCCTGCCCCTCACCTGCTCTGTTCCTTCCTGTTCGTTGCAGCTCGTGCAAAGCGATGCTGTAACTGCGGTCCCAAGGATGAACCCGGCCTGTGGCACGAGGCCTTTGCCCCGACGGGGAGTGGAGGAGGCAGGGCGAGCGCCCGCGGGCTCGGGCCCCGGGCCCTGGGTAGGAGTGCGTGGAAATGGCTGCCCGGGATGTCGGTCACCTGCACTGGGATGGCAGGAGGGCGACAGAGTTCATTCTCCTCTTTCTCCTCGCCCCTCTGGACACAGCCTGGGTGGTTTCAGCCAGTCAGTTTTAAGTTAGCATATTTAGGAATTAGGAAATGTCTTTTTTAGAAAAATAATTTTCTCGTAGATATTTTTTATTTAATTTAGGGAGATAACTACGAGGTCATTGGGAAAGTCATGATGCCTCTTTTGCATAGAAAAACATGAAAACCTTTGTCATGACTTTTCTGACGACCCGATCGAGCCCTGCTTCCTTCCAGAATGAACTCAAAGGGTTGGGAGTGTCTTTTACATTTCTAGGAAGAAGACTTCAACTTGGAGCTTTATAAATAAATAGGTTTTAGCTACTGGGCACAACGTGCTCCCTCCATGCGGGAGCCGACCCTGGGAAGCCTTGCGTATTACGTACTCTCTCAGAGCGGACGACGCGGGCCGGGTATGCTGTCAGTGGTCGCTGTTACTCACCACATCCTAACTTAGTTCTGACCTGGCCAGGCTTCAGACACGCCTTCCTCAGTCACCGTCAACGCCGACGTGGAGACAGGGCAGGCCTCACTGACCGTGCAGCTGGCCCTGTGCTGGGCCCGGGACAGGGGGAAGAGAGGAGCTGGCGCTGCTCTAAGAAACTCGGGTCAGAGGGAGAGCAGGAGCATGACGGCCGCGTGCTGTGGGTGACAATGTGCAGGCGCCAGCACAGAGGAGGGGCGTGACAGGCGAGAGGCGTGGCTCTAGGAAAGGCTTTCTGGAGAAGGAGGTAGCCGACCGTGGTTGGAAAGATGACAAGGAATTTTTCCAGTAAGCATCTAGGCAGGAAGGCGGTGCAACACGTACCATCACAAACCTTCACAGCCCACCCCTGGGGATGGGCACAGGCCTGGGCGGGCAGAGGACGTGCTCGGACCTCGGCCTGTAGGTGGGCTGGCAGCATGGAGCTGTCGGAGCAGGCGGTGCGCCTGGGTGGCCGCGGTGCACCTGGGTGGCCCCGGCACCATGCAGGGAGGTGGCGGGCATGCTTTGCATTCGAGGTGGGGGTGCGCTGGTGTAGGTCGGCGGGAGCACTCGGACAACAAAGGCGGTGGACCTTTGGACAAGGGCCCAGTTCGAGAGACACTTAGAAGAAGGCCAGCACGCCTTGGTGGAGAGCGCCGTAGTGTCTCCCCAGCTCACCTCACAGCGTCCCGGGGCCCCCACCTCATCTGTGCCGGTGGATCACGCAGCGTCCCACCGGGAGAGCCGAAGCCCCAGCCGGGCTAGGAGGCTTCACAGGCACTTGTCGGAAGGCGAGTAGAACAATCTGGAATGCTGCTCTCCATATGTGCGTAGAGCTGTTAGTTGGCAGTTGCTAACTAGGTGTGGCGTTGCTTAAATACCTTTCTTAAAAATGTCTCGAGTGCCTGATCTGGCTTACTTTACCAAATCCCTTTTATACACGTAAAGACACATTAGAACAGAATCTCTGAAAAGCATCTTTGCAAATAGCAAACTGAGCAGCCCATGAACAGGTATTAATGGGTTTGTTTATTTTTTTAATTACAAAGGAAATATTCCTAAAAAGAATCCATGTTGTGAGTAGCAGTTAGGGCTCTGTGGGCTTCAGACCAGCGGACTCCAAGTGGATCGGCCCCGCAGGGAATCTACGCTGGAGCAGGGGTGGAGGCGTGGCCTCGCCCGTGCAGGCCCCACTGCCTTCGCTTCGGCTGGCTTTGCCCTCAGCCGCTACCCGATGGCCACACTACGGAAGCGGTTTCCACCCCCACACACGCCAGGCTACGTTCCAGGGTTAGCAAGAGCCAGGAAAGCTCGATAATCCCTGAGAGTAAGGAAAACGTCCCAGGCATGGACGGAGCGTGGTGGGGGGCTGGTCAGCAGTTTCTGGCATGTCCCGCTGACCCCGCCGGGCAGTTTGGGAAGCACAGCCCTGCAGCGTTACTCGGTAAGGTGCAGCAGGTGTTGTGGGTGCCCCTGGGCACGGCGGCGAAGGCGGTGGACGCCGGTGCACTTTGGGACCAGACGAGTTCCCTTGAGCCTCTCTGTCCAGGCTGGGGGAGGTCCCGTGGACGTGGACGTGGACAGGTGGAGAACAGCTGGTCAGTAAGCTTTTGGATTTGGCTCACGGTTGCCTTCGCTGTCCACTTCCTTTTGCTCAGGCCAGTGCAGAAGCGTGAGCAGGGACGGGCCACTTTGGGAAGCCCAGAGTGACGCCCGTGCCTGGTTGCACTGGCCTATGTGAGGCTCTGGGGTGGTGAGGACTTCGTGCCTGGAGCTGGAGTTTTGTGCCTTTCAGACACCGGTGCCAAGATGAGGTGGCCTGCACCCATTCATAGTGAGCCTTAGGACTTAAACCTCGCCGTCGGTGAGCCGGGTCAGCCGTGCGGTCCCCTGACAGTCCCTGTTCAAAGTGCAGCCAGACGAGGAGAGCTGGGCTCCCGCTGGGTTTTGGAAAACAGTCTTCAAGACTTTCAGAAGACCCTCAGGCCAGCCCTGGGCGCGGGGGTACTCAGCTCTGCGGCGGGCTGCGTTTGGTTCCTGGGCTGCCTGCACACAGGAGGCAATTGTGCCCACGGTCCCGTCGGCCAGGGCTGGGGGAGGTCACAGCAGGAGGAGCTGCAGAGGGTGCTCGTCTTTCTCTCTCTCTCTAATGAGAGAAATAAACGGACAAACTTAAGGAGAAAAAAACAAAAAAAAAAAATCAACAGAAGGAGGAGGGGACCTGGCGTACCTGGGATCTGAAAGGCGTGGCGCCACACAACCTTGATGGGGAAGACGGACACGGAGATCCTGACATTTTCCCTATTGCTCAGAAGAAACCTAGAATTTCTAGATTTTTTTGTGTCCTGTGGGACTTTGGCTCTTTTGTGTCTCTACTGAAAAGTGCCCCAGCTAGCTAAGCCCAGTGTGCGCAGAAGATAGGCCTTTCAGAGCAGTAACGGCGCTGTGGACGTCTTGATGCCTGAGTGTTTGTGTGTGACAGGGGAACTCCGAGTCCTTATTTCTAGCTGCACTTGTCTCGGTGATTTCAGATAATCCGAATATGTCTACACTGCAAGGACCATGCCCTCCTCAGCCTTCCGCTCTGCACTGGCCTGAAAGCGCACCTGGGCTTCGCAGAGAGGAAAGCGATGTGGTCGAAGGAGCCGCACACGTCAGGGGCTGGGCAGAGGGCTACGAGGGCGCAGGAGTGTGCTCTGCTCCATTTGCGTAAAGGGGTGAGGGAGGATGGAGATCGGAGGTCAAAACCGAGAGCGGAGTCCAGGTGGGGTGGCAGGGGCTGGAGGGAGGGGTGTGGCTAGTGGGGGAGGGAGGGCCTGGGTGCATGTCCAGGGAGGATGTCCACCAGCCGGCCCCTGCCCTGAGCCCCACGGGCTGGGGGGCAGTGCCAGCGCTGCTGGAGGTCTCGACCACAGGAGGGAGCCTGTCTTCTGATGGGGACAGGAGCTGAAGTGACGGGGGGGCCTCGGCATTTGGAATCCAGCCTGGATTTGGCTGGAAAGCTCCGCTGTGTCTGGGTCTGCACCGATGCCCTGACAGCCCACACACCGAGTGGGGTGCTGGGTGGCGCCAGCACTCGCTGTCGACTTGCTCATGGCCCTGGAGGCGGGAGTGCGAGGGCCAGTGGCCTGGTTTCCCCTGAAGCGGCCGTCCTTGGCTCGTGGATGCCACCCACCCCCTGCCCCCACATGGCCTCCCTGTGCTCTGCCCTAACTTCTTTTTCTTTTTTCTTTTTTGGAGAGGTTTTTGCCATAGGGCGCGTGTGCTTGCCAGACAGACAGAGAGAGACAGAGAGACAGAATGCGAGAAATCACCCCCCAGGGGGATGGCCACGCCGCAATCCCTTCTCCATTCTCCTCTCGGGATCCTGGGCACGCACGCACACGTGCCCGGCGTGAGTTTTAAGCCACCGGGTCAGGGATGCGAACCGCGGTCGTCTATGTGGGAGTCCAGCGACATAGCCATTATGCAACTGCTGGTTCCCTGACCTAACTTCTTATGGGGACACCAACCACAGTGGATTAGGGTGGCCCGGTGACCTCGTGTGACCTTGGCCACCTCTCTAATGGCCAATAGCGTCACATTCTGAGGTCCTGGAGTCGGGACTTGGGACCTGAATAACCACCCACGTTGCTACGTGACTCCAGGTTAGGGATATAGAACCGGAAGGACGGGATCTGGACAGCATGGAGCCTGGTGTTGGTCTTGTTAACAAGGAGGTGGAAACCACGGAAGGGAAGGGGCTGCTCTCCTGCGGAAGGCCATGGGTGAGTGCCGCCGGGACCGGGGCTCTGGGGCCCCTCCAGCAGCCCCCTGGGGGGTGGAGGTGACCGAGGCTGGGACAGGGTGTCCTTGGTGCACTCCGGCGCGGGGACTTGTTAAATGCAGTACCGAGTCTTTAAGTCTTGGGGGCGAGGGTTGGGGCTGCAATTCTGCTTCCGGTGAGCTCCCAGGAGCCTCTGCTGCTGCTGTTGCTGTGGCAACGGTCCTTGAGGTCCGGCAGTGGTGGCTCTGGACCAGCATTCACCTGGGCGCTTGTTAGAGATGCCGCTTTGCCGGCCTCACCCCAGATGCCGCACCGGCAGCTCAGGTAGCGGGCCCGGCGATCGGGTCTAGTCCCCCAGGCTATTTGGAATCAAGCTTGATTTCTACACTCTGGGGACAATCTCCTTCATGTCATTCTGCCTCAGAACCTGCTGGTGGGGTGGTTAAGAATTGGGAACTTTCGTTGGATTCTCTGAATCTATGGGATTCATGTGCGTGTTTGGGGGTGGTGGTGAGGAGGATGAAATAGCTGTATTTTTCTTTACCTCCTCCAGAAAGAAACCAAATAAAGCCATGAGCTGATCAGTGACACAGACGACAGGAGGCTCTGGAAGGCTCAGGTCCCGGGTCTGTCAGCGTGCGGGCTCATCCCGGCATGTCCGCGACCCCCGCCGACTGCGGGCCGAGGTGGGGGTGCCTGTTTCTCTCTCTCCAGAACTGCACAAACGAACTTCCAGAAGCACTCTACTCTGGTCACATTGCTGGCTAGGTGTGAGATCTGCGGTTCTTGACGGCCCCAGAACCACCCAACTTGAAAGCAATTGTTGCAAAATGCTCCATTTATAGCCGACTGTCAGTTAGCATTTGATCAATGGTGAGAGCTTCTCTTCCTTCCTCCTGCATTCCTCACACTCCCAGCCGGGTCTTCTGGACTCAGATAACACCTGCTCTTAGCAGAGTGTCATCAAGCGGGTTCCATTACGTCCTGACATGTTCGCTCTGCACGTCTGTGAAGCTCTGCACGTCACCAAGTACACGGACTGCCCGTGTGCCCCCTGTGTTGGGCGGTGATGTCACCAAGTGCACGGACTGCCCGTGTGTCCCCTGTGTCGGGCGGTGATGTCACCAAGTGCACGGACTGCCCGTGTGCCCCCCACGTCTGGCAGTGACGTCACCGAGTTCTTGGTGAAGCTCTCATGCCGGCTCTGCAATGCCGGCTCTAGGAGCTCACCCCGCAGAAGCGCCCACGTGGCACAGAGAGACTGTGGAGGAGACGGTCATGTTGTGCTGTTGGCAAAACCAGAAAGCTCGGGCAGCGCCCACGGGTCACCACCCACGGGTCACCACCAGTGAGTGGGTCGCTGTCTTGCTAACTGACGAGTGCTTCGTGGTGCTGGGAGGCTGAGACGCTGGCGGGGTGTCAGGATGTCACCTCCCCAGCTACTCGGAGAAGTGGACTTTCTTCCTCGGCAGGTCGGGGCTCCCTACAAGAAGACTGGTGAATAGGGCAGGTGCTTCCCGGGCTCTCAGCACACGGCCTTGGGGGCACAGCCGCTGCTTTCCCCGGCAGGGCGGAAGCAGGGGAGGGCGTGAGCCACCTTGCTGAGGGGAAAGTGCTGCGATTCCGGCCAGGTTTGTGAGCAGCCGCCGCTGGGACCTCTAGGGAGGGGCGGGGGGAGATTTGCTTTCCACTTACGCTGTTCGGTCTCACCAGGTTATCAGGAAAGTCATGGGATCTTTCTATGCACAAGTGCATCATGACTTTCCTGACGCCCAGGGTGTGATTTAAGACTCCTGCGTTGCTATTGAATCATGAGAGAAGTAAAAGAAGAACATAACTGAAGGAGAAAGGGGGCCGTTGGCAGGAACGTGAGGCGGAGGGAGAGATCGGGAGAGGAAGAAAGGCAGGTGGGCCTGAGTGTGGGGCAGAGACGGCGCAGCCCTGGTGAGCGGGCACATGCCCGCCATCGGCGTCCCTTGGCAAGAGCGAGCACCTGTCCTGTAAGGTGGGACGCCGTGTCCCGCACGGTCCCCTCCAGCCCTCCCAGCGCAGCGGCGCCTCCACGTCTGTGTGAGGAGCCCTGTAGACCGCGCGTCCTAGTCTGACTCGATCGGAGGATAGTCCAAACCCTCCTGAACGGTCTTTAAAGGCTGACATTGTGGCTTGTGAATCTTTTACGTTCTCGCGGTGCGAAACACCGAAGTTCATAGCAGGTGGCGGGTCGTCCACACATGCTCCTTTTAAAGATCCCGTCTTTGACAAACATGCACCATTTCCTGCACTTTTCGTAACACCCTCAAATACACATGTCCACTGTCATAGCGACCCTGCAAGGTGGGACTGTCATCACCCTACCCACAGAAGGCACAACCAGTGCCTCCCCGGGAGGTCGCAGCCTCACCAGCGGGGGCTGGCATCGACCCCAGTCGCCTGGCTCTTGTCCTCTGATCCCTGTGCTGTCCCTCATCCGTGTATAACTCAGCACTTCCCTGGGCGTCCCCGCTTGTGAGTCAAGCAGGGTGTCACTGTATGTCATGGACCGTCAGTCACCCGACCACATCGAACCCCGCGTTCAAAGCCCTGCCTGGCTGGACGCGCTGTCACCGAGCAGGTGGCCTTGGCTG
The DNA here is from genome assembly GCA_026018925.1 of Tupaia tana. Taxonomy (NCBI): domain Eukaryota; kingdom Metazoa; phylum Chordata; class Mammalia; order Scandentia; family Tupaiidae; genus Tupaia; species Tupaia tana. Next base: position 111,334,560 of record JAKSZU010000015.1, on the reverse strand, counting down.
GGCAGGTTAGAGCTTTTCTGTCTCTTCATCGACTTCAGCCTGGACTGCACAGGGCCCCTCAGGAAGGACGGGACGCTCTCACAGCCAGGACCAGTGGCCCAGGTGGCCTGAATGAGAGGGTGCTGCGAGAGTTCGGAGGGGTCCCTAAAAGAAGGACACGGGCTCAGAAAGGCCGAGGTGTGGGTGGGAGAGCACCTGGAACGCACGCGTGGGTCGCTCGCAGCTGGAGCCGAGTCAAAGCCAACCCACGCTCCCGACGCAGAGCTACTGACCACGGAGGAAGGACTCGTGCCACGGGAGCAGGGCCTGGGGGAGCCACTGCTGTGCACAGGCTGCCGAGCGGGCGCGTGGCGTGGTGGCAGGTCGTCTCACGGAGACTAATCCCACGGCGTGGAGGTGGGTTTCGTTTCGAGGCCGGGACCACACGTGTCAGGAGACATGGCAAGGCAGACACGGAAGCGCTCGCCCTGAGCGCTCAGCCCACTCCCCTCGAGGCCCGCTGACGGGGAGCAGAGGCGTGCGTCCCCGGGCCCTCTGCTGCTGCGTTGTATCATCTCAACACCTCGGTGCTGATTCCTAGCAGTCAACATTTATGGACTCCAGGATCTCATAAATGTCACATCAGGCTGCCTCTCGGGGAATTTTTAATCAAGAGGGAGAATTTCAGCTACAAGTAGAGCAAGAGTCCAGAGGCTCAGTGTTGGTCGGTCCAAGGGCACTGACGAACCCGAGGGGAGGCAGTTTGAATAAAGCGTGCTGGCCGTCGATGGCCCCGAGACGTGTTTCTCCATCGAGGCCAGGAGAGGAGCAGACGTCCCTCCGAGTTTCTGAACAGCGGCACACAGCACGAGGCTAAGGGCCGTTCTCATCTCCGTGACCAGGCGAAGGCAGGCCCGATGCTGGCCCAGGCCTGGGCCATCTCAGCCCGAAGGCCGCTGCTCTGCTCTGGCCCGAGGGGCTGCGACAGTCTTCTCCCTCGGGCAGAGTTCCTGGGGGGCCGACCAAGGTCCCGCCGCGCTGGCTCTCTGCTCGCACACAGAGTGCTGCTCTGTAGGGCCACAAGCCGGTGACGGTGTCGCTCACGAATGCCGAGCCATGAATCATCGGTCTGCAGTGCTGGGAATGAACACGCGCCGCTATAAATAACTCATCTGTAATGGGCTGTCATTGATGGCTTTTGGAAAGGTTTGACCCAGGAGTGAGGGTTTTAATGACTGTAATTGAAATGAGATGAAAAGCATCAGTATTGGGCTTTTTTCTGACCCATGCGAGGACACATTCCAGCACATGTCACAGCGATTATGGCGTGTCCAACCTGAGGGACAGCAAGCCGTGGCCCCTCTTCAGCACCTCCGACTGCCAGCTCCTGAGATGGCAGCTGGTGAGTGACAGGGCTCATGGCGCTGCAGCTTCTTCACAGAGGGCTCTGGGCGGAGGTGGGGCTGCCGGAGGCACCAGCCGGCTCCCAGAGCAGGAGGGCTGCGGTCTGGCATCTCATCTGACCGTCACCAAGGCTGGGGGAGCTGGGTGGGGCGCCATCGCTGCTGTCGCCCCTGGCAGCTGAAGGGATGGCGGCCCAGAGAGCCAAGTACCTGCCCAAGGTCACACGGCCGGTGAGTGACAAAGCAGGGACGGGGACCTCTGATCGGAGGCAGGGCTCCCCCGGGCAGGGACCGCAGTCTGCTGGTGACAGCACAGCTCCCTGGTCCTGGGGCAGTGCACAGCCCCAGGTGTCCCGGCCGCCTGCTGTCTCCTTGCTCGCCGAGTGCCCGGTGCTCAGGAGCACTGCGGTGGTGGGCTTTCCCCTGCCGACTCCCACTGCAAACAGCTCTTCTGAAGGCGGTTTGAGTCCCAAGCGGGGGTTCCTCGCTTGTTAGTGAAGAGTCTTTGGGATGGGCAAGACACCGTGGTGTCCTGGAGAGTCCCAGGCTTCATCCCAGGCCACGCTGAGGGTCGGGGGTCCTGTCTCCCAAGGAGAAGCCCCAGGTCTGGGCTCAGGGCCTGTGCCTTCCCCAAGGCCAGGCACCTCCTCTCTGACAACCAGAGACAGACGCTCTGCGTGGAGACTGCTTGCCCTGCCTGCGTCTTTGGAGGGACAGGCTCCAGGGCAGGCCTCGCCCTCAGGAGGCAGGAAACCTTGGAAGCGGCAGGGACCATATGCTTCAGTCATTATCTCCTGAACCTCGGGGCCCCAGACGATTAGTCAGAGGAGTGAGCTTGCGTGTGCCTCCAGCCCGAGCACCCCCCAGCCGGGCCTGCGCCGCACCAGTGGAGGTTTGCAAACGAACGTGTGGCATACCTTTGTTCATCCAGCCTGTCACCACTGGCCACCTGGCGACAGCTCCGTAATCCTCCTGTGCAAGAATAACAAGTCCCACGTAGGATTGCGTGCACGGTCTAATTACACGTAACAAACATCGCCTCTCAGGAGAGAAGGAGTGCTGCTAGTAAATTAAGAGATGCAAAACCCACTGTGAGTGTGCCGATTCATCCAGCTCTCCGCCACGGGGAAGGCTCCTTGAGAAGCGGGTTTGCATTTGATGATAATTACATGCCCATTGCGGGGGCTTCTCGAGCACACGGGCTTCTGTGTCGGGGAAGGAGCATGACTGGGAAGGAGACTCCGGGGCTGGTCATTCAATGCAATGCTGTCCATGAGAACGGAAAATGCTCCCCCAAACACACGCACGCCCTGAGCAGAGAAGCCCCGGGAAGCTGCCCGCACGGGCACTCCACGCCCAGTGCCCCTTTCACGTGGGCGTGTTGAACCCCCTTGCTGCTTTGCCGCAAGGATCCCGGGTCTACGTGAGTTGCTTTCGCCCCTGTGGCACCAAGCGCACAGTCCCTCTGGGCCCCTGTCTGTGGGGACCCTTGATTAAAGGGAGGAGAACAAACACTTTAGAAAGGCCGAGTAAACACGCTTACCTCTCATTACGCCTGTAGAGCTAGGCCCTGGGGGTGGGTGGGGTGTGCACATACACACACACACACACACACACACACACGAGCTTTATGGTCCATGCTCACACCTGCGCTTTCCAACGCGGTCTGAGCTTCAGAGCCGGGCTGGGCCGCGTCCTAGCGGCCACCAACTCCCAGGCCATGGTCCCCCTCTGCGGTACGGGGCGAGTCAGTTACCCTGGCTGTCTGATCTCGGCAGCTGTGGAGACACAGGGCAGTGATGTGAAGGCGGTCCCACGCTGGGCACGGCTGCTCGCGGCCCTTCTCGTGTTGCCGGCTTGTGTCTAAATGCAGCACGATGGCTGATGGACTGGTGGAGAGACTGGGGGGAGAGAGGAGAGGCCGCCAACTACTTCTTTATTTAATGGGATAGAAAGACAGAGTTTTTTTTTATAAAGGAATTATTTTATTTAACTTTATTTATTTTAATTTGACCAGAGAAGGGAAGAGAGAGAGAAAGAGAGAGAGAGGGAGAGAGAGAGAGAGGGAGAAAGCAAACTGCCAGGTCCAGGAATCAAACCATGGTTGACCATGTGGGAGTCCAGCACCCTTAACCACCATGCCCCCTGGCAGCCCCGACAGAGATGGTTTAGACTGGCTCGCTCTGTTGAGATCTTCCGGCCCAGCCGCCCAGTTAGCCAGGATGGCAGGAGAGCTCCCTCGCCTGCTGTCAGGCTGGGGAACGGAGCCTGGGCCTCCATCTGGCTCCAACCTGCGAGGGGTGCTGCTGCCGAGCCGCCATGCTGGGCTCAAACCGGGGTGTGTAATAGAACTGGAAAATGAGGAGCAGGACGAGCAGAGGAACACTCCTGGCTGTAGAGATGGAAAGACTGGACTGCAGATAACGTAGTTCCTCGACTAGAATCTGAACAGAGCAGAGGTTGAAGGGAATTAGGAAAAAGACGGAGAAAGGAGCAGCAGTGGAGGCAGGAAGGTGAGGTTGGGTGCCTGGAGGAGCTCGGCTTTGAGCCAACGGCTGACTGCTGGAGCATGAACGCAGAGCGGGCGGCCACGCAGGGCGGGCGTCCACACTGGGCGGGCAGCCACACAGGGCGGGCGTCCACGCTGGGCGGGCAGCCACGCTGAGCGGGCGTCCATGCTGGGCGGGCGGCCACGCAGGGCGGGCGTCCACGCTGGGCGGGCGTCCACGCTGGGCGGGCATCCACGCTGAGCGGGCGTCCACACTGAGCGGGCGGCCACGCAGGGCGGGCGTCCAGGCTGAGCGGGCGTCCACGCTGAGCGGGCGGCCACGCAGGGCGGGCGTCCACGCTGAGCGGGCGGCCACGCAGGGCGGGCATCCACGTTGAGCGGGCGGCCACGCAGGGTGGGCGTCCACGCTGAGCGGGCGGCCATGCAGGGTGGGCATCCATGCTAGTAGGTGTCTGTATAGAGAGGATATCCACGGAGAGTGGGCGTCCACGCTAGTGGGCTTTCATACAGAGAGGGTATCCATGCAGACTGGCCATGCACGAGGAGACAGACTTTCAACCAGGCGAGAGAAGTGAGTGCAGGTGGTGGAAGGGGCAGATTGCAGACAGACGTGCAGGGCTCAGGCGGGGGAGGGGCAGATCGCAGACGTGCAGGGCTCAGGCGGGGGAGGGGCAGGTTGCAGACGTGCAGGGCTCAGGTGGGGAATCTTGGTTTCCAGTCGTCCAGAATCTCCCTGGTTGTGCACTGGGGCCAGAGGACGGGGACGCAGTGGGATAGACGGTGGCTACAAAATGGGCCTTTCTTGTTTCCCAGTGAGCCTCGTGTGCCCCACCATGACCAGTCTCCTGAATGTCAGGAAATGGGGCAGTTCTGGGCGCTTGTCCAGAAACAGTGAGCAGTCCAGGAAACATGACAGCTCATGAACCCCCAGTCCTGTTTCCAACACTGCCCCTCTAGGGTGTCTTCAGTTCCTGAAGACAAGGAAAAACACATTTCCACTACAATGGCGGGAAGGCTGTGAGAGGCAGCCATTGCCTGAATGTTTTATATACAGAAACTGACACCCATCTACTTCCTCTTCAAAGCCCTCTCTCCAGAGCGCATCACAATGCTTCCTCCTGGTGTTTTCCTTGCATGCTACTGAGCGGCTGTCGCGGAGCAAATCCTTCTGTCGCAGTCTCTCGTTTTTACCTCCCCCACTCGGTAAATCTCGCTCTTTCTCCTGCAGATGAAAGCATGGTAACGCTGCTACGTGACTAGGAAATGGACCGTCGGAGCCAGCAGACCTGCCCCCACGTGTCTCGGAGTCACGCCGCTGATGCTTTTTGACACCACGCAGTTTCCTTTCGATTTCCCCCCTCTTCGGGTAGCGAGGCTTGCAGGGCAGTTTCGAAGTGCTGGGCAGGGTTCCCCGGCGTGTGACGTGTGAGCCACCCTCCCTGACCTTCGCCGTCAGCACACCTCCCTGTCCGGGAGCACGTGAGGGTGGCCTGGCATGCTGATGTCATGCATGTCTCTGTCCTCCCGCTGGGAAGTCCTCCTGCTCCGCCTGCACCTCCACAGCTCCCAGCACCCCCTCGCCTGCGGTGAGCAAGCTCTCCCTGCGCATCCGTAGCAGGTTCTCTGTCTACGAGCTGAGCTCCTTGGACAGGTCGCTGGACCTCTCTGAATCTCAACTTCTCACCTGCAACTGGACTCAAATATGGACCCAGGAAATTACTGGAAGACGAAGTGTGACAGTATGTGCATGCGCGGCACCCATGGGCCCTGCTGGGTGTGGGTGCCCCCCCCACCACTCGGAGGCTCCTCCCGCCCTCTCTGTCCACACAGGTGTGTGCACGGGAGACTGCGGCCGCAGCTGCTCCTAGAGAAGCTGCAGTCTGCACGAGAGGGTGACCGCGCTTCTCGCTGCACGGCTGCTCACGCTGCTTACGACTTACTTCCACACGGAGCCATGAGGCATCAGGGAGAAGGTGCATTTAGAGGCTCTCAGCTCCTGCTCTTGGCCCCTTGCTCAGGCTCTCCCTTCCTTCCAAGGTTCAGCAGCGTCGTGGGAAACCCCGCGGCGTGGGTCTCTGCCTCACATGCCTGATACTGATATTGATATTAGTGCAGAAGCCTCTGAGTTCGAGAGGAAGGGGAATGAGAGTGCTCTCAATAGCGAAGTCTTGGCCAGCTGCAAGCCACTCGGGAGAGGATCAGGACGGCTCCTACCTCGTGCTCCGTCCCCAGATAAACTCCACATGGACCAGGGTTTAGATGTAAAAAATAAAAACATACCAGTACTCGAAGGAACAGAGGTGAATTATTTGTAATTCATAAAAGATCGGTAAATACGACTATATTAAAAAACAAAATGTTTGCTTGGAAAAATAAACCACCCAATCAAAAGACAAACCAGAAACTTGGAGGAAGTACCAATATAATCACAAATCAGGGCTGAGACCTCCGTCATGCATAAGCTTGTTTGAAAATTGGTAAACGAAAACACAGAAACCTGAAAGGAACACGCGCCAAAGAAACAAAGAGACCTCAGAGGAAAATGCACGCACACGACCTTTGAACATGGGAAAGTTACTCCGACTTACTCCCGATGAGAAGTGCAAGCCAAAGCTCTGCTTGAGACATTGTGATTTACCGAGGAGACCGGCGGGACGCACAACGTTGACCACGCAGGCTCTCGATGTGACTCGGGGACCTGGCGCGCTCACACGTGTGGGCGAGCGGGTGAGGCCTCCCATCCCTGCCAGGCGAGGGTGCCGCTGGCGAACTCCATTTACCCTGGACCTCGTACTCCTCAGGGTTACCCTGGATGCACTGCAGTGATGCAAAGCCCTGGTGGTAAGGTCATTGCTCACCACATTGCATGTCACTTACTGTAATGCAGCTTCAGAATGAGCCAAACTGCGCCGTGGCCATGGCGGAGATGCAGTTGCGCAGTCTGTGGTGTGTCCACACGGCGCCTGGCGTGGGGCAGAGAGAAGGTGCTCTGTGCCGTGGGTGCAGAGTAGGACGCGGTGTAGCGGGGAGCGAGGTGTGTGGGATGGTGCACGCTGCTTCCTCCTGCAGAAGACGGAGAACGAGGACGAGCGTGCCCCAGCCAGGCTCTGTGCTTATCCTTGCAAAAAGAAATGCAGAAAGTCGAAGCAGAAACACGAGAACGTTTGCTGTCGGGGTGCGTGGAGGAGGGTGACAGGAACAGGAGGGCGCCGAGTCTTCTCTGAGTGTACCTCTGATGTCATTTTGACTGGAGAGTCATAAATGTTTCATATATGTTAAAATTAAACCAGTAAGGGTGAATACAAAGCAAATCTTCAAGCTGAATACAAAATGAAACAGCGGAAGTCAAGCACACTTCAGGCTGACGACGTCACCACATAGAAAATTACTCGCTGATTCGGAAACTTTCGCTCTGACCGTGCCACCTTAGTGGACGATAGGCTAAGGAAACCAAGACTGGAAAGGCCTCTTTGAAAGAAAACAGTTTGTGACGGAGATGAACAGGGCGAGGCGAGGAGGGGAGCACCCCCGCGGGCCGATCACCGGCACCCACCGCGCCCTGCCCCCGCCCTCCAGTTCGTTAGGAGTCTGGACACCTGCAGGGATCTGCTGTGTCTCAGGTGGACTGGGTACTCGAACCCGCACACTTGACAATCAGTCAAGGAAAGTACCGTGGCTTCCGGCAGGGCACTCTGGCATACGGGACTGTGCGGCCGGGGCTGGGTCTGCCACATGCCTCGCACCTACTGGGTAGGTAGCCGTGGGGAGTGGTCCTGGTGCAGGAGTCGCAAACTACCTCGGGTGTACCGTAGGCCCACGCAGACGAGTTAAACTTGTCACTGGTGTCAGGAGCCAGGCCGATGGAGGTGAACACGACAGGGAAAGAAGAGGGGGACCCAGGTACTGCGTTTGAATTACAGGAATCCCTCCAAACAGGTTTTCCCGCCGAAGAGCCTGGAAGTGCCGGCCTCCAGTCGCCATGAGCTCGTCTGCCCCAGACCTCGGCATCCACACGCCATTCCTCACCCAGAGACGCCCCAGCTCTGCAGGGAAGGGCGGGGCTGAGCCCGGGATGCTGGCCACAGCAGAGTGCAAAGGACGTCTCAAAGACCCATGGCAGCTTACTGAAGGGACCCCGCTGGCTTGACGGGGTTCTTGGCTGAATTTAAGACAATGCGAGCATCAAAATGAATAAGGTAATAGATTAGAAGACACAGAAAAATAAAGTTCAAAGTGATACTAAAAAATTAAAATGAAATTCAAGTTGACTGGTCTAATATGCCCGGTATTCGTGCTGGGAGGAACCATGTTGTAAGCTGTGAAGATGTACAGTGATTAAACGTAACTAAGAAAGTGAATTTAAAATAAGACGGTAAAAGCCAACTGGAGTTTTTGGTCTAGTTAACCTTGTAGAGCCGATATCAATTTCCTAAGATAACATAGGCGTTATCACTGGGGGAAACCAGCTTGGGTACACTGGACCTCTGTCATAGCTTTTGGGATGCCTGTGGGTCTATTATTGCTTCAAGATAAGACATTAACAGAAAAGTGTGTACTTGCCTGGGAGAGGGGGCATACGGCTTAGAGGCCGGCCTAGCACGGAAGAAATGACAGGGTTAGAACAGCCGCCAGTTACAGTCACCAGCGTGGTAAGCGCAGGAGAAGGCCGCTGACAGATGGCGTGACCTGGGTCAGCGATGTCAGACGCAGGCACTGACAGGCCGGCAGGGGGTGCTGATTAAGGCAACTGGATCCCACATGGCCGACCGCATGGCTTGAGCCTTGGACCTGGTGGTTTGAAGAACAGGCTGGGCACGTGTGAGCATGCGTGTGCAAAATCCTGAGAGGAGAATAGAGAAGAAGGGCTTGTGGCGTGGCCATTCTCCGGGGGTGGGGGGATTCTCATTTTCCCTTTTTCTCTCTGGTTAGTGCACATGCCTTATAGAAAACGAATGAACTAACTAAAGAGGATATTGACAGGGTCTTAGCCCACAGATTGCTTTCACCTACAAGGATAAAGTGGGCTTTGTGGTGAAGAAATCCAGCAGATGCCACCTTCACAAAATAATGGGAGACTGACAGCCTCGCCACTGCTCCCTCCTGAGCTTTGGGTGCCTTGTAAAACCATCATCATTCTTCAGTTCCACTAGAGGGTACATGTGTCTGCTGGAGCGAGGAGAGGACAGGGTACTTGAACCCGCACATTTGATAATCGGTCAATGAAAGTATCCCTCCGTGGGGCACGGTCAGCCACGATCCCGTCTCTTGTATTTCTCCTTCCTGTGTGATTTGGGGATGCAGACACAAGTGTCAGGTGTGCTTTTCAAGTTGTGCACACAGAGCTCGAGTTGCATGATTGTCCATGCAGGATCCAAGTGGTGCACACAGAGCTCGAGTTGCATGACCGTCCATGTGGGATCCAAGTCGCGCACACAGAGCTCGAGTTGCATGATCGTCCATGCGGGATCCACGTCGCGCACACAGAGCTCGAGTTGCATGACCGTCCATGCGGGATCCACGTTGCGCACACAGAGCTCGAGTTGCATGACCGTCCATGCGGCATCCAAGTCGCGCACACAGAGCTCGAGTGGCATGACCGTCCATGCGGGATCCAAGTCGCGCACACAGAGTTCGAGCGGCATGACCGTCCATGTGGGATCCAGATCCGTTGACCACTACGCCATGGGGCCGGCCCCAAGGTAATTATTAGTGTGGAAATGAAATGGCGTTTCTGGCTTTTTGCTGTGGTGGGGCAGGAAACACGCAACTCTGCCTAGGTAGTGCTTCTGCTGAGAATGCCGAGTGTCGATCTGGTAATGAAGTAACGACTGCACAGATTCAGATGACGGGACTTTGTACGCGACAGCTAGCCCGAACTCCAAACTGTGAGCCAAGAAAGACCAGAAATAGTAGGAGAACCAAGTGAGTGACAAATGTCAAATAACAGATGATATTTGATTGAACCTCAAATTGAGAAAAATAGCATAAAGAACATTATAATATTTTACTACCGTATAAGTAACAATACTATGAGAAACGTGTAAAATCACTGGGAACATTTACGTCGGACAGTGGACTAGACAATATGATTGTATTAACATCTTGGGAAGAAAATGTCTCAGGGTTCAAAAACCCCGTGTGTGTAACACCAGAGTCGACGGCAGTGGAGATGGGGATGGGGAGTGTGGTTCTGAAACTGTTTTAGGCAACTTCAACTTCTTTTTTTGATTTTTTTCATAGAGGCATGTGAGCTCACCTGAGAGAGACAGAGAGGGGACGTGAGAAATGAGCCCAGGGAGGATGGCCACGCCGCAGCCCCTTCCCCTCCGTTACCCTTCTGAGATTTTGAGAATGCATGCACATGTACCCAGGCTTAGTTTCAAGCTTCCAGATTCAGGACTTGAACTGTGGTTGGCCATGGGGAAATCCAGCTCCCTAACCACCACGTCACCTGCTGGCCCTGCTACTTTAATTTCTTTCTGCATCTGTTCAATAGGGCGTTGGTGACCATCTCAGCCGAGTTCACCCGGGACTTGCCTGGTTTCCGCACTGGGAGTCCCACCAGACCACCCCGGTTCAGGTAAACTGGGACAGCTGGCCACCCCGGACTCGTCTGCCCCTCCCCAGCGTCTTGGTCACACAGGCTCCTGTCTGAAGAACAGATGAGCTACCCACCAGGCTAGCTCTCATAATCCTGAAGTGGAGTCAGAGAAAAGGAAGGATAGAAACAGCCAGTCCACTTTCTGTGCGGATTAAACCCAAGAAATAAGCATGTCAGTCAGAGTGGCCGCTTCTCCCTGCCTCTGGACCGCCGGGCAGCACTTCCTCCCCCACCAGGGGCAGCGGTCAGACACGGAGCAGGCGCCCATCTGGGAGGGATCAGCGGATTGGGGATACGTGGGGCAGCAAGTCTGCGTGCTGTGTGACTGAGCACAGGCCGAAGAGCTGTGTGACTGAGCACAGGCCGAAGAGCCAGCTCGGGCCTGCGCGTGTCCTGGGGCCTCTCGCCCATGGTTCCTGCCCACGGTGGGCGTCCACTGCAGCCGTGGAGTTAGGAGAGACATCGGGCACAGTCTGGAACGTCTGGCCCGATTATGCAGAGGGTCTCAGGACAGGGTCTTCTGAAGGGTACAGGTCTCCACGAGGGGCACTGAGGCAGACGCGAGGCAAACAGGCCTCCCCAGACGAGAAACCGTTAAAGCTGTACACGTGAGATGTGTGTGCAAGAATGGCAAAATGGAGCGGGTCTGGGAGGCGCTACGAGCAGGCGGGCGGTTGGAGTGTCCAATGGCAGAGCCTCTGTGGCATTTATTACCTGCAAGTCCTCCACCCTCGCTCGTGGACTAGGGACTAAAAAGTAAGATCAATTCAGACGTGTGAGTGTCTGCCCTCCCATCCTTCCTCTCCCAGCACACGTGTGCGTGGGTGTGTGTGTGCAGAGACACACACACAGACTTGCTGTCTGTGCTGAGTGCACCTGGGCTGTCCCGATTATAAGTCCCTGCCGTGGGGAGCTGTGGCCCCCGTAGCTGTGGACCCCTGTGGACCCCGGTGGACCCCTGTGGACCACTGTGGACCCCTGTGAACCCCTGTGGCCGCCATCCCCGACCCCTGGATGGCGGCCGCCAGGGCCCCAGCTCCCGTCTTGGTTTCTGCATCTTGGTGCCTTGGCTGGGACCCGGGGCCACTCAGGGATCAGGGAGCCCCGTGCTCCTTCTGCTCCGGTCCCTGGCTCCCTAGGCGACGTCCCCGTTGTGCTCAGTCCTGGGCGCCTTCCCCAGCAGGGGCTTGAGCTCGAACTCACCTATGGCATTGGCCGGATCCGGCCTGCACTCAGTTCTCTGGAGCAGTGACGCCCTGCGACGGGCGTGGGGTCCTCGCCTTCCACTCAGAAGGTCGAGGCCCAAGGCCAGAGGGCAGAGGAGCGTCCTTGCCTCCTGGGCTGCCTGCTCCGGGTGTCCTCGTGTCCCCCACCAGCCGAGGACTCTGTGGGCACAGGACGTGTGTGTCCCCATTCTCTGGGCTCGGCTCGCAGACCCTCCTAGTGAGGGCCGGGCCTCACGTGGCCGCACAGCAGTCGCACGACTGTGAAGCAGGCCTGGCCGTCCAGTTTCTTTTCAAATACGGCAAGCTTAATAATGCCTGTGTGAGCCTTGCACGCGGGTCGTGAAGGGAGCCCCAGAGCCCGCCTCGCCAGAGCTCGCTCAGTCCTCCAGGAGGCCTCTCCAGAGCTCAGCGCCGGACACACGGCCTCTAATTTCCACACGCTCTGAGGCATTGCAGATGACGCCGGATAATCAGATGTGCCATTCCACGTCACATCTGTAATTTCACAATTTAGCTCTCCGCACCATTTAAGCACATATAGAGCCCCTAGAGAAATCCTTCCTTTCTGCTAAAGCTTTTATATGTGGGCTTTGTGCTGATTTTGGTCTTTGCTGTGTCTAATAAGATTCTCGCAAAGTTTTCTCACTACGAAAGGCTTCATGAAATTTAAAGAACCATGGAAACAAGCCCAGGCGATGGCAAATCCAGGTGGGCTGATTCTGCAGAAGGCAGGGCTGGGGGGAGGCTGGATGGCCTTCCTCTCCTGTGTGCGGGTCTGCGGAGACAGCAATGAGCTCTGCACCACGACACGGGACTCAGCGATTCCCAAAGCACGTCTCGCGCATCGTGTTTGATCCGAGCCCCGCTTACCGGCAGCTGAGGCTGGGCGGTTACCACGAGGCCACGTTATAGACGAGGACACTGAGGGGCGGAGGGCTGAGGCCATGCCCAATCCACACAGCCAACGATAACTATCCCCGAGGACCTGCAAGTCTTGGGACCAAACTCTCACCCAAAGTCCCGGTTAGAAGCCCGGCACCTCCTGAAATCTGGTCTGCCTTCCTGGAGGCTGGGCTGCTGGGCTAAGTGCCTGCCACCCCTCCCACCATGCCAGGCTGGGCATAGCCACTGCCACCTCACGGGGCCGTTGCCACAGTCATGGTTTCCATTTCTGGCCCTGCTCCCCTTGGCCTGAGAGCTGTACGACAGAATAATAACTCACAAAGTGAGAACAAGTCTCACCCAGTGGGCGTCCTTCCTCGGCCTGCCGGCTGGGACCACAGGCACTTCCCCACGAGGTCCACTTGTCTCTGTCTTTCATGAGACAGAGGTAAGAGTCAGACGTGTGCCCTGGACAGGGCCTCCCCACGCTGCAGCCCCCCAGCCTCCCAGCCGGCTGGGACCCAGGCGTGTACAGGGTGCAGGGCCGACACCCGCCTGTGCTCAGGGCAGCCCCGAGGCCAGCCTCCGCCATCCTGTGGCTTTGGCATCGCGGTGGTGCCCCACTGCCTGCGCTGCAGCTGCCGGGCCCTGGCTGTTCTCGACAGGTCTCACTAAGCCGCCCAGGCAGCTTCGAGCTGCAGGCTGCTGAGAGGCTGGGGTCGCAGGTGCTCACCCCCGCATGCAGCCTTCAGGGTGGGCCAGGATGAAGCCTGGACCCCCCCTCCCTGTGGTCCCAGCCCACCGTGCAGTGATTGTTAACTGAGGACCATGGCCACAATGCTCCACGGCCTGAGCCCCGCGTCAGCCCCGTGCTCTGAGAACACCCACGGTCCCGGCGTGGCCTCCACGGGGCTGGCTGTGTGGACTGATGCCTCTTGTCACCCCCCTCAGAATCCAGCGCCAGCCCCCTCCCGCCACCAGACCCTCTCGTCTCAGGCCCCCGCCCCTCTGCCTCGTCTGCCTCAGCCATCGTGCTCGGTGACTCAGCCGCCATTTGTAACCAGCTCTGGAAGACCCTGCACTTCAGAAGATGGTGCTGCGTTACCCGGGCAGGAGCCACGCGCCAGAGACGCGTCCCTCGGCAGAGGGAGGAGAGGCCCGAGGACGGGGCAGCCGGAGCCGCAGAGCAGCCGGCCCGCTCATTAGCCTCCTCTAATCAGCCTCTCCTCTCCCGGCGTCCCTGCTGACCAAGGCAGGTCAGAGGGGAGTCAGCCTGCCAGCTGCCCTGGGGGACGGGGCCTCTGGAGAGCCCATCGGCCAGGGGCGGGGTGCTGTGTTGTGCTGAGTCATGGGTGGCTCCTTTCTTGGAATAATTGGGGCTCGTTCTCCTGGGGAGAGCATCGCGTCCCCATGGGGTACTTAGCTGACTTGGTTCCCGAGAGCCTTTCCTGGTCACGTGATCGCCCCTCTGGGGTCCTCTCGCTCTCCTCCCGCAGTAGTGGCAGGGCCAGCAGGGGGTGGAGAACAGTGGCACCGGCCACTTGGAAGGGGAAGGGACGGCCCCAGGCTGGGGGAAGTTGCCTTTGGGAAAATGAGGCAGTGGGCCAGGGTCCCTCTCAGTGAGCACAGGCCCGCACAGAGAAGCCTGTGGTCCGGGACTACGGGCCAGGACACCACGGCTGGCTCTGCTGGGAGCTTCTGCCCATCTGCCCATCCGCCCCGGCTTGGCTCTCGGGGCAGTCCCAGCAGCAGGGTCCCACAGGAGAGCGAGAGCGGGTGAGCAGGCGGGGGCTGCCCTCGGGCCAGACAGCCTGCTTCTGGGCTCTCCTGCCTGCGGGGAGTGCGAAGTGACACCCCTCGTGCTGCCCCATGGGCAGGCATGTAAACCCGCTGCTGTGTCGCCCGGCTCCAGATGCCAGCGCTTCACCCGCCGTGGTCTGCCAGGGACGCCAAGCCCGTGCAGAGCCCGGCAGGGACAGTCTTTCCGAGACCGGCCTGCGCTGCCTCCATCTGTGTCTCCGGCAAACCACGTGGCAGCAGACGGGGACAGCGGGCGGGACTGTCTGGGAGCAGTGTGGTGGGCAGTGCTGACAGGGCTCCGTGAGGCCGAGGCCACGTGGGAAGGTTCTGGGTTCACGTCCTGAGGTCCTCAAATACGCCAGGCACGTGGGCATGCTGGGGGTGCTGGCGGGCTGAGGACCCGCACTCTGAGAAAGAAAGAAACAAACAAAAAACGAAAAGAAAGCAAGACTAGCACAGGGCAGCTGCTCCGGGCCGGCCTGGGCGAGGCGCAGCCCACCGTCGCCGAGACGTGGACATTCCCTGGTAGAGCTCCGCCCCACGGCCACAGGGAGACTGGGGGCGTGCCCTGTGTCCTCAGTCCCTGGACTGTAGTCGGCCGGCACGCTTACGCAATGACAGAGGGAAGACCAGGAAAGGAAAGAGAAAAACAAAATAAAAGGAAGAAGGAGACAAAGGCAAGGCAGAAGGAAAGAACAGGAAAGAAGAGAAGCACGAAGCAGATGAAGAGAGGGAGCGGGCAGCTGTGGCCTGAAGGTGGCCGAGCTGCGTCCCACGGCTGGCGGAGCCCGAGTAGAGACCAGCAGCTCGAGGGAAAGACCAGTGCGGTTGTTCCCGAACCGCGACTCGGGACACGGGGCACGCCCTTGGGCAGGACGATGGGGGCCGCCTGGTTCCGAGGGGCCTGGTGACCAGCGACCTGCCCTCCGGAAGCCTCTTACATGCTCAGAGCCCTGGCTCCACCCTGGGGCGGGGCGGGCCTCTGGAGCCCATGTCACTTGGCCGGTGGGGTCCTGGACCAGCGTGGCTCTACACTGGGATCCGGGCTCTGCGCTGCCCCTGGAGGCTGACCTCGGGTGGCAGCCGCCCTCCCTGAGCCTGCTGTCCTCCACTGATCTGTGACGTCAAATAGCCAGGCCCTCACCGCTGTCCCCGCAGTCTGAGGGGACGCAGTGGAGCACCTGCTCGGCCGGAGAGCCCTGATGGCAGCCGGTGTGTCCATGTGCTCGGCCTTGCCTCACTGGCCCTCCGTGTACAGAACGGGGCTTCTCCCTGCCCACCTCGGCCTTCCTGAACCCCGCGGTCCTGCCTCCCCCTGCAGGCGTGGTCTCTGCACCTGCAACTCCAACCTGCGGGGCCAGCCTCACTCACGCCTTCACTCCTGCCGCTCCCTTCACTGCCGGCGTGGGGTCTCCGGGCGGCTGGGCGCTGTCCCGCACGCCACAGGATGCTACGACTCCTCCAGACTTGGCCCGTCAGGGCAGTAGCACTCCTCTGCCCGCAGGCAGGACCACCCAGCTGCCTCCGACGGTGCCACACACACCCCGAGGGCATAACTGAGCTGGGTGACGCTGTTCTAATGTCCTGTGCATCCCCTTCCCCTTTCAGCCTGTGAGCATGGCTCCCGGCCCTGTGCCCTCACTGCCCTGTCCCCTCCCGGCCCTGTCCCCTCACTGCCCTGTCCCCTCCCTGCCCTGTCCCCTCCCTGCCCTGTCCCCTCACTGCCCTGTCCCCTCACTGCCCTGTCCTCTCCCTGCCCTGTCCCCTCCCTGCCCTGTCCCCTCCCTGCCCTGTCCCCTCCCTGCCCTGTTCCCTCCCTGCCCTGTCCCCTCACTGCCCTGTCCCCTCCCTGCCCTGTCCCCTCACTGCCCTGTCCCCTCCCTGCCCTGTCCCCTCCCTGCCCTGTCCCCTCCTTGTCCTGTTCCCTCCCGGCCCTGTGCCCTCACTGCCCTACCTGCTCCCAGGCCACCGCCTGCCATCCTTTGAGGGCATCACCTTAGCTGCCCCAGGCAGAGTCGTGGCGGCCCGCAGGTTGCTCCGAGGTACCCGTGGCCCTCTGTCGAGGAGAACAGCGGCGGCCCGTTTCCTCCGCAGAGCTCTACCCAAAGGTCTCCAGAGCTCTGCGCGCCGAGGCCAGTGCCCTACCTGGGGCTGGGGAAGAGCTACCCCCACCTTCTTCTTTGCTGCCTTCGCTTCAGCCCACAGTGGCCCCGCAGTGCCTCCCTCCTGCCCAGGAGCACTATCAGGCACTGCCATGGCCGATGCGATGCAGGGGGCGGGCGGAGCTGCTCTAGCTCACAGCCTCCACAGAGCAGAGGAAAAGCACCCTGCCTGTCCCCAGCTGTCCCACTCTGCACGCGGTGTGGTCTGGAGCTGGAGGCTTGGCCTACCCAGACGCTCCAGCCACGTGCTCTGAACCGCGCATCACCGTGGGACCCTTGGCTTCCTCGTAAAGGAGGGGGACTGCGTTAAAGGAGCAGGCTCAGTGTCCAGGCCAGGCCGGCCGTAGAGCTGAGACCGGCAGAGACACGCGCGGGTGCTCTCCGAGGCAGGTGCTCTCAGTCCCGTGCAAGAGCTCTGGTTTGTGGGACAGGGGAACAGGGTCCTCCAGCTGGAGACACCCAGGGTAGACGCTCCTGGAGATGCACCTTGCTCTTTTGCTTGGGCCCCAGGCCTCGGGGTGAGGCTGAGCCGCGGAGGCTGGGGCTGTCTGTGGTCCCCTGCGGTAACCACTGGCCTCGGCACCCTCCCAGGGCTGTGGACAGCCGACGGAGACCCGGGTGTCCTGCCTGTTACCGTGGAGGCTGCCTGGTGTCTCGGGAAGCCACGTGGGCTGGGGTCAGAAACAGGGCTCTGGCGCCGAACAGCGGTACTGCAGCCCAGCTCTGCTCCTCCGGGACGGTGTGGCCTCACGAGGTTGTTTGCTGAACCTCGGTTCTGCACTGGGCAGGCCATTCAACGGCTGCTCAGTCTCTTCTCAGTCCCCAACCACGTAACTGCAAAGGAGGTGCCTCCGCCCGCCCGCACTCGCCGCCCCATGCTCCCTGCCCTGTCCTGCCCTGTCCTTTCTTTCAGGCTTTTAGCATAGGGCATGTGCTCACTGCAGACAGACAGAAAGGGAAAGCGAGAAGTCACCCCCGGGGAGAGGGCCACGCCACAATCCCTTCTCCTCCGTTCTCCTCTCGGGTTCTTGGGCACGCATGCACATGTGCCTGGTGTGATTTTCAAAGTGCCAGGTCTGGGACTTGAGCATGTGGGAATCCAGCACCTACCCACTGTGCCACCTGCGGGCTCCCTGTGTTTCTTCATGTAACGGACGCACGCCGTGGATAACGCCTCCCCAAAGCCAGTCTGAAGCTGTAGCTGGAGGTGGCGGCCTGATGCCCTAGATCTCCCCGTGATGCTGTAGGCGGGCCAGCGGCTCAGGGACACTCCCGGCGGTGCCGTCAGCAGGCCAGCGGCTCAGGGACACTCCCGGCGATACCGTCAGCGGGCCAGCGGCTCAGGGACACTCCCGGCGATACCGTCAGCGGGCCAGCGGCTCAGGGACACTCCCGGCGGTGCCGTCAGCAGGCCAGCGGCTCAGGGACACTCTTGGTGATACTGTTAGGGTGCCAGTGGCTCAGGGACACAGGGACACTCCCAGCAGTGCCGTCGGTGGGCCAGCGACTCAGGGACACTCCCGGCGGTGCCGTCAGCGGGCCAGCGGCTCAGGGACACTCTGCCAGGAACTATCAGAGAAGCCCTTACAAGGAGGAGAAGGAGGCAGATTGTGGATTACAAGAGATACCCACCGTCTTCCAGGAAAACTCTGACTCTTCCTCCTGTCTGCGTCCCTGTCCCTTCTATCCCCGTTTTCTGTGTCCGAAACTCCTGGCTCTGTACCACGGAAGAGTGCGAGTGAGCTCGTTTCTGGCCCCGAATACAGCCGTCACTGCCAGCTTCGGCTCCGCAAGGGCTCCGCGGCACCAAACAGCAAAGGTCCCACCTCTGGGACCCACAGTTGGGGGCGGAACAGTGCCAGCTCACACGGCCGCCGTGGGGTACAGGTCCGCCTGCGTGGCTGCGTAGTCACCATACGGCTGCTGTGGACTGCGGGCTCAGCACCTGCCACGTGTCATCTCCTGGTGGCCTCCCAGCTCCCGTGTGTGGGCGCACAGCAGGACGAGAGTGCTGGGAGGAGCTGACCTGGACCAGCTCTGGGCCCCGGGGCAAGACGAGGGCGTCCGTGGCGGAGCGCAGCCCAGGCGCCCTGTGGGAGGTCCGTGGGAGGGCCGCCTTCCACGTCCGGCAGAGGCAGAGGTGCAAGTCGAAGGCTGGGAGCAGGCTGTGACTCCAACGCCCGGACGGTGACCCTGACCCAGGCCTGCGGGCCGAGCTGAGCTCAGGCTGTGGGGAGCCGGTGCGCGGCAGCCGGGATGCGGGCCCCTCCACTTGCCCGGCACGTGGCTTTCTGTGCTTGCTCAGCTCTCTGGCTCTGGGCCTGGCCACAGGTCACTGGCTCAGGCTCTGGGGGGGACTCGGTGACCCGCCCACACACCGAGCCCTCGGGGCGACTGTGCTCAGAGGCGTTAGGGAAGTCTGGGCCGGGCGTGAGCGTGGCTCCTAGTGGGCCTGGGAGTGGCCTTACTGAGGCTGTCCGAGAAGGCCAGGGTGGGTGTGGCAAAGAGTGCGGCTAGCTCACGGGGCCACGAGTGCCGCGGAGCGGGCAGTCACCCCTTACCAACTCGCTTTTCCAAACAGGCGTGGAGTCTTACTCACCAGCAAGGCGCCTGTCGGGTCTGGCACGGTAGGTCAGGAATGTGATCTTGGCCGTCACTTACCGGAGCTGCAGGGCACTCCGTGGCCGCTCGCCGCGCTGCCTGCACGGGCACCGATGCCAGGAGAGGCCGTGCTCTCGCCCTGTCTGTTGGGTACATCCGGCTGAAGGCTACCATTGGCTTTAAGCTACTTTTCCATCAGGGGGTCTCTTGGGAACACCCACCAAATTCAGGAAAGCACCCCTAGAGGTGGGGTGCAGAGGGAAGGCAGCCCCAGACTCAATGAGCCACAGTTCAGTGAGCGAGAAAGTCTCAGGGACACGCAATGCGACGTGGAACTCGGGGCAACTGCAACCCTGTAATGACGACGGCTCGTCTCCTCCTCAGTGGCTGACACTTCGCACGACACATGTGACAGCCCTGTGTGTGCCCGGGCCTGCTGGCCTCCGGCAAGTGTGCCCCACATTCGGCCCAGCTGGCGTGCCATCCCCCGGCGCCCACCTCCACGCATGAAAAGGCTGCCAGCATTTCAAGAGTCAAACTGAATCCCCCCGTTGCCAGTGTCTTTGCGCCTCGCTCCTAGGGCACGGCCGCCTGTGCCCTGAGACTCATGGCCCCTGCCCTGTCCCTTCATTTGTTTTCCGCATTCTCCCCGTCACCCTAACAGCCCAGGACCTCCGGAAGTCTGGAGCCATCTTACTGGGCTTGGTGGCAGACTTCGGTCAAGAGCCTACTCCGACGGGTTCGAGAGGATCGTGCCCTTCCTTAGTACCTGGCGTGCGAAGGACACGGGTATGACCAACACAAGCTTCTGGTCCTCGAGGCTGCTCTGTGTCAGCTGGACACGCTAGCCTACACCCATCAGAAACCCAATTCCGGTCATTTAAGGGGGAGTCATGGTGGGACTAGCAGATGGCATAGTGGCTGCATTGCTAGACTCCCACATAGTCAACTGCAGTTCGAGTCCTGAACCTGGTGGCTTAAAACTCATGCTGGGCATGTGTGCCCAAAATCCCGAGAGGAGAATGGAGGAGGAGGGACTGTGGCATGGCCATCTCCCCGGGGGGTGATTTCTCGCTCTCTGTCTCTCTGTCTCTGGTGAGCACACACGCTGTATAGCAAAACCTCTCTCTAGAAAAGGGATTTCATGGCTCGCAGAGCTGCACAGGCTGTCGGGGGTGGTTCTGCTAGCTTCAGGCAGTTAGATCAGAGTTTATAAATGTTGTCAGGGATCCACCCGCCTCCGTCTCCGAGCTCTGCTTCCCCACGCCGACTTCCTTCTTGGGTGGACTCCCCACGTGGGGGCAGGCGTGGCTCTTGGCATTGCAGGGTTGATGTTCTGTGTGTCGGCAAGAAGAACCTCTTTCCGGATAATCCTGACACAAATCCAAGGCCTGCCCTTCACAGGGCATGATTGGCCACTCCTGAATCAGCAGTGGGCCTCGGCATCCGTGAGAACTACGGAACGGAGAGTGCAGTGTGGACGCTCCACAGAGAGGGGAGAGGCCGAGCTTGCAGAAGGTCAGACGTCCAGCCGGGGCTCCTGGGCTCTCCAGAGGAAAACACTCACCGCTGGCCATTTTCTTTAACACTGATCACACTTTCGACGCTGAACAGGCTGCAAAGCACGCACGCGTCTGTCGCGGGATGGACCCACCTGAAGCACGGAGAAAGCTCAGGGCAGCTGTGTGTACTGGTGAAGGTGCGCCTGGAATCAGCCCCCGCGACGGGTCCTACAGCAGACCTGAGATCACGCGGCGTCTAGGCTGCTGAAGGCAGGGCCGTCTGTCGGGACAGCCACAGCTGCAGTGAGGGGCCCTGACAGGACCGGCGCCACACCGTCGAGGACGGCCACGGCAGCGCTGCTCCTGACCTGTGCTCGCTCTAGAAACACGCGTCGGCACGCGCTGAGCCAGGTGCCGAGCCGCAGCAGTGTCTGCATGAGATCCTAACCCTGCGTGCGCTAGTGGTGGCTGGCAGGGAGGAGCCGCTCTGAGAGGGGAGAGAACCCGGGAATCTTCTCCTTCTTTGTGTTTTTATGTTGCCAAAGTTTTTGCCCAAGAACAGAATTATTTCACAACTGAAAAAACACATGCTGTATTTTTAAATGTGTGCTTTGGTGTTGGGGCCAGCGGAAGCACAGCCCTTTGGATTTATGGTGACTCCAAAGTGGGGTGGCTCACCGTCTCTGGGGCAGAGTCCAGGATGGACAGCAAAGGGCCTCTCGCTGCCCAGCCTCGGGCCAGGCAGGGGCACCCTTGGCTTCGACTTCTCATGGCGGGTTCCCTGTGACTCCCACACCGACTGCACCTCCGTTGGTGGCTCCCTCGCTTGGGGGTTGATCTCTCTCCTTACTTATTAAGGGAGGGAAGGAGAGAGTGGCAGGGGTGGGAGAGAGAGATAAAGGGAGGAAGAGAGAGAGGAAGGGAGCCAGAATGGGTCCTCATAGGCGGCAATAAAGGAGCATATGTATCCACTAAAAAAATTCCCTGGCAACAAAAGCTTTTTAATTGAACACAGTCCCTTCAGCCAACTTATGTAAATTCTATCCCAATTTTGGGCATCTATTTTGAGCACAGAGAGAAGCAGTATGAATCCTGCCCTAAAATTGTGCTCGACAGAAGGGGTGACGCCATCTGGGTGCCGTGTTAGAGGAGCCCGTCACCTGCTAGCCGGGATGAGGGACTACAGGTTCTAATTGCCTTCCCGCCGGCCGGGGCGCTGTGGTGGCAGTGCTGATGTCAAGGTACGGCATGGCCATGAGCACTTGCCTGGGCCTGGGAGCCCTGGTGGAGGACCTGGGGTCGGAGGACGTGCTTGCTGGACGTGCCCCCCGAGGGGCTGGCTCTGGGGACCTGCCCCACCTGCAGAGTCCTGCGAGCTGAGAGTCTGCGGCAACCCCTCAGCGGCCGGACCGGCCTGGAACGATTGTCTCGTGGAGGTGCCGACTGGACGAGGGCGGGGCCCTATCGCTGTGCCGGTCGGTGCAGGAGCAGGTGAGAGCCGTGCACCACCGTCCCCAGCACCTCGTCTCCGGGCCTTCTGAGCGCACCCACCCTCCTGAGCACCTCGGGAAGGACGGTCTGCCCCGGCCACTCCTGCTGTGTGGGGCTTGCAGGAGGCGGGCTGCGGGGCTCACTGTGGGACACCGGTGGAGGACTGCAGGCTGCTGGCCTTAGTCTGCAGGTAGCTTCTAAAAATCAGGGGACTTTCTCTGGAAACGCTTCGTCAGAGGCAAAATGACTGAGATATGCCACAAGACAAAGCAAGCTTTTCCTCTCTGCAGAACCCTTCCCTAACCAGAGTCACTCCCGTCCACAGGCTGGCGTCGCGGGCCAGCTCAGCATCTGGGCTTTCTCCCGTTCTCTGCCCCTGAGGTCGGTTTAAAGTGTTGTTGGCAAGTCGAGTGCGCACATGCCGCCATGGTGGGGACTCCCCGGGGACGGCGAGCCGCAGGCCGTGGGGCTGGGGTGCGATTGCTTCTCCTGACATTGCGGCTCTTGGAGGAGAAGGCTGGTGTCCCCGCTGCCGGGGTCTGGAGTGCCCCTGGCACAGCCTCGTCCTGGCGCACTGGGCTTGGCCAGACGGCGCCGTCGGGTGGCGGTGGGGCAGCCCCCAGGAAGCACGGGCCTGAGAGCTGAAGCCACGGCCGAGGCAGAGGGGGCTCTGTCTGAAGAACAGGCCGCGGGCTGCAGGCCAGCCCAGTCCTCGGTTTCCTCAGAGAACCGACCCGGGGCCAGGTGTGGGGACCCGGCAGCTCCGAACACACCGGGAGGGAGTTCGGAGGGAGACGGGGCCCCTCCCTCCCGCCTTCCCCACGATGGTTGCTCCCTCTGCTCGACGCCCCTCAGAGCTCTAAGGCTGCGGCCACTCAGAGCACAGGGCCCAGGCCGCAAGGCTGTGTAGAATGAGGAAGAAAGCCGACGAGAGACTCGGCCCCCCACGGCATCGCCGTGTCCTCCGCGGGTGTGGATAGGGTGCTCTGGGAGCACGGAGATGAGAGTGTGCACCGCACCAGCAGCTCCTGTGGGAGAGAGACAGAGACAGAGAGACGGCAGGAGGGAGAGGCGGAGTAACAGCATCCGGTACAGTGTTCTCCGGGAAAGCGGGCTCTGACTGAGAAGCCCCTGCGCCCCTCCAGGGAAGCAGTTAGGGCGCCCCGCCTCGGTACTGTGGGCCCTTGTGCACGGCCAGGGCGTCGGGCCAGCACGCGGACCTAGGGCACGCTAAGCTCTGTGTTGGGCCCCAGGAAGTGCGTTGCCCGGCAGCGGGTATCAAACCTCAGACCGGAACAGGCAAAGTAGAGACGGGAGCACGCGGGGCGTCATAACGGGACACTCGAGCTCACTGGAGTAGTCCGAGAGGGTTTCACGGGATGAATAGGAGTTTGCCACAGGGACAAGGTGTGGGCGGGAAGGGCCAGGCAGGTTAAGGAATTAATCTTCATGGGCTAGCCAGGGAACTTCGGGGCAGGGATGAGAAGAGGGGAGCGACAGCGGAGGATGAAAAGCCCGTCGGCATCAGAATAACATTCCTGACAAATCACCCTGTGGTCGAGCCTGAGAGCGTCTCCCCATTATCGGGCTCAGCCGACTGTGTGGCGAGTGATCTGTATCTGTCTCCCCACAGGCCGGGGCCCCGTGTGGGAGGAGAAGCGGTTTCTCCTTCCTTTCCAAACCCCGATGCCTGGCGTACACTGCGGACTCAGTGTCTGCTGAGTAACGGATCGCGTAGACTCCGCCCCTCAGAGGGATCCTGGGCTATCCCGGGCCACAGGCACTTGGCATCTCGGGGTCAGGTGCCCTCCCATGCCCACCGGGGGGCCTGGAGCGGCCCTGCCCTCCCGGAGGTGCGCACTGTACACCACGCAGATGGGCCACGGAGATCTAGTCGTCACCTACCCACCCGGTTATGGGGCACATGTGACTGATGTGGCCACAGGGCCATTTCGCTCAGGGTTACCTTTAAGACAGAGGGCAATTTTGCCAAAATGCTTGGGTCGGCATGAATTCTAGCCGCCATAGGCCTGCCTGGAGGGCTTCCCGGGTGGCGGGCTTCCAGGGCACACCTGGGACGGAGGGGGACGGCATCGCACCTGTCCCAGGCTCAGCTCTGACATCCGGTGCTCCGAGAGCCCGGGCGCTCTGAAGGCGCTCCTCCCTGACTCGGTGGCAGGCCAGTCTGAGCTGGCTTTCTCACCTAGGGCCTCAGCACGTGAGGCTTTCAGTGGCTGCTTGTCCTGCCTCTAGGGCAGGTGTCCATACTCGGGGACCCAGTGACGTCTGTGGGTTCAGCCTGCGGAGTCCACAGTCCTCGTGGGCAGGGAGGGCAGCCCCGCTGCCATGTCTGCAGTGCCCACTGCCTGTCCTGGCACCCGCTGCTTCCCAAACGCCCTGGACGAGGGAGAGTGCTAACTCCTGGCCACGCGGCTTCCACCCGCCAGCCACGGCCTCAGGGCTCTGCCGGCGCTAACCTCCGTCTGCACGACGCCCGTGTGGTCGATTCCCACGGTACGTGCTGTGAGGCCGCGATGC
Source organism: Tupaia tana (assembly GCA_026018925.1). Lineage (NCBI taxonomy): Eukaryota > Metazoa > Chordata > Mammalia > Scandentia > Tupaiidae > Tupaia > Tupaia tana. Next base: position 111,309,866 of record JAKSZU010000015.1, on the reverse strand, counting down.
GGGGAGCAGGCGGGCAGCGTCGGAGCCCAGCAGCAGTGAGGGCCTCCAGGGCTCTCTCTGGGCTGAGTGAAGGGGGCCCTGGTGGAGGGGCGCCTCCGTGGTTGCTCCCGGCCCTGGCCGTCAGCGAGCAGGGAGGGCTCTCCGACAGCTCTCGGCGCCGTGGTCCCGCCGAGCAGTTCCTGACAACCTCCCAACCTCCAGCGCAGCTGTGGCCGCGCCGGGCAGGGCTCGGGCTGCCTTTGTGTGATCACATCCACGGTAAACACGCCGTTCCTTGAAAGCGAAGCCGTCCCTGAGCTGTGCCGTAGGGCTGAGCGTGTGCAGAAACCCCGGGAGGGCAGGTCACCCCAGACAGTTAGCGCAAACACAGCTGCGGGCCGCAGCGGGGACGGTCTCTAAGCAGCCATTGCCGGCCCTGGCTGACTCATTCTCTTGGGCGTCCTTACAGGAGTATCGGTCTCCTCCCCGTGCTCCCTCCTCCAGGGGCGCTCCTGAACCCGGACAGAGACAGCTCCTCTGAGCAGAGCGTGGGAGGAAGCACTGCCACAAGGTCATGCACCTGCTTCCCTCTCCCCTGAGGCTGAAGGCGCGGAGGCTCAGGCCTCTCTGTTTGGCATGATCATGTCCCCTGTGGGTGAGGGACCTTGCCTCCCCAGCCTCACCGTGGGGGGCGGCAGCGATGTGCTGGTGGCTCTGGATTTCTGAACCCCAAGAGCAGCAGAGGGTGCCTACCCAGGGCCAGTGTGGGCTTTGGGTGCGTTAACTGTTCTATTTCACACACGGGGCACACACGCCTGAGACCACGGGGACCAGAATGTGCCTCCCCATGGAAGCAGCGAGAGTGGGGAGGCCGCCCTGATACTGTCCTGCCACCGGGTGAGGCGCTGTTGCCTCCCCGGCAGACGACGTCTTTTCCCAGGTGGACACGAATTTACACGACTACAAACGGCTTTAGAATTACTGCCCAGGAGCTCAAGGTGAAGACGGTACCCTGAAGTCTTCAGCCAGAGAACCCCAAAGTCTGCCCTTCCCCGTGGGGGCTATCGCTGCCTTGGGTCTGTCACCCTTGGCAGAGACCCTCAGGGGACTGGCATCTGCGGTCCGCTGAGCCTCGGTGGGGTGATGAGCAGGTGGCTTTGGAGTCAGCGGAGGCAGGTCTCGTCCCAGTTGTGCCCCTCCACGCTGACCGTGTGACTCTGGCAAACGGTGCCGTCCTGAGCACGGTCTGGCCTTCGGAAAAGCCGACCACACGCTCTCAGCCCTGCCCCCTGTCCTCCAGGTAAGCCGTGTAGTGCCTGACTGCAGCCTCACATTTTTTTCTGCAAACGACACAAATACTGTCATAATCTCCATTTTACAGAAGAGGGGGTCTAAGGTTTTGGGACCTCTAGGTTCAGGCCAGCCGTGGAGGTGGGCGTCTTTGCACTCTGACGGTCCCTCTTCGGTGGGGAGGAGCTGAGGTGGGTGGCCAGGCCCTCTGCCCGGGGACCCGCATTGTGGCCCGAGAGACGGACACGGCATGGCAGCACAGGTTACGGTGTGGTCAGGACTGCCAGGGTTTGGGGAGAGCGCTCGATCTGGAACGGAAGACTGGCGAGGGCTTCCTGGCCCGCTGACACCGCTCTGGCTGGGAGGGTGAAGAGAAGCCTGTCGCTGCAGAGGTGTGGTGCGGACATTCCGGAGCAGGTACGCTTCCCAAGACCTGGGCTGGACTAGTTCGGGAGCCTGCGTGCCCGCAGCACCCATGTGATGGCCTAGGGTCCATGTCCCTCACCCTCAAGGGGCGCAGGGGACAAGGGATGGGATGGAAGGCAGGTTGCCAGGAATGTGGCCGTAAACCCACCTCTGCGTGCCAAGAGGCTCTGACACCTAAAATATCAGGGACTCCTGCAGACTTTTTTTTTTTTTTTTGGAGAGGTTTTAGCTATAGGGGATGTGCACTTGCCAGACAGACAGAGAGAGACAGAGAGACAGAAAGCAAGAAATCACTCCCTGGGGGATGGCCACGCTGCAGTCCTTTCTCCTCCTTTCTCCTCTCGGGATCTTGGGCACGCACGCACACGCATCCGGCATGAGTTTAAACCACCAGGTCCGGGACTCGAACTGTGGTTGACTACATGGGAGTCCAGTGACATACCCATTATGCTACCTGCTGGTCCCAACCCCTGCAGATTCCTTGCAGGGAGTGACGCCATCTAATTTGAGTTAGAAAGATCACTAGCTACCTACGAGATTTCCACAGCAACAGTCACAGAACCGTCTCGGGTCATGGCTGAGCCTGGAGCAAAATAGCACACGAGGCAGGTGCCTGCCAGTGCCCCTGCCCCTCCTCAGCTTCCTCGTGGGCACCGAGCCCAGCAGGGGCCCTCGCCGAAGCCTGGCTGGAATGGGGCCAGGCAGGACAGCGACATGGCTGCGGTGGACCTCATAGCTGTGCGCTCCCCTCCCGGCTGAGCCTGGACATGGAGGCCGCGGCCAGGCAAGGGCACCTGGTGCCTGGACTCCCACCCGCCCTGTGGGACACCCCGCTGGCCTCTGCCGCAGGTGCCTCTGCAGCTCTGCCTAATTGAATTCCCTTCTTATAAAAATGTATTTCTGTGCCGTTGCCTAGAGGCATTCAGGTAATGGGTGCATTTCTAATAAACCCGATAAGTAAATAACTGTTTTCTCCCCAGGAAACCCAGGGGGACCAGAGTTGAGTTGAAAACAAGGAAGCCAGGAGTGGGGCGGACTGCACCGCACACACCGGCTCTCCGGGCTGCTCGCATCGGAGTTCTCAGGACAGAGGAGATTCAGCCGTTGTCAGACGTGGGCACGGGCCGGCCTGGGGAGTGTACACTGGGCTGCCCCGCTGATCCCGCGGCTTCACACATGGGCAGCTACGCCCCTCTGGTGTCAGAGGGAACGGATCATCGAGGTGAGGACAGGCTCGTGCGGTGGGGTGATGGGCTTCCGGTGGGCTCCTCCCCCGCCCCGCGTCCCGGGCACACTCGACTGAGTTTCAGCCACCAGGCCCGGGATTGGCACAGGACGTCTTCCCTGGAGCTCCAGGGCAACTCCGATCACGCCCTCCACACACAGCGGCCGTCTCCCCGCAGTGACCTCAGGACTCACGCCTAGCCTGCGGCGAGCTCACCCCAGCCATGTCCTGTTCGTGCCGCTCTCTGCCCGGAACCCCCCTCCCTCCCACTGCAGTTCCCCACACTGTAGATGGAGTCTCACCTCCTCCTGGCCCCTCTCATCAACTCTTCCCTCAAACCCTGTGACATTAACGGCACCAACGTCTTATAGCTGGGACATGCCATTCCACTCCTGGTAACGGAGGGCACAGCTAAGCCTGGTGAGGTCAGAGAGTGGGAGTCTGTTCCGTTCAGTTTGGAGGCCCAAGGCCCGGGCCGCCTCTGTACGCGGCATGGCAGGGGCAGGGGCGTGAGCAGAGCAGGCATGAGCAGAGTGGGGCGTGGTTTGCATCTGCTGGGTCTCCATCGGCCTCCTCCCCTCTCCCTAGGAGCCCACGAGGACTCCCGGGCCCACCCTAACTGCCGGTCACCAGCCCCCCAAAGGCCCACTCTTGAACAGAATGATTGGGCCAAGATTTCACCCCCTTGATCCTGTTACAACCAAACGTCAACACATTAGTTTTGGAGGACACTGAAACCCCAGCTTCTACCCCAGCCCCAACTTCATGCACTTCTCTCATGCAAAGTCGTCGCAGTGTTCCAAAAGTCAAACTCTGTCCAGCACAGACTCAAAATCCAAAGTCGAGTCTCGTAGGAGACTCAGGGCAGACGCCCTCCTGCTGTGAGCCTTGAACTGGCAAATACAAGTTCCCGGAATAGAGACGGGCAGGAGACGTCTCCACTCTGTGACCACATGGCCGGGCTCCTGTTCAGGCTTTCGGGCCAGAGCTCTCCAGGTGGGCTGGCACCGGGGTTCCTCGCCCAGCTCAACACGCCCTGTGTCCGCTTCGCTTCAACCTCTGCTGGGCGCAGCCCAAGAGCAGAGCCGCCTCCACCTGTTCCGCCTGGCTGTCCTTCGTCAGCCAAACTCGAATCTCTACCGGCTGTCCGGAACACTCGGAGTTCCCAGGATTGCCACGCCCGGCGCCTCGGCGTAACGCACCCAGCCTGGTCTGACGTCTGGTGTGACTCGCCGTGAGTGGGCAGCGTGAGTGACGTCGGAGGGTGGCCGTCGAGCTGCCCCGTGGTTGGTTGTAGTTCATGCCACATCCAGCCACGCTGCTCCTGAGAAAAACAGACGGTCCGCTCAGTCCCAGAACGGCACACCCCGTTCCTGAGACGCCCTGGGCCCCCCGCCCCAGGAGGTCGGGGCCCTTTGACGGACAAGCTGACTGAGCTTGCTGCAGGACCTGACGTCAGGGCTCGTGGCCGACTCCCGGGCCCGTCCCTCGGCCCCCCTCCCCTGCTGAGGGAAGGCAGTCTGTCCAGTGGGAGCGGCCCTGCAGCGGGGCTGAGTGAGGTCACAGACTTCAGCTTCTCACCAAGCCTGTCGAGCACTGTTTTTTTATAGAGATTTTTGCTATAGGGTGTGTGCGCTCACCAGAGAGACAGAGAGACAGAAAGAGAAACAAGAAATCCCCCCCCCCCCCCCCCCCCCCGCCACGCCGCAATCCCTTCTCCTCTTGGGATCTTGGGCATGCACACACATGCACCCAGTGTGAGTTCTAGGCCACTAGCTCTGGGACTCGAACTGCGGCCGTGTGGGAGTCTAGCGACGTAAGCACTAAGCTACCTGCTGGTCCTGAAGCCTGTGGAGCACTTCTTTCTGAGACGTGGAGCAGCCCTTCCGGAACCCTCCATCCCGACGTCTGCAAACACTGCCGGCCATCGCCGTGGAAGCAGGGACTTGCACCCCCTTCCTCCTTCCCCTGTGGCCTCTGCCCTCTTGACCCACCCCAGGCTTTCCCATGGGCATGTCGCTGGGCCCTCGCTCGGAGAAGGGTCGGTGATGGCGAGTCTCAGGAGCCCCACCTGCAGGACCTCTCGGCTGAGTCCCTGCGCGAGCTTGGCAGCTGATGGGAGAGTGACTTGTAATCCCAAACACCGTTTCTCTCACTGCCGGTTCCGGTTTTCTGCATCGCAAATCGCTCTGCATATTAGCATCGCATTGACGATGCTCGAGTCGCTCTGCAGGCGGCTGCCTATGGTGCGGCTGCACGGCCCCCGGAAGCTCCGAGCCGGGACCCGGGGCGGCGAACCTTCCTTCTGATAAGCTGCAGAGCAGGTAACAGCCATCGTTAAAGGGAAATAGGCTTGTGAGAACGCGCAGTTCTAGTCGTCCTGTCTAACCACAAGGAGAGGCGAGGCGGCGGCCAAGGGAATCGTCTTTAAAAACGTATTCAGCAGAACAACAGAGAGAAATTGCCGTCTGGAGTGGCACGAGGAGACGGCTCTGCTCGCGTCCTCCGGCAGAGGCGGGGACCACCTGGTGCGGGTGCCTGGGAGGCGTATGAGGCGCAGGGGAGAGCCGGGCCTGCGTCGGTCCACACCGGAGCAAGGCTTGTACTGGGGGAGAAGGGACTCCACAGGAGCCCGAGGCTTTGGGTCTTGTAGATTCGGACCCCGATACGTCACCTCTCATGATTTTGTATACTGAAGGATAAATTCTAAAATTTCTTTCAAAGTGACCTTAAACATTTACAAGGTGGGCTGGAACTTTAGTGGCGATTCTGGGTCCACTTTTACCCCAAATGTCATTTACTGAGCACTTATGACATGCCAGAGGTCGAGTGCATCCCATAATCTCCACCACGGCAGTAGGTGACGGCTCTAAGTGCATCTACTCACAAACGGGTGGGCTCCTCGAGGACCGGCTGCCGTGAGCTGCGCCAGGTCCTGCGGCCCGAAGGAGCGAAGGGAGGTCTAGCACCAGCTGCCCGCCCTCCCCGCAGGTTCTGTGTGATCTGCCTCCCCCTCAGGCCACCGCAAGGCAGACGCCCGGACACGGAGCCTCCAAACCCCCCGTCTTCTGGTCTGCAGCTGTGCACAGCGATCGTGCAGAGCGTGGGTGCGAGCGGGCAGGCTCTCGGCGCGCCTTTCCACAGTGCACATTCGGATTCCGGCAGTGCTGTGGTGTGACTGACCGGGCACGTGCACAGCTATGGCCAGGCCGTGCTGGGTCAGCTCCTTCCAGGGTACCAGGACCGTGCGTTCAGAGCCGGGCTGCTGTGTCACACATTGTCGCTGTCATGGCTGGGAAAGGTCTGGGGTGGAGGCCTTGGCAGAACTGCAGCTCCGGGCGAGGGAACAGCTCTGGACCAGCCCTCTCCTGAGTCCGTGGAACTCCTGTGGGAGTGGTTCTGGGACTGTGGGAGTGGTTCTGGGCCAGCCCACTCCCATGGAACTCCTGTGGGTGGTTCTGGGCCAGCCCTGTCCCGTAGAACTCCTGTGGGAGTGGTTCTGGGCCAGCCCTCTCCTGAGTCCGTGGAACTCCTGTGGGTGGCTCTGGGCCAGCTCTGTCCCGTGGAACTCTTGTGGGTGGCTCTAGGCCAGCCCTGTCCCATAGAACTCCTGTGGGTGGTTCTGGGCCAGCCCTCTCCTGAGTCCGTGGAACTCCTGTGGGTGGTTCTGGGCCAGCCCTCTCCTGAGTCCGTGGAACTCCTGTGGGTGGTTCTGGGCCAGCCCTGTCCCGTAGAACTCCTGTGGGTGGTTCTGGGCCAGCCCTCTCCTGAGTCCGTGGAACTCCTGTGGGTGGTTCTGGGCCAGCCCTGTCCCGTGGAACTCCTGTGGGTGGTTCTGGGCCAGCTCTGTCCTGTGGAACTCCTGTGGGTGGCTCTGGGCCAGCCCTGTCCCGTGGAACTCCTGTGGGTGGTTCTGGTCCAGCCCTGTCCCGTAGAACTCCTGTGGGTGGTTCTGGGCCAGCCCTGTCCCGTGGAACTCCTGTGGGTGGCTCTGGGCCAGCCCTCTCCTGAGTCCGTGGAACTCCTGTGGGTGGTTCTGGGCCAGCTCTGTCCCGTGGAACTCCTGTGGGTGGCTCTGGGCCAGCCCTCTCCTGAGTCCGTGGAACTCCTGTGGGTGGTTCTGGGCCAGCTCTGTCCCGTGGAACTCCTGTGGGTGGCTCTGGGCCAGCCCTGTCCCATGGAACTCCTGTGGGTGGCTCTGATCTCTCTCCCGTGGAAGTCCTGCTGCCTTCCAGTCTCCCTTGGCTGGCTATGGGGTCTTGGTGGTGGGAGGGACTGCAGGGACACTGGGCTGGGCCCTTCAGTTTCTGGACCCCCCAGGAAGCTAAGGCCCAGGGAGGGCAGAGACCAGCAGGCTTTGCCGATGAGAACGGGGCTGCTCTGCTGAGCCAGGGCTGTGTCTTTCTCATACCCCTGGTGCGTCCACACTGAAAGCTTCGTCCCCACACTCTCTGGCCTCTGTGGGGTCAGGGCAATGCAGTGTCACCTCTCTCTAAGAGAAGAAGTCAGTGCCTAAACGGCCCCCTGTCCGTCTCCCAAGCCCTGGTCTAGCCTGGCCGTCATATCGCTGGAGCGGAGGCGTCCTGGTGGGGACCAGGGTCAGACCTTGGGGAGGGTCTGCGGGTGGTGAGTGGCAGAGACATGAAGAGGCTGGGCTGCCTTGGCTCCGCTGAGGGAACAAAGGTGGGGACCGCGGGCAGCTCGAGCCTCCTGTCAGTGCCATGTCCCAGCCTGCTCTGCCCAGGCCACGGGCTCGGGGCTCATGGCACTCAGACACAGATGCAGATGACGTGAGGAGAGTCTCAGAGACCCTCCTGTGCACAGGAGGTGATGAGACACCCGCCCACGAGAGACACCGCTGGCTCAGAAGGGGCAGGTGCCTGGCACCTAGAGTGGCTTCTGGGCCTCTAAGGTTCTCAAGCAGCAGAGAACCCAGAGAGGGTGGGCTCGGGAGGTGCCAGGGGCATGGCACCCCCTCCTGACCTGGGAAGGAAGGGTCACCCGGCCTGGTCCAGGGCCTCACGTGCACGAGGGACAATGCATGTCATGAATAAACCAAGCACGCATTTCAAAACTTTCTTTACACCAAAATAAACTCATACTTAATTCTACTTCTCCAGGATCATCTTGACGTCTCCTCTTACAGCTCTTGGTAGAGCAATGCCCTGTGAACTCGATGTCCACGGCAGGCCCTCCCTCCTGCATCTCTGCGATGCCCACTACCATAGTTCACCCCACAGCTCAGGCTTGGTGGGCGGCACGTCGCTGTTCCACAGGCGCTGGGTTCGACTGGCGGGCAGGGACGGCCCTGGCCTGGAGCCCGAGTGCTCTGGCACACTCCTGCCTCCTTCGGCACCCACATGGGTGGGGACCAGGGCAGCCAGCCCTCCAGTGACAGGTTGGCTGAGTGGCAGCGGGCCTGGAGGCAGGGTCTGGCGGGCCTGCTCCGTGTGACAGCCACCCTGTGCCCTGCTGCCCACGCCCCATGTACTCGGCTGCTCAGGACACACTGGGCTTTCATCAAGAAGCGGATGTGGACTTGCTTTCCGATAGTCCCTGTGTTAATTAGTGCCATCTGCAAAAATGGCTGATGCATGCTTGCTTCCTCTGGAGCCTTGGTGGATAGCCGGGGAGGCCGGGCTGTGCCTCCCTCCTGCAGGCTGAGTCTGCTGCTGCAGGAAAAACGTAATTTTGTCTCAACACCTTGGGGAGGCCTCAAGGTCTCCGCCGTGGAGAGGAATGCAGAGGATGTCTGCATGGCTCCTGTCCCTTGCGCCTTGGCCCAGCGGCAGTAACTACCCAGACGAGAAGTCGTGTTTAAAACGTCGCCTCTCGAGTGCCACTCGCTTCTCAGGACCCCTGGGCTCCCACTCACCTGCAGGAGAAATCGTCCAGGCGGGACCCAGCCGGCTCACCCACTGCCTCTCCCTGTGGCTTCCGGAACCCAACAACGTCACCTGCCCTGGAGGCCCCGTGTCTCCCTGACCCCTGCCAGGGCCTGGATGCAGCGTTTCGGACACTTGCGGCCTAACTATGGGGAGCACTTGCTTCTCTGGGCGAGCCCGCACCCACAGCCCCACGCCTGTACCTGGGCCCCCCGCGCTCACAGAAGTCAGGCCAGGTGGTGTCGCTGTTCTCATCTCGGCAAGGAGGAGACGCAGTTGCGGAGCAGTGGGTTTCCTGCCAGGTCAGGTCATGGTGACGGAGCTGGGGTTCAATCCCAAGTCTGAGGCTGAAGCCCGCATGGCCACCGCCCTGGGTGTGACTGGCCCCTCCCAGGAGTGTCTCCCACCCCTTCTCCACCCCGGCTCTCTCTGGCCCCATGCCCCTCCCCTGGGCCGGTGCCCTCACAGCCCGGTAGGGACGAGGCAGGTGGAGGCCCCCACCCTCTCCATCTCCTGCCTTTCCCCTCCCTGCTTGGCACGCCAGCGCACATTCACGCGTAGCCCCTCCCGGAGGCCTGGAGGGCGCTTGGTCAGGGGCCAGTGGCGGCCCTGCTGTCGAACGTCGTCCTGCCGGGCTGACCCGCCAAGGAGGGACCCGGGTTTAAGTCCGAGGCTACCCGAGTGTACCAGGCAGGCAAGGGTCCGGGAGCCGGGGCCGGCTGAGGCTGGGGACGGTTATGGCCCCAGGACTTTACTGAAGTTGCGTGCTGTCTCTGTCTCTGTCTCTCTTACTTACGTAAGAAATAAACTTAACAAACGAACAAAAGGTTGGCCAGCTCATGGCTGTCCGTCCAGCGTCCCTGCCCCGTCCTCACCGAGTGCCTGGACTGGGGCGGGTGAGGCCGAGTGGGCGAATTTAGTGGCGGCACTGCCATCCACCCAGACGCCTGAGGGGGGGTAGCTCACCGGCAGAGCGGATTTTCAGACAGTTGCAACCCAGCACCGTGAATGAGCCGAGGCGTGCTCTGTCACTAACGTGCCCCGGGAGCCGCCGCCTCTTAGCAGAGACCTGCAGTTTAATGAATCGGGCCATAGGGAGGGGAACTAGTCTGTGAACTTCAGACAGAGAGTGACTCACGACGATGAGGGGCTGGGAGAGCCTGCAAATTGCACCCCCGGCAGAGGCCGCGACTCACACAGCCAGCGTGAGGGGCAGAAGGCGTGCCCGTGTGCGTGGGTGGGTGGATGGCGAGGGGCTCTTGCCTGCCACGCCCCAACTCGTCGCCAGCTTAGGGCTCTGTTCCTGGCTCTGGTGCTTCCTGGGGAGCTCCAGGGACACGTCCACGTACCCCTCCCTCCAGCCAGACACTCCAGGGGCCGCTGGAGCGCCGTCCCTCCATCTTGTCAAAGAAGAAAGCCAGCCCCAGCGACATCCTGGGGTAACTTTAACTGTAAGTCACTCTGGAACAGCCGGTGCCGCCCCCATTTGCCGGCGCGAAGAGCTGACTCCCACTAGCCCGAGCTCCATGTCAGACACGCCAGGGCAGGAGGAAGGAGCTAAGGCAGCATAGCCCGGAAGCAGAAACAGGATGAGGCGACGCTCCCGGGGTTCGGTTACCAGCAGAACTGTCAGACAGGGAGCCTCCGAGTCGTTAATCCCGCCACCTGCATTAAGGCAAGGGGGTGAAATGAAAGGGTGTTTGGTGAGGACGTAGTTTTCCTGGAGGTTTGCAGGCTTTGAGGCCCAGGCGCGGGCCCTGGGGTGGGGAGTCGGGGTACCGGGAGGCCTCGCTCTGTCACCTGCAGCGAGCTCGTGGTGACTATGGAGGGGAGCGGGCCAGCACTGAGCTGCTGCTTCGGGGTGAGTCTGCCCTGGCTCTCCGGCCCCAAGCCTGTCCTTCCACATAGCGTGGAGGGTCCCCAGGCATGGGTGGGTGGTGGGAGGGCCACGTGGGGCCGGGATCCTGGATGGGGTGCAGGCCTGGCTGCGGCAGGGACAGTGGCAGGTAACCATGACCTCTGGTGACCTCTCCCTGTTGCTTTTGGTTTTAAAATTAGTTTCTTTCTTCCATGAGCAAGAGAGACAGGAAGAAGCACCCCTGACGGGGTCTGGGTGCTGGGACCTACCCAGCCTTGTGGGCACCTGCGTGCCGTGCTCTCAGGGAGGCTGCCGCGTGTGAACCGAGACCCTCACGGAACCCTGGTTCCAGTTGGACTGCCGTCCGGCCCGCACCGCCGCTCCTCTCTGTCCTCCCTGGCCATGCCTTTGTTCCAGCTGCCCGTCCCACGTCACCTGCTGTGGGAACTCCCTGCTGGGGCTAAATGAGAGCGTGAAGGTGTTCAGCAGCCCCCCAGGAATGTCTGTCATTGTGGGAGGCATTTCAGAAGCTGAAAAGGGCATACGATCCCCAAAGAATATCTTTTAAAAAAAAGATTTTTTTAAAATTTATTTATTTATTTATTTATTTATTTATTTATTTATTTATTTTAATTTGACCAGCAAGGGAGTTGGTGGGGGGGTTGAGAAAGCAAACCACTGGGTCTGGTACTCGAACCATGGCCAACCATGTGGGAATCCAGTGCCCTTAACCATTACACCACCTATGGGCCTCAAAATATGCTTCCTTTTTAAGTTTATTTTATGTCCTTCATGAGAAAACGTGCACAGAAGAGCGAGGGCGAGAGGGAGACAGGCAGTCCAGCAGGCCTGGCCCTGGTGGCCTCTTCCTCCAGCCCTCAGCGGCCAGGACCTTGGGTGTGTGCTGGCATGGCAAGCTTCAGGTTGGCCCAGGGTCTGAACCTGCAGCTGGCCAGTGGCTTCCAGCACTGGAGGCCTGCAGGTCAGTAAGACTGGGCCGGAAGGTGGGGTGCAGGCTTCGTGTCTGCTCAGGAGGAAGCCCCTCCGAATGCTGCAGTGGGCCGGAGGTCGGGCCGTCGGTCCAGACCAGACCTTGCCTGCTCTGGGCGGCTGGACCCGGCCCTCTCTTCCTCGTGGCTCCCTCACCTCCAGGAAGGAAGATGGAACAACAGCCGCCAGCTCTCGCCCAGCTGGGGTGAAGAGCGCCGGGCCACGTGGGCCGCACGTCGAGATTCCTGACGGAGAGCCTGCTGTGCTGCGCTCCTCATGCCCCGACTGGAGGAGCTGCCCCTGCAGGCTCAGCGTCCGGACCTTCGCATCGTCACCAGGGCCCAGCACGTGCCGTCTGCTCGGGCTCTCCTATGGGAGCTGTAGGCCGGGAGGGAAAGCGGTCCCGCCACACACAGGTGCAGAAGCAGAGGTGCCGAGGAGGGCTCGGGCTTGCCAGGGCGCTGCGTGCGTCGGGCATCTCCTCCAGCTGGCCCTGAGTCTGGGGTTAGAGACCTCTCAGCCCCGACCAGGTCCCTGCGGGACATCGCTGGGATGTGAGCCACCTGCGGGATGGCTTGTCCAGCGGAGATCTTACGGCTGCTTTGGAGACCAGCCTTGCCAGCGCTGCGCCTGGGAGGCGGGGTCTGAGGCCGTGCTGCTCGGAGCATGGCCGAGCTCAGCGTGGGTTCACCCGGGAGCGGGGTACAGTGCCGGCTCTCAGGCCACCACACACCTGCGCGGCTAGAACCCGACTGCAGCCCATTTCCAGGTGCTGCCCACCTGAAAGCCCAGACGCCCCATTGGCTGTAAGGAGCCAGGTGCCCGCTGGGGCTCTGGGGCCTCGCGAACTCTTCCCGGAGGGCGACGGAAGGCTCTGTGCGCTTCACAGCGCGCTTGGAAGATCACATGACAGCTATGTGGGCGCTGCAGTCCACCGAGTCACAGCTCAGGAGACGCGGGGCGTCTTCCTGTGGCTGGCAGCCGGCCGGCCCCATCTGGTAGGGAGCCCGCCTCACCTGCCCGGCAAATTCATCCGCTGTCTGCTCCCGCTCCTCGCCGGTCTGTGAAAACAACATCGGCTTTGATTGCTTTCATCCAAACTGCAGAGTACGTGAATTTACATTATTGCCTTAGTGAGGGCCTTTCTTTGCCTCCGTTTTTTCTATTTCTGACGCACGCTTGCGGTGCTGGCCGGGCGCGGAGGAGATTACGGTGCGCAGCCCTGGCCGAGCCTGAGCAGTGCGTGCCCTGCTTATCTCTCGGAAGCACATGTCTGCGTTTTATCCCGGGGCGATTTAGAGGGCGCCCTGAGTTCACCCATTCACTTGTTCTCAGCCTCTCCACTGCACACGCATGCACACGCACATGCACACCTCTACACGCCAGCCGTGTCAGCGTGGTCTGCTGGATGTTTGGGAGGCTTTCCCCCCCAGAGCCCTGCTGGGAGTCCCTACGGTGGCGCTCCCCCGCAGGCACGTTCCTGGGCTGGCTTCTCGCCGTCTGCGGCAGCTGGGCTGGCCGTGGCCCTGTCTTGAACTGGCCCTGCACGTGGCTTTCTCTTGGGCCCAGCACCTCACACGTGGCCTGGCTCAGGGCAGCAGCAGGGTTTCCACCTCTCCCACACGGGTGTCTGTGTGGATGACTCGCAGCACCCAGGGGTGGTCGTTGCCCTTCCCAGTTCCACCTCCTAGGCTCCGGGTCTTCCCCGAGGTGCAGAAGAACCAGGTCACTGGCTTCGTCCCTGTTCCCCCTCGTGTCAACCAGAGCCTGTCAGTAATTGGGTCTCGACTACGAAATTCGCTTTGAGCGGAGGCGGGCGAGAATGCGGTGTGTGCTGAGTGGTCGGGAGGGTGCTCCTCCCAGTTTGAATTCTCTTTAAACAGAGGAGACTGCACTCTTGTTTTTCTGGGTAGGAGTCTCCTTACCTCCGTCTGGCCAAACGCTCAGCTTGCCGCGGGGAAAGGGTCTATCCTGGGATGACAACCAAGGCCAGGCCTATTACGAGCCACGCAGGTGTGGGGCTAGTCCCCTAACGCCCGTGGCTTTCCTCCATCACCTTCCATCTGATTTCGGGTCTCACCAGACTCGTTCCCGGAAGTCTGGGTACCGTCACGCTCTCAGAGCGCAATGTTGGCGGTCAGGGGCCGGGCACAGAGCCCGGGGTACTGAGTCGCCGCTCGCCGGGATGGCGCGAGACAGGAACGGGGCAGCGGCAGCAGCAGGACATGGCCCGCACACCTGGGCGCGCTCAGGCAGGGCTCCGCTTCTCTGCGGCTGTGGGGTGAGTGCACACGCGTCTGCCCCTCTCTCCCCATCTCCACCCTGCCCCTGCCCCTTCCTTCCCTAAGTAGAGAGCAACGTGTTCAAGATTCCGGCCCCGAAATCTCGTTCCAGGGCATAGAAAACCAAATTCAAAGAACCTGGATCTTTTTTCTCCCCCCAGGGACTTGGCCATGAATTCTTAGCTGATTGTCCTTACGGCAGCCAGGGTCACGTGGGGTGTGCGTGTGCGTGTGTGTGCGCGTGTGTGCGTGCGCAGGGGTGGGGGGGAGCAGGCAGTGGCTCAGGCTGTCTTCCGTGCCGACCTACGGTAACAGGACTCTCTGTCAGAAGCTGTTTCTCTCGATCCTCAACTAATCAGCAGGTGCCAATTCTGCACTGCGTGCCGGCAAAACCAAACCATGCATGCTGTGCGTGCCAGATGGCATGTGTGGACACATGCACACAGTTTCCATTACAGTGCACACACGCTGGCACGCCGGATGGCACTCGCACGTGCGTGCACACACACACTCCATCAGAAAGCACACAGGCCTGTGTGACTGCAGCCTTCTCTCCTACACGGCTGGAAAGCCTTCTTCTTGCCGTTTCCAGAGAGCCAGGTGGGAGCTGTCCCATGACACGGAGCAATTCTAAGGGACGGAGCGACCATGGGGACTGGAAGGTGAGGCTGTCTTCGCCATGAAGAGGGGCTCCTTCCGCTGGGGAGGGGAGTGGTGGTCTTTGCCATCACCCTCTCCCTTGCGCATCAGGGGTTCTCTATCAAGTGTGCATGTTTCTCTGGCCCGAGATGGGCTTTCTTCCCTGACTCGCCTCACGTCCTCCACCACGACCCTTCCCGCAGCTCGGGCTGCACCTGGGGCATGTGGTGTTTTCACCACCTTCTGTCCTCTTCTGAAAGGGGATGGTCAGAGCCCGGCAGCAGCCTGGGCGCTCGGTGCTCATGGGGGGAGGCTGGTTCGGCCCGGCCCTGCACAGAGCTCAGCAGTGCCTCTGCCAGCCCTTCTCCCCTCCCTGGGCCGGCCCCGGGCCCCGGTGCCCCAGTGGTTTGAGGATGGAAGGAGCCGTGAGCTTGCTGTGGGTCCGTCTTCTCATTCTGTCTCAGTCCAGGTCACCAACTGTCCCCTGCTCCAAAGAACACAGTGGCACACGAGCCCTGCAGCGTAGGTGACGAACGTGCTCGAGGGTCCGTCTTTACCGGGTCCTCTCCTCCCAGCCTCCCTCCCAGGATGACGGAGGCAAACCCAGCCCGGCCTCTCGCTGCTTCTCCCTCCAACGTCTCTCCGCCCCTTCTCCCCCTCTCCTCCCAGGATGAGGCAGAGGCCCGGGCTCGGGAATGACCGAGGCTTGGAGGACACACCGCTTGGGGTACAGTGCCGGCTCTCAGGCCCACCACACCCCTGCACGGCTCGTATCCGACTCCGGGCCACCTGAAAGCCCGGACGCCCCATTGGCTGTAAAGGAGCCAGGTGCCCGCTGGGGCTCTGGGGCCTCGCGAACTCTTCCCGGAGGGCACGGAAGGCTCTGTGCGCTTCACAGCGAGCTTGGAAGATCACATGACAGCTATGTGGGCGCTGCAGTTCACCGAGTCACAGCTCAGGAGACGCGGGGCGGCCCCATCTGGTAGGGAGCCCGCCTCCCCTGCCCGGCAAACTCATCCGCTGTCTGCCCCCGCTCCTCGCCGGTCTGTGAAACATCGGCTTTGACTGCTGCCGAAACCCCGTCTCGTCCTGGTGTGCTGTGTCCATCATGGACTTCGGACGGGCTCTGCTCCTGGTAGTCCAGGGAAAACTGGTGCTTGACCTCGGTGGGCATCAGAGAAGCGAGACAGCGCCTCCCGGGCTGCGGGGAAGCCCGGCTCCTGATCAGGACAGGGGGGGGGAGAGTCGAGAGGTGGGGGGAGAACCCCACACAATCGTCTAGGGGTGGAAGCAGCCCAAGTGTCCCCAGGTAAAGGAACGGGGCACACACACACAGCAGGACGTCACTCACGTAAAACAGGAAGAGGCCCTGTCATTTGTGACACTCTCAACGAACTGGGAAGACGTGACACCAAGTGAAGGAAGCCAGACACACGAGACCGCACCCCAGGACCCTGGTCACGCGTGGGCCTGAGAGCGGAGAGCAGGTGGTGGGGACTGAGAGTGCCACGCCGCGGAGCGGAGAGCAGGTGGTGGGGCCTGAGAGTGCCACGCCGCGGAGCGGAGAGCAGGTGGTGGGGACTGAGAGTGCCACGCCGCGGAGCGGAGAGCAGGTGGTGGGGACTGAGAGTGCCACGCCGCGGAGCGGAGAGCAGGTGGTGGGGCCTGAGAGTGCCACGCCGCGGAGCGGAGAGCAGGTGGTGGGGACTGAGAGTGCCACGCCGCGGAGCGGAGAGCAGGTGGTGGGGCCTGAGAGTGCCACGCCGCGGAGCGGAGAGCAGGTGGTGGGGCCTGAGAGTGCCACGCCGCGGAGCGGAGAGCAGGTGGTGGGGCCTGAGAGTGCCACGCCGCGGAGCGGAGAGCAGGTGGTGGGGACTGAGAGTGCCACGCCGCGGAGCGGAGAGCAGGTGGTGGGGCCTGAGAGTGCCACGCCGCGGAGCGGAGAGCAGGTGGTGGGGACTGAGAGTGCCACGCCGCGGAGCGGAGAGCAGGTGGTGGGGCCTGAGAGTGCCACGCGCGGAGCGGAGAGCAGGTGGTGGTTACTGCGGAGGGGCCAGAGGACAGACTGCTGGTCCCCGACACCCGGCCCTGGGAGCCACCGTGCCGGGGTGGCAATGGGTGTCTTGTAATGTGCTCGGTGATCATCGTGCAGTGCGTGCGTGTGTGTGCGTGTGTGTGCGTGTGTGTGCGTGTACACCGAGTTCCCACTGCATCCCACGAATACACTACATCCTTATTTGTTCATCAGATACTTTACAGTTTGATAAGTGCGACTCGTAGTGAGCCAGACTGAGAAACTCCCCTTTCTTCAGAGCCTTCGTCCACGACCCGGGGCCTCCCTTGCACTGCTGGCCGACCCTGTTACTCACGGGGGGGGGGCTCAGAATCCTGCTCTTGGCTGTGCCTTGCCGGGCCAGCGACTCAACGTGAGTCACCAGGGTCTTGAACCAAGTAATGCTTTCATGGACCCAGGTGCCGAGTCTGGGCTGAGAAAGGCCATTCCCATGTGTCATTGTCATGGTCAGACAGGGGCCATCATCATATCCAGCCCAAGGCTATGGTCACAGCCCGTCCATAACCACTGCTATCCATAACAGCCAGCCCATAGCCGTGGTAGCAGCCAGCCCATGGTCATCGTCACAGCCAGCCCATGGTCATCGTCACAGCCAGCCCATGGTCACCGTCACAGTCAGCCCATGGCCGTGGTCACAGCCAGCCCATGGTCATCCACGTCTTTCAGGGGAGATGAAAACAGCTAGACATCCCGTGGATGGAACACTAGGAGGACATAGCGCGTCGCGCACGGTGATGGGGCGAGTGGGCGGTCGGGACCACCTGTCCATCAGTGTCACGTGGGCTCACCTGTGCTCACACCCTGTGGACTTGTGGGCACAGCAGGTGAGAGCTGCAGGTGAGCAGGGAGGTGGGGACACCCTGAGTGCCAGAGTTAGGATCAGCACGTGGGGAGTTTCTAAGAGGTGGAGCTCCCGACTGCCCAGTGGTGGACTCACAAGAGTGTCCCTCAGGGCCGTGTCTGAGGACGGCTGCAGGGCCCACGGCAGTGGCTGAGTGGCCCGGCCAGCTGGCTCTTAGCCTTCACTTTCAGTCCTGGGAGTGACACCGAGTTGATTTCCCACCACAGCCCGAGGACCGCTGGCTGCCCCGGCTCTCCAGGGGGCTCCCACTCATTCCCAAATGAGGCCCGAAGACGGAATTCTCACCCTCTGGCACTGCAGGCCCTGTGGACTCACCCCCAGTGCAAGAGTCTCTTCTCTCCTAAGAAAACCCAGAAAGCCACCTGCCAGACAGCTGGGGTAAGAGCGAGGGACCAGGAGACGATGCCCGCACCAGGAGGCAGCGGAACCCACTCCCGCCAGCGCCGTGCTCTGCGGTGGGAGCCAGGTGTGCTGGGCTGCCGTGCCAAGCAGCTCGCCTCTGCCCCTGCTTTCTCCAAGAGCAACTTACAGAAGCCCAAGTAAATATTTTCAGAAAAAAGAGCAAGTTTGTATTACTCAACCCAAAGAACGCAGCAAGTGTAATTAAAGTGAATACCCATAAATAAAGTAAGTATATTACTCAGGAAATGCATTAATTAGTGTTTAATTACTATCAATTACTAGAACTGCTGCCGGATCACTGGGAGGATGGATGACTCTCCTGCTCCTATTAATAATTTTCGATGCTAATTGTCCCGAGCGTGCTTTCTTTTCTCTGGTGCGTCTTAGCAGAGCTGATAGGAGGAAGCGACGAAGAACATGACAGCAACGTTTTTTTTCCTTTGTTTAATCAAAAACAAAAGTGGTTTGAAAAACATCTGCCTGGTCGTCAGAAGGCAGCGTGGACAGAGGGGTGCACAGCGGCGGGAGCTGCCCCTGGGGCGGGCGGGCCGCCCTGGGCTGTGAGCAGCCGCCCTCTGTGGCAGGGCCCAGGGTGGAGGTGGAGGCTGTGTGTGTGTGTGTGGGGGGAGTGTGTGTGTGTGTGTGTGTGTGTGTGAAGGAGTGTGTGTGTGAGGGAGTGTGTACGTGCGTGTGAGAGTGTGTGTGTGTGGGGAGTGCGTGCGTGCATGCGTGTGTGTGTGTCTGAAGGAGTGTGTGCGTGTGTGAGGGAGTGTGTGGTGAGGGAGTGTGTGTGTGGGGAGGGAGTGTGTGTGTGCGTGCGTGTGTGTGTGAGGGAGTGTGTGTGTGTGAGGGAGTGTGTGTGTGTGTGTGTGCGTGCGTGTGTGAGAGGGAGTGTGTGTGTGTGCGTGCGTGTGTGTGGTGAGGGAGTGTGTGTGTGGTGAGGGAGTGTGTGTGAGAGGGAGTGTGTGTGTGTGCGTGCGTGTGTGTGTGAGGGAGTGTGTGCAGGGGGAGGGCCGGTGGGTGCTGGGAGGCTCCAGCCTGCGCTCACCTCAGTGAGCCCTCAGGACCGAGTGCAGGCGCCTCTGCTCACTGGTCTGCCGGGGCAGGCGGAGGTCTGCTGTTCACCTGGAGAACGTGTATCATGGCTGTCTTCCAGGTGGAGGCGTCTCTGGGGTCACACTCCCTGCAAGCTTGGCACAGGGCAGGGGGAGAGAGCGGATGCAGATATCAGGGGGTGGGGGAGAAGAGTGCCTGCCCAGCACAACCTCCCCCTCCACTCACGTGCTGCCCCCCCCCCCCCCCCCCGATTCTGGAGCCAGATTTCCTGGTTAACCCGGCTCCCCTCCCTGTACACCGTGGGCAAGTCGCTCAGCCTTTCTGCGCCTCACTCCCCGTCTGTGAGGTGAGGACAGAAATGGCACCCCCTCCCACGGGTCTCGTGGCTCGCAGGGGCGACAGCGCTGTCTGCTCTATGGCTCCTTAGTGCTGTGGCCCATGGCCTTGGGGAGTTCATGAAAGGGGAGAATTCAAATCTGCGTTTGTTTTGGTGCAAACGTTTTTGAAATCTCCGCACGGTTTCTTCTTCACACGCACTGGCCAGAAACTGTTCAAGGACCCTTCAAATAACTGGAGAAACACGGGCGCCCTTCCGAGGTTTTCTGGGAGCAGGAGTAAGAAATCGGAAGGAGCCAGAGCGGGACTGGGCGAGGCCAACGACTTCCTGCCAAAGGCTCCTGGAACCGCCTCCACGTGCCGAGAGGGGCGACGGGAGCAGGGCCCTGGCAGGGAAGGACTGCCCGGTGAAGCCCCCGGCAAAGCAGATGCGTGGGCACAGGTACATTCCAGGACCCTCAGCTCTTTAGGGATGGACTGATCATTTAGAAAAGTGCCTTGAACTTCATGAAGCTTATTTTGAAAAATTAAGTATGTATATATATATAACCTTTGAATTCCATTTCCCATGAACCCGCTTGAGTTCCCTTGCAGATGTGGGTTCGAATACCGACGTCTGGACTGAGCTGTTTTATGAGGGTCAGCTCCCACGGCGGTGGGGCCAGGACGTCCCACACTGAGTCTGCAGCCCATGGTGTGGTTCAGTCCAAGCCTGGAGCCTGAGAACCAGGAATGCACCCGTCAGCACAGTTCCCATCACATCTGTGTGGGACGTGAGGACTTGGAACGTCTACTGTCTTAACAAGTGTCACACGAGCAGTTCGGCATTACTCACTGCAGCACCACGCGGTACTCAGGACCCGCAACACGGACCCCACTTCGTAGCTGAACTTTGCACCTCTGACCAGCCTCTGCCCAGACCCCAAGGCCACAGCTCCGGCAACTACTCCTGCTCCTGCCTCTGTGGGTCTGATGTTGGACCCTGTATGCGCCCCCTTGACTAGACTAGGAGCTGCCCAGATAGCTGGCACGCGTTGTCTCTGGGTTCTTCTGTAACGGTGTTTCCAGAGGCGTTAGCAGTCGAACCGGCAGACCCAGCCCGAGCCCTGCGCTCATCAACGTGGCTGCGTAGCCCCAAACCACTGAGGCCTGCGGAGAGCCGAAAGTCATGCAGCCACACCGGTCTCTGGCTGGAGCTGGGGGTTCGTGTCCTGCCTCAGCCCTTGCTGCACCTGCTCCGTGGGCCTGGAGTCGGGGAGTTATGCACCCCCACCGCCTGCTCGCTTGGAGGTCAGGACGGAAGCCCTAACTGTGTGGCGAGGGCTCGGCGTGGAGGGGCCTGCACCGGCAGAGCTGCCCGTGAGCGCGGAGGGAGCACCGAGGGAGTGCGGGCTCTGCCCAGGCAGTGGCGGCTGAGCGTGTGTCCGGCCCTCCCCTACCCCCGCCTTCCCAGGGTGCCATGCTGGGGGCCTCCTCATCGGAAAGGGCAGGCAAAGCCTGCCGGGGTGGTGGGCCAGGCTGTCCCTATTCACCTGCCCACTCCATTCCTGTGGGGAGATCTGTGCTAAGTCCCCTCGGCTTCCACGGGTCAGCACTGGCCAGGCGGGATTGGCGTTCGGGTGGACACGGGCCCTGACCTAGGAGGACCGCCACCTCCTGAGGTCGACCGTGCACGCCCTGCGCGCCGGGCAGACAGGGTGCGGGAGGCGTCTTGGCTCTGCGCGGCTACGCACTTTGAAGACACTGGCGGTTTCCGCCTGGACCGCAGCCGAGGCCCGACCCGGCATACTCCTGCAGTCTTTGTTCTCCGGGCCGTTCCTCCCTAGAGCCCATCCCCGCTGAGGCCCACCCTTCCCAGGGGAAAACGAGGCGCATCGCTCCAAGCCTCTGCTCCGTGTGGGGCCCTTGCCCCTCCGTCGGTGTTTCTGAGGCCCAGGGTGAACCCCGTGGAGAGAAGCGAGGCTGCGAGAGGGTGAGTGGGCTGAGGTGCGGAGACTGCCACGAGCTTCCCTGAGAGAGGGAAGGCAGGAGCCAGCACGGGGCCCGAGAGGAAGCGGCAGAGACCTGGGAACAGTGACAGCGGGACTGTGACCCCAGCTCGCCAAGAGGGTCGCGATGACCAGGGTCAGGCAGTTGCTAAGATGCCGTAATGCTGGGAGAGTCCGCCCTGGCCGACCCGGGAGGTCCCGCCCAGCCACACCGCACCACCGCACTCCTCCCCGTCCTCTGGAAGGCACCCTGCCTGGTCCGGGCCCTCCTTCCCCACCTTCTGCTGAGGCCCTGACCCTGGGGCGAGGGCGGACTCCTGCTGGCCTCCACCCTACACTCACTGGGCGGGTCCCTGGGTCCATTACTGAGCCTTCCCGAATGGAAAATAGGGTACCTTGCCTCGGAGCCGAGGATTAAGAAAGAACAGAGATGCTGCTTGCGGAGGCTTAGCCTGGCCGGTAGTAATTACCCGGCAGGTGAGAGATCCTATCGCTTCCGTGGGCCAGCCTCGCTCTTAGCAGCTGAGCGCCGCTAAGCCCTGCTCCGTGGGCCGGCTGCTCCGTGTGCCGGCTGAGCTGCGGCCTGTGTCTGCGTTCTGGACGGAGGTGGAGGTGCTCCAGGCCCTCCGGAGGAGCTGCCGCTCCCTCGTTGTCGGAGAGGGAACGAGCCAGCGCAGCAAGGAGTGGCCCTCCTGCCCCACTTCCCGGCGGGGCGGGCCAGCCGACTGGGGTGGCGTGTTCCCAAGCATCTCGGAAAGGAAGCAGGGGAAGGTACACCCAGGTGAGGGCTGGGAGAGGTGGCTGTACCCGTGCCAAGGCAGTCTCGGCGGGCAGGCGGGCATCGCCTTAGACCTGCGGGTCCCGCGGGGCCAGGCTGCCCCAGCATCAGCCCGGGTGGGTGGCGGGCATCGCCTTAGACCTGCGGGTCCCGCGGGGTCAGGCTGCCCCAGCGTCAGCCCGGGTGGGTGGCGGGCATCGCCTTAGACCTGCGGGTCCCGCGGGGTCAGGCTGCCCCAGCGTCAGCCCGGGTGGGTGGCGGGCATCGCCTTAGGACCTGCGGGTCCCGCGGGGCCAGGCTGCCCCAGTGTCAGCCCGGGTGGGTGGCGGGCATCGCCTTAGACCTGCGGGTCCCGCGGGGCCAGGCTGCCCCAGTGTCAGCCCGGGTGGGTGGCGGGCATCGCCTTAGACCTGCGGGTCCCGCGGGGCCAGGCTGCTCCAGCATCAGCCCGGGTGGGTGGCGGGCATCGCCTTAGACCTGCGGGTTCCCGCGGGGCCAGGCTGCCCCAGCGTCAGCCCGGGTGGGTGGCGGGCATCGCCTTAGACCTGCGGGTCCCGCGGGGGTCAGGCTGCCCCAGCATTGGCTGCAGGAGAAGCTTGCCCATCACTGCGCTGGTAGGCGGGGTCCCCTGCACACGGGAGCGGGAGGGGCGGCAGCGGCTGCCCTCAGTTCCCACTTGCTAAATGCAGTGGTTCCCTCCTGACCTCCCAGGAGCCTGAGTCCCCTCTGCCCAGAATGACTCCATTTTCAGGGCACCATGAAGGTGCTGAGGCGTCAGGGGAGGCCTGGCAGCAAGTCGCTGTGGCCCTCCATGCGATGTTGTGGGGGCCAGCCCCCCTCCCGCCCATGCCCTGCTGCTCCGCCCTCCCCGGGAAGGCGACCCGGCAACTCTCTGAACATGGCCATGCCACTCGCGACCCACGCAGGCTCCGTGCTGAGTGCCAGCGCCCAGGAGAGCCAGATTCGCTTCAGACCGGCAGACCAGGTGACCCTGGGCAGGTCCTCACCTCCTGGACTCCCTGAGCTGGGCCCCAGGATCTGTGAGACAGGAGGACTGCGACTAGAGCAGCAGCAGGTGACTGGGAGGGACTGGGGAGGGGGCGCTCCTGCAGGGAGGGTCTCCCCCCACTTGTGCCTGCGTCTCCTGCACCTACGGGCTGCACCTGGCACTGATGACGGGGCGTTTAAGTGAGTGACAGCTGGCTTGGCGGCTGGGGAATTTGGGCACCTGCCTCAAGACAGAGGTGACTAGTAGGAAGGGAGCTCTGAAAACACCTTTCCTGTTCTCCCCAACAGCTGCTCAGAGGCGCTCTCGTGGCTCCTAAAGGAGCTGATGTTTACTTTTTCCATGAGCAAGACAAAGAGAGAGAGAAGAGGCAGAGAAACAGGCCCCGAGTAGGGTCCCCACTCCGCACCCTGCCGCAGCCTCTGCCAGTCCCAGGTCCTGGGTGCCCGTCAGGGAGGTCTTCGGACGCGGGCGGGGGCCTTCCTGTGTGCTCGGCCCTCCAGGCCTCGCCTTTGCTGTGCTTCGCTGTCCGGCCACGTACGCGCTGCCCTCTGACTGCTGCCCGCCCTGCCCGCCGTTCTGCAGGGTTGGGGTTGTGGCACCGAGAGGGCAGAAAGCCCAGGGCAGCCTGGGTGGGGAGGGGGCCTTTCCAAACTTGTTGGGAGCCACTGCCTGGGTGCGGGATCCACCACCTTCCACCCGCTTCCCTTCACGCCCTCCCCTGCACCCCTCCCCGCACTCCCCGCAGCCCGGGCAGCCCCCAGGCCTGCCAGGACAGGAGTGGACTCTGCTCTCAGGACCTGTGCTCTGTCCCTTCACCTTCTCCGGCGTGTCCTCGAGTCTTCTCTAACTTCAGCAGGGACGTCTCTAAGCAATTTCATTCACCTTGTACCGTTGAAGGGTTTTGCCTCTGTAAACCCCTGCCTCCCTTCAAGTCCCCGGACGCTGTTCCAGTGTACCAAGTCGTGCTCCCTGGGTCGCGACTCTGAGTCCCGGCATACAGAATTTGACATTGCCGACGGGAGCGGGACCCCTGTTGCCTTCCTCCTCCCCAGAAGCAGCCTGGCCATCCGCAGAGCCAGCGTCCCTGCCGCCCTGCTTCTCCTATCCAGTCCTAACCAGAGAGGAGGAGGAGGCAGGAACCTGAGGTTCCAGCACCTCCTTACCCCAAGGGCCTTGGCATCTCAGTGCACCATAAAGTAAAAATAATCGTCGTGAGGACGTCTCCAGCCTCCCTGCAGACCCATGTGCCGTAGCCCTGGTGTGAGAACTCTTACTGTCGCTGCACTCCACGCCGGTGGCCACGCTGCTCTGAATTCTGCTCACCTCCCTGGCCAGTCAAAATTCCTGCAATGCGCACAGGTGGGCCAGGAAGGGTGGCAACCCTGCCAGGATGTCCCCAGCGAACCAGGGCTCAGACAGCTCCGGAAGTTCCTGGGTCCCCATGGCAAAGCCAGAAGGCAACATGGCGTTCTCAGAGGACGGATGGGATGAAGAGCTTCCCTCCCCAGGGGCGAATGCAGTGTCTGTGCCCTCTGCCCTGCAGTGCATGCAGATCCAGAACCACTCTGTGCCTCCGCCCTGCTCTGCACTGATCCAGAACCCACCGTCTGACCCTCCGCCCTGCGCTGTGCTGATCCAGAACCACCGTCTGCACCTCCGCCCTGCGCTGTGGGCTGATCCAGAACCACAGTCTGACCCTCCTCCCTGCGCTGTGCTGATCCAGAACCACCGTCTGCACCCTCCGCCCTGCGCTGTGCTGATCCAGAACCACAGTCTGACCCTCCTCCCTGCGCTGTGCTGATCCAGAACCATACCTCCCAGAAGTCCAGGTTCTCTCCACGCAGCATAGCACCCCATGCCTCACGCACCCCTGCCTTCTAGTCCCTCCGCACTTGGAGGACTCCCGGGTCTCCCTGACCCCAGGCAATGCGGCCATCTGATACAGGACAGACCTGAGTCAGGAGGCAGCCTGTGACCCCCCTGGAGTGGCCAGAGGTAGAAAGCATCCCTGCCCTTCTCTGACAAAGAGCCCAGGGCAATTTTTTAATGAGAAGCAAGGGGACCCTGCTCTCCAGGGCAAGGTGGCCAGCGCACCTGTGGCCCTCCCTCCGTGGCCTTCCTAGGAGCCAACACCACGCCCACCCCGCGGGCAGTTGCTGCCCTTCAGAGGTTCGTGAGAGGAATGAGACCCTCTTCTCAATGACCCTCAGCCATCCCTGAATGTGAAGGGCTGACCAAGGCTCAGGGCTTACTCGGGCCATGGGATCTGGTGAGCGGCTCAATGGTGAGGAGGAAGGACATGGGATCTGGGTGAAAGGCTCGATGGTGAGGAGGAGGGACATGGGATCTGGTGAGGGGCTCGATGGTGAGGAGGAGGGACATGGGATCTGGTGAAAGGCTCGATGGTGAGGAGACGGGACATGGATCTGGTGAGGGGCCTCGATGGTGAGGAGGAGGGACATGGGATCTGGTGAGGGCTCGATGGTGAGGAGGAGGGACATGGGATCTGAGGAGCGGCTTGATGGTGAGGAGGAGGGACATGGGATCTGAGGAGCGGCTCGATGGTGAGGAGGAGGGATGGGATCTGAGGAGCGGCTCGATGGTGAGGAGGAGGGACATGGGATCTGAGGAGCGGCTCGATGGTGAGGAGGCGGGACATGGGATCTGGTGAGCGGCTTGATGGTGAGGAGGAGGGACATGGATCTGGTGAGAGGCTTGATGGTGAGGAGGAGGAACATGGATCTGAGGAGTGGCTCGATGGTGAGGAGGAGGGACATGGGTTCTGGGGAGCGACTCGATGGTGAGGAGGAGGGACATGGGATCTGGTGAGGGGCTCGATGGTGAGGAGGAGGGACATGGGATCTGGGGAGCGGCTCGATGGTGAGGAGGAGGGACATGGGATCTGGGGAGGGGCTCGATGGTGAGGAGGAGGGACATGGGTTCTGGGGAGCGGCTCAATGGTGAAGAGGAGGGACATGGGATCTGAGGAGCAGCTCGATGGTGAGGAGGAGGGACATGGGTTCTGGTGAGGGGCTCGATGGTGAGGAGGAGGAACATGGATCTGAGGAGTGGCTCGATGGTGGAGGAGAGGACATGGGTTCTGGTGAGGGCTCGATGGTGAGGAGGAGGGACATGAGATCTGAGGAGCGGCTCGATGGTGAGGAGGAGGGACATGGGATCTGGTGAGCGGCTCGATGGTGAGGAGGCGGGACATGGATCTGGTGAGAGGCTCGATGGTGAGGAGGAGGAACATGGGATCTGGTGAGGGGCTCGATGGTGAGGAGGCGCGGTCACAGTGAATAGTGGACTCCCAGGTGGCTTGTTTTATTGTCTTCTTTCCTTTTTTTTTTTTTGCAATGTTTTAGGACATTTTATTGAAGTACAAAATTGTTGTGAAATTAGGCTGAACAGAAAAACATAGTAAATGTTTACAAGAACGTTGGTAACATCTCTCGAGTCACTCTCTTCCTTCTTGAGCCAATGACCTTTTCCACCCGAGAACCAAATCGCAGAGGCCAGTGGTGGTGAGGCCACAGGAAGTGGGGAGTGTAACTCTCTCGGCTCTGCAAGGAGGACTGTCCGCTTTGATGCAGCCAAGGCTTCTCCTTCCAGAATGTGAGCCTCCCCTCCCGGGGTCTGTTCTGCGCCTCCTGAAATCATCCCACTGAAACGCAGACTGGAGAGTCCCCCCCTCCTGGCCAGGGTGGAGAGAGCACAGCTGAAGTGGTAATTCCCACCGAAGAGCGTGCGGGCTCCTCCCCTGGGCACCCCTGTCATTTCTCTCCTCTGCAGGGCTCCCCCTTTCTTCCAGGCATCCCCAGGTGACTGTCTATCCAGGCACCCCACTTTGCATCCCGTGCCCTTAATCATGCAAACGCTCCAGCAGCTAGTACCTGGTGAGGGGAAGAACCGAGCCCTCCCGGCGGTCTCCTTCCTTCTATCCCCAGGTCAGGTCTAGCTGCAGCTCCCGGTGAGATGCAGGGAATAAACAGGAAGGGCGTGATCACCAGGAAGAGGGCCCTTCCCTGTGTCCAGCAGGTGGCCTGCTGACTGTGCTGCTGGAATGCCCACGTGACTAACCAAGGTTCGAATCCCAGGCCTGGCGGCTTCAAAATCACACTGGGCACGTAAATGTACATGTCTAAAATCCCAAGAGGAGGATGGAGAGAGAGAACTGCTGTGTGCCTTCCCCCTGGGGTGATTCCTCATGTTTTCTCTCATTGTTTCTGGTGAGCAGAGAGCACTTGCCTGATTGGCAAAAACATAAAAAGCAAAAAAGCGAAAAGAAAGAGGACCATCCTAGGTTCAGATTTTCCAGACACACTGAGGACTGAGCTGCTGGCAACGCAGAGAAGAGTGTCCCAGGCCACTGAGAGCCTGCCCCGGTCGCCTGGCACTGGGGCCCCTGGCTCTCTGGTGGCCTTGGAAAGGGACTTGGCTACTTCCACGGGGCTGCTCCACACGTGCTGGGGGCGATCGGGTAGTCTGGCCCCACCTGTCCAGAAACAAGAAGGGTTTGGGGAGCCAGCCAGGCCCCTGGCTACTTTGGCCCTTGGCTCGCCACTGGGACTCTAAGCTCACTGAAAGTTCTGGTGTAAGAGCTGGGCAGGCCCGAGACCGAATCTGATGGGAGTACCTTTCACAGCCACGCCCGCCACCATGCTCCGTCTCTGCAGACAATGGAAGCTCCCTTCCTGGGAAATTCTTTTGCTTCTTTTTTTTTTTTTTTTTTTGGCAGTGTTTTTTGCCTTAGGGCATGTGCGCTAGACACACAGAGAGAGACAGAGACAGAGACAGTGAAATAGAAAGTGAGAAGTCATCCCAAGGAGGGATGGCCACACCTCAATCCCTTCTCCTCCATTTGCCCCCTGGCATCCTGACATGCACACACAAGCCCAGCGGGAAATTCTAACCAGCGGCTGAGCTGCCCCCCAAACAAGTTCCTCACCTCCACATGTCTAGCCTAATGGGCCTCTGGCTCCCCCAGGAGCGGAGGAAACCTGAGCACTAGGACCCTCCACTCGCCTGCCTCCGTGGGGGCTGCAGGGCCGCGTGTGGAGCCGGCTCTGGGCTCGGCCGAGCTCCTGGCTGGAGAACCCTCGTCATTACTGAAGGGCAGTCGGAAAGGCCCAGATCCCCGCCTTTGGGTGGGCCCATCCTCAGAACTTGGAACGACCGCTTTCAGGACGCCTGTGTTCCAGTCTCGGGGTAACCGCACGTCACTTCGCTTCTGTTGGTCTTGTTTCTGCTTCTCCGAAATGGATGGTCTGGTCTATGTGATTTTGGCACCCTCCAAGTCTGAAAGGCCGAGAGTCTGAGAAATGGGTGTGCATGTGCGTGCGCACAGAACGCCGAACTGCCACCCGCCTCCCTCTCCCGAAAGAACACAGAGGCCCGAGCCAGCCCGAGGAAGGAGGAGGTCTTGCTTTCTCCATATCTGGCCTTTCTGCAAACCTTTCATCTCTCTTCTTTTTTCTCTTCTCCTTAGTGGAAACCCAACCACCAGACTTGTGAAGGAGAAGGGGAGAGAAGGTGCTCTGAAATGCTTATTTAGACGGCACCAACACATCAAAAAGAACATTTGACACAAATGGGGTATCTAGTTACCATAGATCTTATGAAGCTCATTCCAAGAATGTAATGAAAAAAAATCAAATAATGAATCATTCAGGGAGATGCAAAGAATGGCTCCCATTCTTATTCTTTTGTTCTCCTTCCTCTCTGAGGAGAGAAAATAGATGGGAAATTAGAGCAAGAAAGTTGGGGATATTAGAAGGCTGAGCAGCCTGTGGTGAGAACGGAGAAAGGATCCGAGGTTAGAGCAGAGGGAAAACAAAGACAGGGACCGCTACCGAATTGAAGTGTTGACAGAGAGAACATAGCTGAAGACTTTCTGGAACGTAGCCCTGCTTTCAAAGTTTACCTATTTCTTCCATGGGACACGGAGAACCAGAGCCAGGCCCCCAAGGGGTCTTCACGCTGTGATCTCCCAGTCCAGGCCCCCTGAGTCAAGGCAGCGGGGGGTGCCACCCTTCCAGGGGCAGCTGAGATGCCGGCACCCGGGGCTGCGTCTTTCAAACAATGGAGGGGAGAGGGGAGGGGAGGAACGAGAGGCAGAGGCCTGGGAGGGCACCCCGGCCAAACGTCCTGCTTCACTGTCTTGCGGGAGGGGTGTCAGTGTGACCCCAGCAGGGCACGGGGGCATTCCCAGGACCCTTCTGGAGCCAGCCCCGATGCCGCCCTGCAGACAGGGACCACTGGGCCGCCCAGTTCTGAATGCGCCTTTACTGAGACCTTGACTACTCAAACCCCACCCCGGACGCCTCCTTTCCAAAGAGTCTTTTTCCAGGCGCCCTTCCTTATGCTGACTGCTCTGGCTCAGCCTTCCCGTGCTCCCAGCTCACCGTGGGAAGCCATGGAGGTGTGCCGACGACGACGCCCGCCAGGAAAGCCCTGCTGGCCAGTCTGACTCTCGGCGAGGTGTCTGCGTCCCTAAGTAAGGACGGTAACGCCATCTGCCCTGAAGGCTGGTGTGAGGATCGGTGGGATCAAAAACATGGGCTGGGGGGCTCTGGGTAGACAGGCACTCAGAAAGCCCGAGCAACCTCCTCTCCCAAGCCAGCCCTGGCTCCCCACTGAGAAGCTGGAGAGCTGCTCTGCCAGGCCAGAGCTCGTGTGGGTGGGCTTGCAACCAGAGCCCTGCCACGGAGTGCCGACGGCCTCCTACAGGACCTGGCCCACGCCTGGCGTCCGTGGTTAAAGGTGGCCTCCCAAAAGGGCAGGGAGGCCTTGGGTGAGCCGCGGGTGTATCTGCTGATCATAAGAACGAGTTGTTTCCCAGAAGAGAGGATTTTTTTTAAAAAACACCAATTTAATTTTATTTATTATTATTACTATTTTTTATTTGCTATAGGGCACTTACACGAGAAAGAGAGAGAGAGACAGAGGAAGTGAGAAAGCGAGCCGCTAGGCCTGGGACTTAAGCCGTGGTCAGCCGTGTGGGAGGTTAGCACCCCAGCACCACACCGCCGGCTGGCCCCAAGAGTGAGGATCTTTGTCCCAAAGTGCAGAGCTCTCTACCTCCCCTGGAGCCCAGGCGCTGGGGTGAAGCGCGCTGCCAAGAGTGCAGGGACGGCACCCCAGGCCCCCCAGGGCATGTAGCCACCTGTCTCTACTGCCTGCTCAGAGGTGAGCGAGGAGAAGCGAGCCCACGGCCTTCTGCACGTCTCGGGTCTGCCTCACCCCCTTCCAGGAAGGAGTCCACTCACGAATGCCAGAGCAACGTGGGGCTGGAAACACAGTCCTGTGCGTCTCCTGAGGGGCCCTGCAGGGTCTGAGCTCAGAAGAGGCCAGAGCAGGAAGCCAAGGAGGCGCAGCCCGGCATGGTGGTCCTGCAGGGAGGGGCAGGGAGGAGAGGGCGTGGGGGGCACCACTCAGTGGAGCCCGTGGCGCTCACAGCTCCCGCCTCGTTTTACACATGGATTATTTATCTGTCCTCGGTTACATCGTAAACATATCAAAACTCACGTCCTATATTCTGCCTGATCCGCTGCTACTTGACGGCTGTCAGAGGAGGGGTGTTCATTTTCTCTCTTCCCGACTCGGTGGTAACTCACGTCCGTCCATCAGTCAAGCGTCTTCATGGGGCTGCGTCTGGCCGCCGTTCCTGTTCGTCCATCCCTACACATCTTTACGGCTTCATGCTATGGTACTTGGTCCCGGCGACATGTGGCCTACACGCGTGTGTCAGGTGTCCACGATGCCCCTTACACGGTGGCCCCTCACTGTATGCCGTGTCTGTCTGCCGTCCGCGCACACAGACGGTTCCTGGTGGGCCCGGGGAGCTGCGCTCCATCTGGGTTCCTTTCCAGGGCAGTCTGAGTAAACCACAGGCTGCCTTAGCTAGGAGCTGGGGAGCCACGGCAGGAAAGGCTTCTGCTGCACGCCAGGGGAAGCGGCTTTGAAGGTGCAGGCTCGCAGCCGTGCCAGGGTGGTGTGGAGCGAGAGCCGGTGCCTCCATCTTCCCTGGCCTGGGGGGCCGTCCTGCAGGTGATCAAGCAGCACCTGTCTTCAGCCTCTGCCTTCCCCTTCCTCTCCCACACCCCCCCTCGCCTCCTCCTGGGGCACGCAGACCCCCGTAGCCTTCTCCAGTGGATGTGCAGACCCCCCCCCTCCTCCCAGTGGATGTGCAGACCCCCCTCCCTTCCTCCCAGTGGATGTGCAGCACCCCCCCCTGCCTCCTCTCAGTGGACATGAAGACCCCCCCCCTCGCCTCCTCCCAGTGACCGTGCAGACCCCCCCCTCGCCTCCTCCCAGTGGACATGCAGACCCCCCCCGCCCTCTCCCAGTGGACATGCAGACCCCCCGCCTCCTCCCAGTGGACGTGCAGACCCCCCCCGCCTCCTCCCAGTGGATGTGCAGACCCCCCCCCCGCCTCCTCCCCCAGTGGACGTGCCAGACCCCCCCACGCCTCCTCCCAGTGGAACGTGCAGACCCCCCCACGCCTCCTCCCCAGTGGATGTGCAGACCCCCCGCCTCCTCCCAGTGGATGTGCAGACCCCCCCCCTCCTCCCAGTGGATGTGCAGACCCCCCCTCCCCTCCTCCCAGTGGATGTGCAGACCCCCCATCCCCTCCTCCCAGTGGATGTGCAGACCCCCCCTCCCCTCCTCCCAGTGATGTGCAGACCCCCCCCTCCCCTCCTCCCAGTGGATGTGCAGACCCCCCCTCCCTTCCTCCCAGTGGATGTGCAGACCCCCCCCGCCTCCTCTCAGTGGACATGCAGACCCCCCCCCGCCTCCTCCAGTGGACGTGCAGACCCCCCCGCCTCCTCCCAGTGGATGTGCAGACCCCCCCC
This sequence comes from Tupaia tana, assembly GCA_026018925.1. NCBI lineage: Eukaryota > Metazoa > Chordata > Mammalia > Scandentia > Tupaiidae > Tupaia > Tupaia tana. The sequence continues at coordinate 111,277,932 of JAKSZU010000015.1, read as the reverse complement.
CGCCTCCTCCCAGTGGATGTGCAGACCCCCCCTCGCCTCCTCCCAGTGGACGTGCAGACCCCCCCCCTCCTCCCAGTGGACGTGCAGACCCCCCCTGCCTCCTCCCAGGGTGTGCAGACAAGCTCTGGGCTTTACCCAAGCCTCTGTGACTGTTACAGACATGGGCCAGCGCCCTGGTGACCTCACTACTGAATTCCTTTCCTTGTTTCTCCAACTCTTTCACTGTTACAGACATGGGCCAGCGCCCTGGTGACCTCACTACTGAATTCCTTTCCTTGTTCTCCAACTCTTTCCCTCTGGTTGGTGTTCACCCAGAGCCTGGTGGCATAGACCTGACTTCTGGTCCTTGGGCCCAGCTGTCCCCTGCGCAGCCCCTCTCCCGGCTTCCTCCCCACACACGCTCCTTTTCTCTGGGTGCTGTCACCTGGGGCTTCTCTCAGGGCGGTTTGGACGGGAGCCCTCTGCAGTAAGGGGCAGCTGCCTCGGGCGAGGGGCTGTCAGGGCTCATCCCGGGCCTGAGTGTAGGCGCACACCGAGTGCCCGCGGGACTACGGGAGCGAAAGCACAGCTGCTCTCTGTGAAACTTCGAGAATGTTCTTTTTCTGAAACAGAAGAGGTCCTCACTTTGGAAAAGTATTGGGCACTCTTCAGTCAGGAAGGGGCAAAGCCTTTGTAAGGATGCCTGTCTGAGGGTCCTGAGGTCTCACAGCCCGGGGTGGATGACTGAGATCGAGCTGCATAATCCTCCGACTCGGTGCTAACCTGTGCCTGCACTGAGGGGTTGTGTGAGATCCGGACCCCAGCACGGCCGAGCTGGCCCGGCACCTGGGTGCTCAGCGCAGCCGTCAGAGCGGCTTTCCTGCTGTGGTCATCTGCCAGGCCACCGTCCTGACTCCATCTCACCTGGTGGCCACAGAGGCTGACGTCAGCACCTCGGTCGGCACGTCGGCCGCCTGAGTCTGCCTCGTCCTCCCTGGGGCCTTTCTCCCCGCTTCTCTCTGTGTCCTTTGAGTGTCGCGTGGAGCCCCCTGGGAAGTGGATCCTGGCTTGGTCATATTTTTTTTAAAGATTTATTGGGTCGTTGGAAGAGTCATGACTTATTTTTGCATAGAAAAAAAAAAACACAGAAAAATATGACTTTTCTGATGACCCAATATTACTATTTTTCAAAACTTTTCTGTAGGGCACATGTGCTCACCAGAAAGAGACAGAGAGAGAAAGAGAAAGTGAGAAAGTAAGCCACCAGGTCTGGGACTTGAACCACAGTCAGCCACGTGGGAGTCCAGCATCTCAACCACCATGCCACCTGCCGGTGTCCCCCGGCTTGGTCTGAAGAGTGAAGGTCCGACCCTGAGCGCTGCCCAGGTGCCTGTGTGAGAGGCCCCACCGTCCCCTGACCGCTGTGTTCTTCACGACGCCTGCTCACTCACGGCTGTGGGACCTCCCCGTCATCTGTCTCTCTCTGACAGTCCCAGCCCGTCAATGACCGCAGGGAAGTGCCGTGGGCCCCATGCCACCCACAGCACGTGGGGTTGCACGGAGTGTCCTTCCTTCTGGGCCGGCGGGCCTGGGAGTCCTGCCTCACGCTCCCCGTGCTGAATACATTGGATTGCCGAGCGAGGAAAATGCCGGACTTCTGTCATGGAAGGACCTAGAAGGCTCTTTTCTGATTTTCAATTCTGGTCATGCAGCCCAACCTCCTCTTATCTGCTTTTACATATTTTTTAACATCTTATGATGAGGGTTTGATCTTCTTAAAGGCTTTGATTAAGTAGTCTTTGCACTCCTGATGTGCGGGTTCATCGCTTTCTCTCGGGAGGTGTCCGTGGGGCCTCGTACGAACTGTAGAATGGAAATGTGATTTCACCCTGGAGCCGTAATGGGCTTTTCATGATCAAGATTATTATTATTATTATTATTTTATTTTTTGACAGAGAGACAGGGGGGAACGCCTCTCCCCATCCAGATGGGCCTTTGGGGCGCCCCTCTGCGACCCAGGCGGGAGGCCGCAGGCGCTGCGCCTCACCTTCACCCGGGGCTGACCCACCGGCCCATTAACGGGCGAACCGAGGAGGCCAGTGGTGGGGATCGTGCCCTCCCACGGAGGCCTCCGTGGCCCACGCCGGCACCACTGCGGCCGAGGTTAGCAGCCGTCTCTGGGTCGTGCGCTTGTCCTTGTGTGTCTGGGCTGGAGGACGCGAAGCGGACCTGGTTCTGGGAGCAGTTATGGAGCCTTGGGAGGAAGACGGCTGACACCGCAGGACAGAGGCACAGCAGCCGCCCTCAGGGCCCACGGCCGGAGCTTCATCTGTGGCATTAAAAAAGGACCTGCCAGTGTCCCTCCAGGTCAGAGGTGAGGGTTTCAGCAGGAGCTGTCGTCTGTACTGGACCAGCACCTGGACTCGCGTGGCCCGCTCTCTACTTGCTCGGTGCTACCGGACTGCACCGTCGCCCGAGCGGCAGGGCTGCATCCTCTTTCCCAGCGGGTCCGCCTCACAGGACCAAGAGCAGCACACAGCAGGGGTGTGGGCCACACTGGCGGGCCAGCCCCAGCCAGGGGTGTGGTCCACACTGGCGGGCCAGCCCAAGCCAAGGGGTGTGGTCCACACTGGGAGGCCAGACCCAGCCAGGGGTGTGGTCCACACTGGGAGGCCAGACCCAGCCAGGGGTGTGGTCCACACTGGCGGGCCAGACCCAGCCAGGGCATCATCTACATTGGCAGGCCAGCCCCAGCCAGGGGTGTGGTCCACACTGGCGGGCCAGACCCAGCCAGGGGTGTGGTCCACACTGGCAGGCTAGCCCCAGCCAGGGGTGTGGTCCACAATGGGAGGCCAGACCCAGCCAGGGCATCATCTACATTGGCAGGCTAGCCCCAGCCAGGGGTGTGGTCCACACTGGGGGGCCAGACCCAGCCAGGGGTGTGGTCCACACTGGGGGGCCAGACCCAGCCAGGGGTGTGGTCCACACTGGGAGGCCAGCCCCAGCCAGGAATGTGGTCCACACTGGGGGGCCAGACCCAGCCAGGGATGTGGTCCACACTGGCGGGCCAGACCCAGCCAGGGATGTGGTCCACACTGGCGGGCCAGACCCAGCCAGGGATGTGGTCCACACTGGCGGGCCAGACCCAGCCAGGGGTGTGGTCCACACTGGGAGGCCAGACCCAGCCAGGGGTGTGGTCCCACACTGGCGGGCCAGACCCAGCCAGGGCATCATCTACATTGGCAGGCCAGCCCCAGCCAGGGGTGTGGTCCACACTGGCGGGCCAGCCCCAGCCACTGGGGAGATGCCCTTGGCCTGGGCCTTCCTCTGGGGCTTTGCATGGCACGTGTTTGCTGCTGGCACTTGAGGCAGGCGAGGTGGGCATCGCGCTGCCCCCGGCTCACCAGTGTGTGGCCCAGGAGCGAAGCCTGGGAAGGGCTCGGCAGTCGGCACGCGCATGCGCACACACACTCCGCGGCACCGGGCCGGTATCGCCCAGCCTCTGGCTTGCTGTGCAGAAGCCTCGCAGCTCTCTGGCACTCCTTCCCTCCGGGGACGCGTCCTTCCCCTGCTGTCAGCATCAAGCCCTGCTGTCGGAAGCTGAGGCCCGGCCGGGTCAGGAGTAATGGTGTGCAGGTCAGCCGGAGCCTGTGGGCCTCAGAGAACTGGACTCGAGGGTGAGGACTTACCCACCTCTCTGGTCGCCATCAAACACCAGCCAGGTTTTTCTGCAGGGGTCCTCAGGAACTGGCAAAGCGAGTGTGGTTCTCCCCTCAATACACACCCGGCCCCCAAGTGCAGGCCGGTCTGGTCCACCGAGGGCCGAGGGCTCTGCCGGGACAAGGACCAATCTCGGCTGGAGGCCCGGGAGGGGCCCTGAGCCTTGCAGCTTGACGGTGCTGATTCTGACTGAGTGTGCCCTGGTGGCGGCGGAGTCCTCAGGGCTGCACGCTGGGCCTATCAGCGCATTTATCCTCAGAGTCTTCCTGACTCGGGCTCCGTCCGGACCCAGGGCCCGGGGGAGGTCTAGAGCAGAGGTTCGCCAGCTCACCTGCTCCCAGAGTGCGTGTCCTGCAGCTGAGGGCGGCCTCCGAAGAGTTCCCTTTCTAGTCTCGGGGTGCATGGGTCTACATCTGTGTGTGTCTGTGTGTATCTGTGTGCACATGTATGTCTCTGTGTGTACATCTGTGTGTCATATCAGTGCATGTGCCTGTGCCTAGATCTGTGTATGTGCATCTGCCTGTGTATATATCTCAGTGTGTATATCCGTGTGTATATCCATGTGTGTGCATATCTCTGTGTGTACATACATGTATGTGTGTCTGTGTATCTGTGTGTGTATATATATCTGTATGTGTCTCTGTGTGTGTCTGATCGCTGGTACTGGAGCCACACAATGCATGACCTGCTGTCTGGCCCATGTTTCAGCCACGTTCTGCTGGTTCGGAGCCACACTCAAGAGGCTGGGCCGATGGAAAGTCTGACTGTCCCCCACAGTAGGCCGTCCACGTCAGGCAATTAAAGTGAAAAGGGCCCCTCCCTGCTGTCCCTGCTTTTCTTATTTTTCCCAAAACTATGTCTTTCTTTCCAGAGAACAGGAAAATGTGCTGAGAAGCAATTAATTATAATTATATATGTGCCAGGGTATGGGAGTACTTTCAAGTCCCCAAATCGTCTAATAAAACGACCCAACAACGTCATAATTTTTGGAGGAAGTTACATTTTTATAGAATTTGGTGATAAGGAAAATTTGCTAAAAGCGAGCGTTCCTAATCACGACTGTCACTTTGCAAAGTAATTGTGGAATTAGGAATAATTATACTCTAAAGAGGGGAAAGAAACAATCTGCCTTATGATCTTTTAAAATAGAACACAACTCCGGTTTGCTCTGTAAATTAGAAAGAAGGCGGCTGAGCCCGAGGGTGTGGGGACAGGCTGGGTGTCGCAAACGAAAGCTCAGGGCTGAGCGTGCGGGCCGGAATGTCCTGCTCCTGGGAGGCCAGCCGGCCTCAGCCGCAGGCAGTGGGGACACAGTGCCCTCGGGGCCGTGCTGGCCTTCCTACGGCGTCCTTTAAGAATGAGAATGCCCACGGGTACCAGCGGCTCAGCCTGGCATGCTGCTGGCCCTGCCCGACCACGCCAGAGCCCGCGCCATGTCGGGACGGCGATTACAGTCGGGACAGCTCTGGGCGCCGTGCTGAGGCCCCCGCATGCTCACGGAGGAGGCGGTGTGTTCCTCCGTGTCAAACGACAGAGCAAGTGTTGGGAGACCACACTGGGAATAATTCCCATCTCTAGTGATCCCTGCCACCATGGGGTGGAACCCAGGCCAGTCGGAACCCTGGGTCTGCTCCACTCGCTCTAGAACGTTGTTGGCAATCTCCCTGAAGCCTGGCACGGACGTGGTGGTGGGAGTGGGGGGGGCCCGACTGTGAGCTGGTCGGAGAGGAGCAGGGTGAAAACACTGGACGGTCAGCTGGGACGAAGGCCTGGGAGGAGATAAGGAGACGAAGATACAGGCATTACGAGAATAATAACTGAATAGTAATAATAATACATTATGTCAACAGCTGTGACAAAGGACGCGCTCTGTGTATTTATAGAACCAAATAAAAGACGGATCCAGGTCCCTGGTTCTGACTCCCAGCAACCTTCTCAGTTGGATTTTGCCTCTGCCTAAGGATTATTTTTGGAAAGAGCTATTATTATCCGTGATTTATCACGCTGCACTAGGGGAACTCGTACTTTCCACAGAGACAATTATTGAATTCTCACCAGAGGCTCTTAAAGGACCCAGGCCCTGCTCTGGGGTCCAAGGGGAAAGCCGCTCCCCGGAGCTGGGATCTAGCACCGTGGGACACCCTGCCTCAGCCCCCGCTCATTGCTGTGACGCTTCAGGGTCCTTCTCCGTGAAAACCCCTCCTTCCCTCTGCCCCGTCCAGGGCGAAGAGGCCAGTCACGCAGCTGACGGTGAGCCCGGGGAAGGAGTCCACCCACAGGTGCCGTCACCAGCGCATTCTCGGGGGCACAGCCATGGCTGGGAGAGGGAAGGGTGCAGATCCTTCACACGAGGACGGTTCCCTGAAGATGCCCCGCACAGAGCTGTGTCGGGGGAGGCACAGGTTCTAGAGAGAGCGAGACATCTCTGGCAGCACTAGAGAAGCTCGCTCAGGACCGGGCAGACGCAGCATTGAGCCTGAGCAATGCCCGTGACGACAAACTGTGACAACAGACCTCGGGTCTCAGGGTCACGGCTAAGGAGGGCATGGACAGCTGGCAGCTGATGTGGCCCAATGCATTATTTAACACATTTATTAAGATTTAGCCATAACCAAATAGTTTTTGTTAAATTGTTATTAAACCGAAGACCTGCATGCATTTATCAACTCGTGCCTGCTACCCAGGAGCTGTTCGTCACATCCGAGAGGTGTGCCTGTGCTTCCAGACGGCATTCCGATGGCCCGCGGGCCCCGCTGGTCCCCGGCAGACCTGCAGGTCGCGGTGGCTGCCTGCTGTCCAATCACAGCAGCTGCCCTAGACCCGTTCTCCCCGCCTACGGGACCGCTAGAACGTGTGCGCGGGGGTGTGTTTTCAACTTGAATTCAATTTTGCACATTCTGCAGCCAGCTTAACGCTCTGAAGCCCTTTTAAATGGTGCAAATCCCCAATGAGATATAAATAGGGTTACTGTCTTTTATACCTCATGCAAACAATCCCAGGTCCGTCAACTCCTCTCCACGTAGTTCAGCTTAAGCTGCGCCCCGTCCCTCCTACGAGCCTGCTATCTGGCCTCCCTGACTGGACCCCAAACATGGCTTCTAATCACATCTCCACCTCCACCACCTTTCCTTTAGAAGGTAATTGTTCATTTCATGGAAGTCACCCTCGCACAGCTCACCCCGTGGTGAAGAAGAGCGGTCGAGGAAGAGCGCCCTGACCGGATCCTGACACCTGATCCGCCTCTGCCTCGGGCAGCCCGGGTGGCTGGCCTCCGGCGCACTTGGGGAGGTCTTCGGACATGGCACAAACCTTCCCCTGTGGGCCAGCCTCGCAGAGTCCTGTCTTACTGCGCGACCAGCAGACCCCGGGGCTACTGTTCTCGGACACCATTTCTCCACCGTTTTCGTGTTTTCTGATTAAAATCCTTCCTCGTCTTCAGGCACAGCTCCGAGCTCACTCCCTGACTTCCCGCCTTGAGATGGACTCGTTCTGACACTGGAATCTCGTTCTTTATTTTGGACGGTGTCGAGCAGGGACATTGACACGATGTTTTCTGAATGAATGGGTAGGTGACAACCCCAGCTCCTGGCCATGGTGACCCACAGGAAGTGTCCTTCCTTGTTGGCTTGCACATCGTGGGTGTCGACAATTAGGAGGGATAACCTGCCCCACTCACAGGCTGGGGCGGCGAGGTCTCCATCTGCCGGAGCTGCCGGAGACAACGGCGGCTGTGCAGTTTCCCAGGCTGTGCCGTCCAGGCCGGGAGCCCTGGGGGCCCGCGGAATGAGACGCAGGGTGGCACAGGCTCCTGGGGCCAGCTGGTCTGCGCAGCTCACAGACCTGGCCTTCGCTGGCTAGCCGCTGATCCTGTGCCGTCAGCAGCCATTCCTGGGTTTGGAGAGGTTTTTGCTATAGGGTACACGTGCTTCCCGGAGGGACAGAGAGACAAGAGACAGAAAGCGAAAAATACGCCCCCAAGGGGGAAGGCCACGCTGCAATCCCTTCTCCTCCATTCTCCTCTAGGGATTTTGGGCACGCACACACAGACGTCGGCATGAGTTTTAAGCTGCCGGGTCTTGGACTCAAACCATAATTGACTACGTGGGAGTCCAGTGACGTAACCCCACAACCCCTGGTTACACCGTGTAGTGGAGGGTGCCAGGCTGAAATCGTTCTCTTAAGTTCCACGTGCACGACTTGGCTACTCACAACCTGGAAAGACAACACCCCACCCCTCCAGGTGGAAATGCAGGAGTGGCAAGTCACCGATTTAATCTCTGAAAGGCCTCCGCCCAGGCCAGCATGTCCCCCGTCTAGGTGGGCACAGGTGTCCTCCGGCTGAGATGACTGAGAGAACCCTCACCTGGTCGGCTCGCCCCACACCCTAACAGTCCCCACCCCACTCCTGTCTCCGTGCCTGTCCTCACAGTTTCTTTCCTTCTTTTCTTTCTTTCTTTCTTTCTTTCTTTCTTTCTTTCCTTTCTTTCTTTCTTTCTTTCTTTCCTTCCTTCCTTCCTTCCTTCCTTCCTTCCTTCCTTCCTTCTTTCCTTCTTTCTTCCTTTCTTCCCTCTCCCTCCCTCCCTCCCTCCTCCTTCTTTCTTTCTTTTCTTTATCTTTTTCTTTCTTTTCTTTCTTTCTTTCTTTC
>JAKSZU010000015.1:110953841-111269488 GCA_026018925.1 Tupaia tana | reverse complement strand
TTTTGGGCACGCACACACAGACGTCCGGCATGAGTTTTAAGCTGCCGGGTCTTGGACTCAAACCATGATTGACTACGTGGGAGTCCAGTGACGTAACCCCACAACCCCTGGTTATACCGTGTAGTGGAGGGTGCCAGGCTGAAATCGTTCTCTTAAGTTCCACGTGCACGACTTGGCTACTCACAACCTGGAAAGACACCACCCCGCCCTCCAGGTGGAAATGCAGGACTGGCAAGTCACCGATTTAATCTCTGAAAGGCCTCCGCCCAGGCCAGCATGTCCCCCGTCTAGGTGGGCACAGGTGTCCTCCGGCTGAGATGACTGAGAGAACCCTCACCCGGTTGGTCGCCCCACACCCTAACAGTCCCCACCCCACTCCTGTCTCCATGTCTGTCCTCGCACCCTAACAGTCCCCACCCCACTCCTGTCTCCGTGCCTGTCCTCACAGTTTCTTTCTTTCTTTTTTCCTTTCCCTTCCTTCCTTCCTTCCTTCCTTCCTTCCTTCCTTCCTTCCTTCCTTCCTTCCTTCCTTCCTTTCTTCTCTCTCTCTCTCTCTCTCTTTCTTCTTTCTTTCTTTCTTTCTTTCTTTCTTTCTTTCTTTCTTTCTTTCTTTCTTTCTCTCTCTCTCTCTCTCTCTCTCTCTCTCTTTCTTTCTTTCTTTCTTTCTTTCTTTCTTTCTTTCTTTCTTTCTTTCTTTCTTTCTTTCTTTCTTTCTTCTTTCTCTCTCTCTCTCCCTCTCTTTCTTTCTTTCTTTCTCTCTCTCTCTCTCTCTCTCTCTCTCTCTCTCCCTCTCTTTCTTTCTTTCAGATGGCTTATTTATCTCACTCCATCGTTATTCAGAGTTCCTTTCTGAGAGCAGCCTTTGCCCTGTCACCTCCGGCGATGTGGCCAAGGTTTCCAAGCATTGCCAGCCTGCCAGGGGTCCCCCTCTCTGATCTGGTTTCTCCTGTTGGCAGACATGCTGCGAGCTGGACCGACAGGACCCACGCTGTCCCTTACAGCCGGCCTGTTCCTTCCTGATCCGTGCGGCACTGGCCGTGGGGAGTTCTCAGTCTCGCACCCCTTCCTCTGTCCTGCGAGGCCTGTCTCCAAGCAGACCCTGCCCTGAGCCCTTCCAGGATCTTCCCAGCGAGGATGCTCCTTGCTCTCCTGGGCTCCGACACCTGAGCCTCCCTGACTGTCCCCGTCACTGTGTGCTGTCCCGGCGTCCACCCAGAGCGTCCCAGCCTTCTAGGGCCAAAGAGCGTCGGGCAGGCTCGCAGACCACTTTTCTCTGTCGGAGACGGGAAAGCTTACCGTAAGTGTAAGGGGTCCGGGAAGCGTGTGGTCGAGAAAGCTGCGTGCTTTAACCTGAAGCTTCTGCGATCCGCTCGTCCACAGGACACCCCTGTAGGCCCTGCTAACTAGGCTTGCATGGGGAGACACCTCGCTGTGGGGAGACACCTCGCTGTGGGGAGACACCTCGCTGTGGGGAGACACCTCGCTGTGGGGAGACACCTCGCTGTGGGGAGACACCTCGCTGTGGGGAGACACCTCGCTGTGGGGAGACACCTCGCTGTGGGGAGACACCTCGCTGTGGGGAGACACCTCGCTGTGGGGAGACACCTCGTTGTGGGGAGACACCTCGTTTTAGGGGGGACACCTCGTTGTGGGGAGACCGTTCTGTGTGCTGTGACGTCTCTGAGGGCTCGCTTGTCCCTGGCGCCCGAGTGTCAGGAGGGGCCGTTGGGTGCTCTGTGACTGTAAGTTAGACTCCCAGTGCGGACTTCGCGCCGGGCACTACGCACCAGCGGAGCCCCCGAGAGAGGTCATCCGTTACTCCGGCTTCGCGATTCATTCGTGGGGTAAGCCTGGGGCAATCGCTTCTCATTTCCGTTCTTAATTCCACTCACAGGTTCCTGCTTACCTGGCAGTTACGAGGTCATCCCGGTGGGAATGACGTACTGACCAAAGTCCAGGACCGGCCGAGGCGGAGACGTGAGCCCGCCAGCCAGAGCAGGCCCGGTGGCGTTCTGGTCAGCGCTGACAGCGGTCTCCACAGCCTGAGGGCGGGTCTGAGGCGGGTACCACACGGTGTTTCCATGTGCTGGCCCGCCCACCGTCGCCAACCCCAGGAGGTGGGCATCCCAGGAGGTGGGCATCCCCGTGCCCATTTTATAAACGAGGGGACCGAGGCTGGAGTCACAAGCCCAGGGTCACAGGGTGCTCAGTCCTCGGCAGCAGAGAGTGCCTGCCTGCCCACACTCGCCGCGCCGTGTAAACCCGGTCCCAGAGGAGCTGTCAAACAGACGGTCAGCGAGGGCTGGTCGGTGTAGGGCCCTGAAGAGACGCTGAGTGAAACTGGGTCATCGGCCACGTTGGGTCACCTCTGCCAGGAGTGCTGAGCCGTGTGGGCAGGCAGACATCGTCCGAGTGAGAGCCTCGGGAGAGGGGCCTGGACTCCCGGGGATCGGCAGCCTGTCTCGCTCCCCGCTGTCGTGATGACGCTGGGTGTCGCGATTAGAGGTGCAGAGACTGACCCGCTCCAGTCCTCACTGAGCGATCTGCTGCTGCAGGGGAGAGGCGGTGCTGCCGCGTGGCCGACCGCAGGCGCACGCCTGCAGGATGACCCTGTAGGGCCTCCGTGGCCTCTCGTCTCCGACCCCTCGGCGTCCTTCCAGGACATTTGCACCGATGCCCATCTAGAGCGGAATGCCCAGAGAAGAACACCGTGATTCACGTTTCGGGAATGGCCCGTGGCCACGCCCGCTAGGCATGCCCATGAGCAAAGCAGGCGGTCTGCCCGCATCCTCGGCTCAGCCCCCCTCGACCTCCAGGACCTTCCTGACCTCCTAGACCGCTCCAAGATGGAGCAGATGCAGCCAGAGGGCATGGACGCCCGCTCCGCCGTCGGAGGGCTCTGCTGCCCTTCGCTGCCCAGAGCCCGTGCATTCCCAGCCCCGGGGGCTTCCTGAAGCATGAGCCCTACGGGCTGGGCGCAGCCTGTGGGTTCTGTTCAGGTTTGTAGGATTGCTTTAATATTAAAAGTGGATTGACAGAGAGATTGACAACGAGATTGTAGGCTCATAAAACATTCAGGGGAACTTGGAGATTGTCTGGTTCGCCCTTCACTTTACTTTATTTTTTAAAATTTTATTTGATTGCTTTTGTGCTAAGAAGATGTACATTCAATCTGGCCGTAGTGTGACACCTCAGGAAATGGACGGGGGGGCACGCTCATCCTGGCACCCGATCAGGCCAGCGTCATTAATCCCCGTCCGGAAGGCCGCCGCCCCGTACCTGCAGAGAGCACACCATGCTGCCCCCTTTTACTTGTGTGTTTCAGACGTAGCGAGACAGAAGAGGTGGCCGAGACTGAAGCCCCGCCACTCTGTCAAAGCCACCACCACGGTGACTATTTTTACAGCAGTCAAGAAGACGCACATCACGGTCCGAGGCTCCCTCTTCTGCGCCCGCTCAGTGAACAAGCTTTGGAACAAGACTCGGTGATGCTCCCCGTGCCGAGCGCGGCTCAGGGCAGCTGCTCCAGGGGTGACGCCGTGTCCTCCCCTGTGTACCCGGCTGGTGTAAGAGTGAAACGGTGCAGTTCATGTGAGCACATGCTCGCTACACTCCTCCCGGGTCCCAGCCGCTGGGAGCTCGGGGAGGTGACAGAGGAGGGAGGAGCGAGGTCAGGGCTTCACTTCCCGGCTCTCTTCCTGTCGGAGACCCCGGAGCTAGTGGTGTCCCGTGATCAGAGTTCGTCTTCTTCCAAGGCAGCCAAGCCTAACAGAACTGCTTCCCGCCCCCCTTCTTCTGGCCTTAGAGGGGGCAGCTCGACCCCATGTTACTGTCCTGCCGTTAGCCCTCCCTCTGTGATGACTTCGCACACGGAGGAGAAGTAAGGGGACCAGCGTTCGTGGACTGACGAGGCAGTCCCCTGGCCGCCTCAGTGCCAGGGCGCCCAGCTGTGCCCCAGAACTTCCCAGGCCCACCGAGAAGGCGGTGGAACAGGAACGTTACAGTTAATAACTTCCCCACTGAAAGCAGAACCTTCTAAACCATCGGCCTGCCTTTCCCCGTGGAGGGTTAACACCTGACAAGGCTGAACTTTGAAAGAAAAGCTATTTGTGACTTACGGGGGAGCTGGGGAGAAAGGTCTTGATTTTTGAAAAACAAAACAAAACAAACAAAAAATGCCCAAGCAAATCAAAACACGTCAATTCTTCCCAGGCGGTAGCTCACCGATGGCACCTGTGCTTTGGCAGAGGGCGACACGACAGCTCTCTGTGTGCAGGTGAGCTGGGTGCGCGGTTCACAGCAAGGCCCACCACGGGCTCGTCAAAGCCCGGAGCGCCGGGCCTGCCCCGGCCATCCGCTCCCAGCATCCTGCCAGCTGAGGCGCAGGTGACTGCGCCACCTGTCACTCTTCCCGGATTCGGGGTGACTTAGCATGAGGGTGGCAACGAAGCGACATGACTGGGTTTCCAAGCAGGTTGGCAGAGTAAAGGACGTGGGAGGAAGTGGGTCAAAGGCGGGGCTGGAATTTATGAGGTGCGCATCTCTGGGCAGACGATTTCTTAGTGGTGTCCCAGTGATTAGAATGCAAGTGGAAACCATTAACAAGCATCTGACAGGTGGCGTGGAGGTTAAGGCAGTTGGATCTCACATGGTCAACTGCATGGTTCAAGTCCCGGACTGGGAGGCTTGAGAAATACACCAGGCACGTATGCACTTGTGTCCAAAATCCCACGAGGAGAATTGAAGCAAGGGGATCGTGGCATGGCCGTCCCCCCGGAGGGAAATTTCTCACATTCCCTCTGGATAGTGCATATATAATGTAGCAAAAATATTTTTAAAAAAAAGCATCTGACAAAAGTTAACTGTCCATTAGTACTTAGATTCAGAAGCACGCAGGCAGCATTTATTTACGCTAAGGCCCTCTGTGCTCAACAGCAAGTTTTCAAACTAGATTCCACATTAGTTGCATTTTAAAAATCAAAGGAAACTTCTTTGTTACATGTGTTCAAGTATTAAAATTTCATTAATTCATTAACTTAGATGTTAAACTATGAATAATTCTTCCTTCACTCCCGCTAGTTTCAAAGTAAGGAGAAGTTTGAAAATCGAGTGTTGTTGTAATCTGGGGGTGTCTCAAGGTGCTGGAGAAGGGGCCGAGCTAAATGTAATGTATCAGAGCGGTATTTGGGTATCACTGATGCTCTACACAGCAGGGGCAGTTGTTGTTCCTGGCCTGGGGAACTTCATACATGTACGTGTGCATGCATGTACCGGGATGCAGTGCTCACACACACACGTGTGCACACATGTACCGGGATGCAGTGCTCACACACATACGTGTGCACACATGTACCGGGATGCAGTGCTCACATACATACGTGTGCACACATGTACCGGGATGCAATGCTCACACACACGTGTGCATGCATGTACCGGGATGCAGTGCTCACATACACACGTGTGCATGCATGTACCGGGATGCAATGCTCACACACATACGTGTGCATGCATGTACCGGGATGCAATGCTCACACACACACGTGTGCACGCATGTACCGGGATGCAGTGCTCACACACACACGTGTGCATGCATGTACCGGGATGCAGTGCTCACATACATACGTGTGCACACATGTACCGGGATGCAATGCTCACACACATACGTGTGCATGCATGTACTGGGATGCAGTGCTCACATACATACGTGTGCACACATGTACCGGGATGCAATGCTCACACACACACGTGTGCATGCATGTACCAGGATGCAGTGCTCACACACACACGTGTGCATGCATGTACTGGGATGCAGTGCTCACATACATACGTGTGCACACATGTACCGGGATGCAGTGCTCACACACACGTGTGCATGCATGTACCAGGATGCAGTGCTCACATACATACGTGTGCACGCATGTACCGGGATGCAATGCTCACACACATACGTGTGCATGCATGTACTGGGATGCAGTGCTCACATACATACGTGTGCACACATGTACCGGGATGCAATGCTCACACACACATGTGTGCATGCATGTACCGGGATGCAGTGCTCACACACACACGTGTGCATGCGTGTACATGGATGCAACTCTCACGCACGTATGTGTGCATGCGTGTACTGGTTGCAATGCAAACCACTGATTCTGTCAACCTAAGGGGAACCCTGAGGCAGAGTAGGTAAAGCCGAGGAATTTGTTCAGGCCAGGGCGAGACGACCGCCCGGCACCACAGAACTCACGATGTCCTCAGCGATGTGTGCTGAGGTCTTCGGATTTCAGGACGACTTTAATGGCAAAAGCCACGCGGAGGAGGCGGGAGGAGGCGGAGGCAGCGCAGCAGTGGCCGGCTCTGCGCTGAGGGAGGGGTGCCCACGGCCGCTGCAGCCAGGCATGGAGCGAGTGCGCCTGGCGCCCGTCGGGACTGGGACACGGCGGAGTCAGAGGTGTGCCTGGTGGAGGTGAGGGAGGCACGTGTGGGTGAAGAGGCTGTCGGCAGCACCAAGCCTGGGAAGCCCGGGTGCTCCTTCCTAGGAAGGTCGCAGGTGCACCGCAGTCTTACTGCTTGTGGCACTGGCTCGGGTGGGCTGGGCTCTCCCGTGTCCAGTGGGCGCTGGGGAGCTGGGGGTCCTCCGGGTTCCTGAAAGTGTCGGTGTGATGACGTGGCCCTTTAGCAGGAGTGAGTCCATCTTGGCCTGGTCTGTTGGGGCTGCCGTGGGCACTTCGTCCAAAGTGGTGGCTTCCTGAGGTCGTGACCTAACGTTCCTCGTGGCCATGGGACAAAACAAGTGTCACTGCTTTTAGTCAACAAGAATACTTCCAAGTTGATCTATTGTCGGTGTGAACACTGGCTCCTGTTCTGGAAACGGACTGTGTTATTTAGCACAGCAGTGCTGTCACACACTCGGATACACTGTGACTGCACGTCCCTGCCCGCACGGGCGTGAGAGTCGGGGAGCTGGTTTAAAGCCTGTCCTTTAAGGCTCTGTGGCTCAGTGGGTCTAGAGGAGTCCAGGGTCTGAATCCTTGGAAACATTTCAAGTGGCTCCGACCTGTCCCCTAGGCACCCCGGAGCAGGGCAACATCGCCAGGGAGTGGTTAGGCCAACGTTTTCCCATGCCTGTCCCGATTTTCCTACAGTCAACCTCGTGTCCAGACCCATCGGCGTCTGCTCTAAGGAATGCCATTTGCAGGCAGAGGGAGCAGCCTGGAGAGGCCCTGGGACCACGACAGGCCTGGACCTGAGCCGCCCGCACCCTCCGCACCCTCCGCCCACGCATCTGCCCGGCGATCTTGGGGCAGGCGGACGACTTTATCACCTCATAGGCTCACAAGTCTTGAGGGCAGGAAGGTGGATGCTGGGGTGGGGGACAGGGAAGGGCGTAACACAGAAACGTCGGGAGGAGCAGCTAGGAACCCGCCAGGCTGCAGGGACACCAACCGTGGCCTCTGCATCGCTAAGCCTTCGTCTGCTCCGGTTGCTCGTGTATAGAAGCCCACCATGGGCTACCGGGGGCTTCAACGTGTCTTCTCGTCCCCGTCCTTAGGGTGCTTAGCCTGTACGGAGAGGGCACTAACGCGTTTCAGGAGCAGCAGCGTTAGCCGGCAGGGACTCGGTGCAGAGCTACCGGGGCAGGGACCTGGGGGGACGCTCCTGCTTGCCGCTCCCAGAGGGAACCGAGCAGCTGCTCTGGCTCTGGCTGTCGTGAGGGCGGAGCGGGAAGTGAGGCCGGCGTCGTCTCCGCCCCGTGATGCGCACCGTGATGGGGCTGACCCATGGACATCAGAGC
Source organism: Tupaia tana (assembly GCA_026018925.1). NCBI lineage: Eukaryota > Metazoa > Chordata > Mammalia > Scandentia > Tupaiidae > Tupaia > Tupaia tana. Next base: position 111,261,693 of record JAKSZU010000015.1, on the reverse strand, counting down.
AGGGAGGGCGGCCGCTGTGAAGACAGCACCCAGGATGCACTGGGGCTGCTGGGTAGTCGGGAGGAGTCCTGCCGGGGCACCAGGGCGGCGAGGCCGTGGTGGAGCTGCCTTTGCCCTGGCCGGTCTTCCGCTTATTTAGCAGATGCTGGACAGGGCACGGCGGTGAGAGGGCAGGTGGCCTGGCCCGGTGGTTCTCCATGTGGCAGGGCGGGCAGGAACCACTGGAAACCGGTAATGAGATGCGGGAGGTGCCGGCTCCTGTGCGGGGACAGAGGAGACCCCGAGGGTGGGAGACTCCAGATGAAGCCGGGCTGAGCAGGGAGGTGCAGGTTTCAGATAACAGAAGCCGATCTCACCGTCAGAGCACGTGCCAGCCAGCGGGGAAGGGTGAGCCGTGGTGCGGGCTCGGGCCAGAGACTAGAGGCGTCAGTACCAGCTCGTGTGTGTAGACATGTGTGCGTACACAGATGCGAACGCGTGTGCATACCGGGGCTGTGTTTCACTTTATGACCTGGACACCGCGGCCCAGCTGCATGGAGACTGGGTGTGCACGTGGCTCCTGTGTGTCTCCGACCCAGGGAGCCCGGGCTCCGAGGGCACTGCCGAGGGGCTACGGCAGGAATGCAGCATCGGTGGATGGACGGAGTGCCGAGCCAGGAGGGCTGGGATTCTAGAAAGGAAGGGAAGGAAAGGCAGGAGAAGGCAGGGAAGGGGAGAGGGAGGGAGGGAGGAAGGAAGAAAGCGGCAGGGCAAGTCAGGATGCAGGAGTCTGAAAGACGTGCCGATGGGTGGTTGGAGCTGGGCGCGGAGGGGACAGCGACCTTGCTGGGTGACAGTGTGCACTGGTGCAGATGCGCACTGAGGGGCTTAAGGCAGCGGTGAAGCAGCACGGCAGCCTCCAGGAGAGCTCCAGACAGGGCCGGGGCGCCGTCCCTGGGAGGTGGGTTACCCTCCCCTGGGGACTGGACCCGGCTGCTCCCCAGCGTAAAATATGGAGGCACTTTACGGGGGGAGGGGGCTGAGGCCGTGGCCGTCCTTGGCCACGTCCCCCAGTACTGTGCGCTGGACTCGGTGGTACCTGGAGGGCTGTGAGTGAAGACCCAGGGCAGGCCCTTCAGGGCTGATGGGCTCAGGGCAGGGCCCCACAGCCGAGTGCTGGTGGGCTGGCAAGCCAAGGGGCGAGGCAGAGCAGGTCACGGGCCGCCACCTTGCCATGCTGCAGCCTCGCCGGAGGGCGGCCCCTGGCCCTGGGTCTCCAAAGCTGGGCTGACGAGCCTCTCCCTAAATCACCAGCCCTGGTGTCCCCACGGCACTGCCTCCTCACGAGTGTGGCTGCAGGAGCGCCCCGGAGGAGCCGATACGTGATGTGGGGCGCCTCCCTCTGTGAGAGCCGTTCCCAGGCCCGAGAACACGGCAGGGAGGAAGGGCACTGGAGACAGGGCCAGCACGTGCACTGTGGCGCCCCGAGGAGAAACAGGACGTGACGGACGCTGGCAAGTCCAAGCGAGGTCTGTGGCGAGCTCCGTGGGAGGGAAGACCCAGAGATGGAGGAAGGACCACAGCACCCCACTTTCCTTCACACGGAAACACCCCACGTGACGTGTGACGTCACTGCGGACAGAGGCTGCCGCGGAGCTCGTCCTGGTCACTCGCGGACTATGCCAGCCCCGGGACAGGGATGGGAAGAGGCACGCTCCCTGGGGGTGCTCGAGGGCCTCTGCGTCCGCCTCGTAGGAGCAGCCGCGGCCGGGCGAGCAGTGGCAGCGGCAGGGCAGGGCATGCGGCTCGCTGCGTCGGACGTGCAGCTGGGAACCACGAACGCCCCGCGTCTTCCCTGCCCGACGTCCTCCCGCGTCTGCAGACTCCGCAGCGCTGTTCGCACGAGCGAGTCAACAGCCGAACGTCTCAGCCCTGCCTGCCTGTCACGCGCTCCTTTCTCTCCCGGAGCCAGCAAAAGCTCTCGCCAGGCCGGCTGGGCACTCGCGGCCTCGGGTCCCCTGGTCAGACACCGAGACGTTCCGACGCAGCCTGGCCTCGGCTCTGCAAACCACCACTCGGGCCTTCCCAAACTCAGGGTTTCGTCCCTCTGCGTTTGGTAAAATACAGAAAGGATTGGAGTTCATTATGTTCTTTGTACTTAACGGGACATTGGAGCAATGGGGGCCCTAAAACGACAAGAACCTTGTTTAAGGTCACAGAGGGAGTCGGCAAACGAGTAAGAAGCTGATTTCCTGAGCGCCTAGCTGCCTCGTCCCCAAACTTCATTCCCTGCCTGGGCAACTGTGGGCGAGGGCCACCCCTCTCCTGGGGCTTCTGCGGTTGCTCGTCCCGGTGGCTTTTCAGATGCCTGCCGAGTGGGAGGGGACGGCAGTGCTCCCCAGACGTGCAACGCTACCCGAGGCCACTCCAACGGCAAGGATGACGACGGGGAGCTGTGGGTGACGGTGACCTCGTTACGGACTCTGCCACCATCACCGTTGTGCTTGCTGCAGGGATGGGGCCGAGCGCTGCAGCCGGGAGAGAGGCCCTCTCTCCATTCTCGGGGGCCAGAGAGCCAACGCAGAGGGGCTGAAGGGCCCTCCATGTGGCCTCATGGCACCACGCAATGGCACCGAGCTCTGGAAGGCCCCCATCTGAGCCACGCTCTCTGTCACGCTTCTCCGTGGCAGCCTCCACGCTGTCCGGGAAGCTCTGACTCTGCAGGGCAGAAAGGAAGGAGGGGGTCGAGTAAGGGCTGGAGGCGCTGTGCTCTGGGCTCAGGCAGGACACGGCTGGCAGTTCCCAACATGCACACCCGCCCTGCCCGCTGGGGTGGGCGGTGACTCTGGGTTCTGGTGGCCAAGAGCACTCCCCACCTAGACTCATACTGTACACACGGTCAGCCAGAGGGGCCTCTGACCGTCCTCCCCCGGGGGGGCTCTGACCGTGCCCTGCGGGGGCTCCGACCGTGCCCCCCGGGGGCTCTGACTGTCCTCCCCGGGGGCTCCGACCGTCCTCCCCGGGGGCTCCGACCATCCTCCCCGGGGGCTCTGACCGTCCTCCCCGGGGGCTCCGACCGTGCCCCCCGAGGGCTCTGACTGTCCTCCCCGGGGGCTCCGACCGTGCCCCCCCGGGGGCTCTGACCGTCCTCCCCGGGGGCTCTGACTGTCCTCCATGGGGGCTCCGACCGTGCCCCCCGGGGGCTCTGACTGTCCTCCATGGGGGCTCCGACCGTGCCCCCCGGGGGCTCTGACCGTCCTCCCCGGGGGCTCCGACCGTCCTCCATGGGGGCTCCGACCGTGCCCCCCGGGGGCTCTGACCGTCCTCCCCGGGGGCTCCGACCGTCCTCCCCGGGGGCTCTGACCGTCCTCCCCGGGGGCTCTGACCGTCCTCCCCGGGGGCTCCGACCGTGCCCCCCGGGGGGCTCCGACCGTCCTCCATGGGGGCTCCGACCGTGCCCCCCGGGGGCTCTGACTGTCCTCCACAGGGGCTCCGACCACACGCCCTCAGGGGCTTCCGACAGCGCGTGGGCCAGAGTCTCTGCTGCACCCTCACCCTCAGGTCCCAGCTGATGGAGGCTCCACCAGGGACTTTCCTGTGTGAAGGCACCGGCATGAGAAGGCACCAAGTTGTGGGCCGGTCCCAAGCGCTGTCTTCCGTGGCTGGCGGGGGTCACTTCGGCGTGTGCGTTATTGGCAGAGCAGGTTACCTGTCGGCACCTGGGGCCACGCGGTGTGGAAGAGCCCTCTCCAGTATGGCTGGGGGGGGAGAAGTGAAGTGTCTGAGAGCACCAGGGGTGTCCACCCGACCCCAATGCTGTGCACCTAGGACAGGTCGAGGGAGGGAGGCTGGTGGGCCTACACGCTGGCTCTGCAGGTGACTCACAGCCAGTCCCAACACCGCCCGCTGTCCTCTCTTCCCTGGAGGCTGGACGTCGTGAATGGCCAGCTCCCCTTGTCCCCACAGGTGGCCATGTGCAACTCTGGAAGTGAGGTGCAGGCACGGGTCTGGCCGGGGCACGTCTGTCTTAGGGAAGGCCGAGGACTGGGTAGACTCCCCACTGGCCTCTTGGATGTGTGTGGACTGGGGGGTCTCACTGGAAGGCAGTGGCCTCTGCTGGCCGTCGAGATGAGCGGAGGACACTCCATAGACTGCACAGCTGCTTCCTCGGTAACCACGGGTGTGACCCAGGGTTGTGGCCACCGCTCCCGATCATGCGGAAGGACACCCATCTGCTCAGGTACTCACAGCAAGCAGAAAGCTTCGTGCACTGTGTCAGTGACTCAGAGATCGTAAGGCCCTCACCTAACAGATGAGAAAATTGAGACCAGAGAAGTTAAGCGCCACCCTCAAGGCTCACAGCAAAATCAACAGGAGCGTCGGTCTGGGGACTTAAACTCTGGGCAGGAGGGTCGGTCTCGGGATTAGAACTCTGGGCATGAGGGTCGGTCTGGGGATTAGAACTCCGGGATTCTTTGCTGGTCCTCGTTTCTTGTTCCTTGTTCTCTGGGTCTCGATCAAGGCTGCGGTTACTTCAGACACGTCTCCTCACAGCTCACAGAGTTTTGCATTTGTCCTCTCACCCTCTACTCCACCCCAGTCCTTCCTGTCTGGTTAAAAACCGTCCACAGAGGAAACGCCACCTTCCCAGCCAGAGCCAGGTCATCTGGGGCTGTGGTCCCGCTGGGCAAATGCAGCCAGTCTGGACAGGACGTGCCGTAACCCTCCTGGGGATTCCCACCGGGCCGGCGAGGGCCACAGGAGAGGCATTGCGGGTGGCGTGCGGAGCTGCAGCGGGAGCCCCAGCGGGCTCGGTCTGTGCAGAGAGCCCTGGGCCCTGACGGCGTGGACACTGAGCCGGCCGCACACGGAGAGCGGGCCGGGCGCGCAGCAGAGCAGCCGTGGAGCCCAGCTCCCACTCAGGAACTTCTGGCCGTCCACATCAATGTGGTCCTCTCACTCACAGGGGAAGGGTCTGTCTCACTTGCTGCTAAAGTGAGCGTTGTCTGACCTCCCGGGGCGGCCTGAGCGGCTGGCAGACCTTTGCGGGAAGTGGCACGGTCAGCCAATTTGCCCCTAATTGCGCTAACAAGGATGAATTAGGACTTCCGTCAGCCGGCCCGAGCGATCAGTTTGGAGTGAGCCGTAGGCGGTGAAGCCAGTTATTAAACAAAACCGCACAGTTAAGTCCTAATAACACACAGTGAGGGCAAAGCGAGCGGCAGAAAAGACGCCAATCTGGCGGTGCACGAGATGCCCCCTTCGCGAATGAGGCGGTGCTGTTATTACTGCCGTCTAGGTTCATTGCTGTGGCCTAACAGGGATGCAGATGTCCCCTCGGGCTCCTGTGCACTGCGAGAGAGCCTGTTGGACCAGGAGCACAGGATCGCTGGAACATCCACTCGGGCCAGGATCCGCTTTCACTTACGTTAATTCTCGAGAACGTCTTGGCAGAAGCTACAGAAAGCTGAAACACCACGTTCCCCCAAGAGCAGCGCTGGCTGAGGGGAACAGTGCCCACCACTGACGTCAGGGTCCTCGCTGAGGGGGACAGTGTCCACCACTGACGTCAGAGTCCTCGCTGAGGGGTCAGTGCCCACCACTGACGTCAGGGTCCTCGCTGAGGGGTCAGTGCCCACCACTGGCGTCAGGTCCTCGCTGAGGGGTCAGTGCCCACCACGGGCGTCAGGGTCCTTGCTGAGGGGTCAGTGCCCACCACTGGCGTCAGGGTCCTCGCTCAGGTCGCCGTGCTCATCCAAGCCAGCACCCCAGACCCACTCCACGCCCCCCGCTCTCTCTCCAGCCATGCCGCCCTGACCCCGATTGCCTTCCTCCAGCACGAGGTACGGCAGGCGTGCTGACTCTGGGGGGAGGGCCACAGGAAATGTGATTCGAGGTGAATCCATTGGTCATGCACGGTCAGTGGAGGAGGGGACAGAGCACCACTCGCATCTTGTCGAAGCCGCAGCAGTCCATGCTGATAGGACCTTGGAGATCTGCGCTAGGAGCTGGATGGACCTGACTGATTCCCGAGCAGGGAGCAGTCGGGACGGGCACACACGGGGTGAGCCCAGCTTGGAAAGCCAGGCTCCACGCCACACGTCCCTCCACTGCAAGTCGAACACCTCCTGAACGCTGTCCGGAGTGGGCTCCAACAGTGGGACGTCCTGGCGACGGCAGCTTCCAGAATACGGTCTGGCGGCGAGCACGTGCCTCGGGGAGCGCTGCCTGGGCTAGACGTCGCCAGCTGGAGCACCTCAGACAGGTGCGTCTCTTGGTGCCCTCTGAGCGCGAGCAGGTGAGCGACTCCTCCCAGCTTTCTCTCTGCAGTACTCGTGAGCTACGGCAAGTCAAGTCTATGCACGGGACCTGTCCGCAGGGCATCTGTGTCTCAACCGATCCCTAGCACCTCGGTCCCGGAGAAATGGAGATTACAGTCGTTTGCCTGTTCCAGACACGTCTGTGGGTCGTTCACACCTGAGCCCGGAGTCGAGCATTACGACACGGTGGTGACACGGCGGTGAGTCCTGGCCAGCTGAGGATTAGGGCTTTGGGTGGGAAAAAGTAGCAGGTGCACTTGGAAATCTTAAGTAGCAAAGATCTTGTTTAATCCATCGAGAAAGGCAACACTCTGGCCACCCCAACGTCTGAAAACGAACTGATGTCGCCAAGCTTGTGAGCTGGAGCTCTGCACGGCCCCCTGCTGACTCCCCCAGCCCTCTCGCGTGTGGGCACACCCGGTCGGGGGCACCGAGAGCCAGGCTGTGTTACACACGCAGCGTTCCTCGTTTCCGCTCGTTCACGTGTGCATTGAGCTCTCAGAGATGTGCTGGGCCTGGGACAGGCTGTGGGCACCCCTTGGGGCTGCGTGGCCCCAGACACCCTAGGTGGGAGTGGGCAGCCTGCAGGGGCTCCAGGTGGAGGTAAACACGGTCTGTGTGCCTTTCAGTGCCGAGAGCCTCTCGTCCGCTGGCTTTGAACCTGGCCTGGGATGTGCTGTGCCCGGTGGCTTCGGCTGCGACACGGCGGGGCTGTGGAGGTGCTTGCTTGGCTGCTGGCTGTCCTGCTCACCCCCGGGACGCCTGCCTGGGCAGTGGCTGCTTCCTCAGCTGGCTTCCAGGTCAGACCAGTGGTGGGACCCAAACCACCCCACTGAGCGTGTGACCCACGAGCCAGGAGAATCACTGCTCTAGTGTCGGCCACGTCAGCAGAGCACAGGCCAACCAGAGGTCACTGGCTCCTGCAGGAGGCCCATCGGGTCAGCATGCGGGCCCAGCCCTCAAGGGCAGGTGGGTGGCGGGGAACGTAAAGCAATATGCTTAGTAGCACAAGGAGGAGAAGCGTGGCCAGAGCCCCAGTGAGCACTGGTAGTGGGGGCTCCTTCCAGCACCGGCAGAAGAGCAGGCATCCTGGTGGTGTGAGCTGGCTCCTGGAGTTCTCGAGGGGCAGAGCCACAAGTGGAAGAGGGAGGAAGGCACTGTGTACAGGGAACAGCATGCATGCGGGGGACAGCACACATGCAGGGGGCAGCACACACGCGGGGAACAGCACGCACGCAGGGGAACAGCACACACACAGGGGACAGCACACATGCAGGGGACAGCACACACGTGGGGAACAGCATGCACGCGGGGAACAGCATGCATGCGGGGGACAGCACACATGCAGGGGACAGCACACACGCGGGGAACAGCACGCACGCGGGGAACAGCATGCATGCGGGGGACAGCACACATGCGGGGGACAGCACACATGCAGGGGACAGCACACACGCGGGGAACAGCACGCACGCGGGGAACAGCATGCATGCGGGGGACAGCACACATGCGGGGGACAGCACACATGCAGGGGACAGCACACACGCGGGGAACAGCACGCACGCAGGGGAACAGCACACACACAGGGGACAGCACGCATGCAGGGGGCAGTATGAACACGGGACAGCACGCATGTAGGGACAGCATGCATGTAGGGACAGCACGCACGCAGGGAGAGCATGAGGGAGAGGGGCCCCGGAGCAGGACTGGGTGCCTCAGGTCCTCTCTGGCAAACTCCAACATGTGCCCCCCACGTGTGCGTGCGCTGTGCAGGTCAGAGCGCCCGCATCACCTCCCCAGTGCGCCCCCGAGTCCTGCTGCAGTGGAGGGGTGGGGCAGACACGGGGTGATCTAGGGACCTAACTCCTTACCTCTTTAAAGAGAGGCGTGTATCCGCCTTCCACTTAGTTGCTGGGATATGAAGTTCATCCCAGAAAGCTCCAGAGATGACTCTATCGACTGTCCTTTAAATAGAATTAGAATTGACTCGAGACATATCTGCACATCTATTGAATGACACAGTCTGCAATGGAGCTCCACTGGTCCTGCAGGAGGAAATTAAACACATGGGGAGAGGAATACAGGAAGAGGCCGCGCCTGGTGCAGAGGTTTCTCGGAGAGGGGGCGGAGGGGACAGGCTGTGGTACGTGGGAAGCGGCATCACTCCCGGGACGTCCACGGATGCGCTGGGCCGACGGGGCCGGTTGTTGGCTCTTGTCTACCTAAGAGCCACAGAGTCCATCTCGGGCTCCTCCCTCAGTCTTCAGGGAAAGGTGGCTGGGCTCGCAAGGACCTTTTCGGTGTCCTCGTCAGCGTTGGGCATGCAGAAGCGAGTGGCAGACACTGACCCGTGACGGCACTCAGCCCTAATTACAGCAGCGGAGGGCTGCGGCCTTCTGCTTTATGGGCACAGGTGGAGCCCCAGACGGCGTGTACCCCCTGTGCTCCTGGCTCCCCAGAGAACCAGCCTACACGCGGCGGTTCCGCTGCAGGGCTGCATGTGCCCGGACGAGCTGTTTGGCCAGGCCTAAGGGGTTCCCCAGGACACTGGACTTTGGTACTAGAACTGGGGTAGCCCCGGGAAATCCGAGACAGCTGTGAGCCCAGTGTGCGCACGTGCACACGTGTGTGTTCAGGAGGAAACCTCAAGCTTGGTTTACCTCAAGCTTGGTTTCCTCATCTCTGAGACGAAGAGTGAGGACCCTAAGCTCGCTTCTGGTTCCAGGTGACGGCTTCTCTCTGAGCCCTGACGGTGCGTTTCTGGGTGTATTTCACCAGCTGTCTGGGGGAGCACCTGCACCTGCTGGTGTATGTGTGTTGGGGTTACGCACAGTTGCACGCACAATGGATGCATGGTACCCAGCGTGTGCGGCAGCAAGCACCGCCGTCCCCGCCGCTCCCTGTGAATCGCAGTCGGATGCCGTCTGTGAGGGTGCTTTGAGCCGATGCTAAACAGTTTAGCTCTCTTTGTGCCTTGCTAATCCACCACCCTTGATTGCAAATGGGCTGCCATTAGCTTGTTTTGAGCGCTGGAAAATCTGGGTAATTGCTCAGTCATTTTCAAACTTCTGAACGGCGTGCGTGCACGCGGGCTGCTCAGCACCCGTCTATCTATAGGCGCCCGAGGGCTTCCACCGGGAGGTGCGGCCCGGCTTCTCTGCTGGCAGCTCGCAGCTCATCAGTGCTTTGGGCACGAGTGGTGTTTCCGAGGGCCTGCACCACGAGTGGAGGCCGCCGCACCGTTCCTCGGGCCGTTGGCTTTTCCATTCTGTCCCCCCGCCCCATGGGAAATCAATGCATGGAATTCACTTGGAAAAAGCATCTTCAGGGCATGTGTGCCCTCCTGGCTTTGCCCTGTAGGACGGGCAACTTTTTAATACCTAGACCCAAGTGGCAGCGGTCAAGATCAGTGTGGGCCACGGCGTCCAGGGGGTGGACTCGGGCAGCGCGGCCCTCCAGCTGTGCCGAAGCACGCGTAGGGCCGAGCCGCGGCCACAGAGTCCACAGGCTGGGCCAGTGTCCTGTGTGTGTCCCGAGTCTCCTGCTGCCTGCCTGGTGGGTGACGAATACCCTTGGCCAAGACGAACGGGTAAAGAATTGGCCTTCAAGACACTCCAGCCTGGAGTTGAATGAGGCTCTCCCAGACGGCCTCCGCAGTACCACCTGGCACACCCCGCAGGCTCACTTTCTCCTTCCCACTCACCCCTCTGGGTCCCTATGCGATGGGACTGCTCATTCACACACCTCCATAAAGCGCCCCACGTCAGCGCTTTCAAAGACCTCCCTGGGGAGGTGCAACGGGGAGCCCTGGCCTCTATGCGCATTCCAGCATCAGGGCGATGCCGAAACCGCTCGCCACCAGCCTGGCCTCAGCAGTCTTGAGAACCACAGTCCCCGTCAGACAGCCTCGGGCACGAAGCCTGTCCGTTCCCTTCCCGGCTTTGCACTCTCTCACGAATGCTTTCTGGAATGGTAAAACGGTGGCGGCGAAGGGAGGTCTCAGATGGCTGATGCTACATAGTCTTGGAGCCTCTTTCTTACCCTGGGACAAATTCTTTACTGAATAGCTTTTCCTTACAATCTTCTATAACATTAAAGAAAAAAAAATCTCCCATACGCTGTGGTCGTCTAGGATACCTGTGGTCCCAGGATGGTGGCCACTGGACAGCTGTGGGAAGTCCCCACAGACCGCACCGAAATGGCCTTCCCGGCTTCGCGTTTCCTTTGTGTGCATGCTGTCAGTAATTGTGGCATTTCCCCTCGACACCTCTGTCCCAGCTGGCCTCTAATGGAAGAAGACGGGGTGGGATGGCCGTGCACCCAGATTTATGCCCAAACGCAGCCTCTGCATTTGGAGACCTGGAGAGTCAGTCAAGGCTATTATTGGCTGCCAGGGTTTTCAGAAAACACATAAATCTCCCTTTGTGCCATAAATACATTTCTGCATTCGGAGCTCAGAAAGAGACCTCATTACACCACATCCTGGGAGAAAGGCGCACACCTCATTCCGAGTGACAGGTGCCATGTTCTCTGGAAACACGTAAGAAGATTGCAAGCTAATTTAATTCCCTCTCACTTTTAACTGTGGTTGAAATAATTGTATCTGTGTGGATGGTGCCTGGTGGCCTGGAACACAGGAGCTTGAGGCTGGGTTGTCCCCAAAAGCCGGGTGACTTAGTGACCAGGCTCAGTAACACAGGCTCTGACGGCATGCCCGTGTCTGTAACGGGTAAGTGAGAGCTGGGTCTGCAGGGGTACAGGAGCAGAGGGCCACAGGGGCACGGGGGCACAGAGGTCCTCAACCTGGCTGCTTCTTAGACCCTCTTGGGGAGCCTGAGCTCCCGTGGAGGCACGGGCCCCACCTGCCGACGATGTTTTACCTGGCCCGAGGTGGGCTCTGGCTGGGTTTGCGAGGTGCTCCCACACATTCCAGTGAGCATCCAGGAGTGGGGGCCAGTCCCTAGTGATGTCCAGGGCACCAGGTTGCTCTAGGGGCACCTTACCACACAGGTTCTGGGCCTGACCCTGGAGGTTTCGACCCTGTCCATGATGCGGAGTGGTCTGAGGATCGGCGTTTCTGGCATCTTTCTGGGGTTGCTGGCCTGTGGTCCATACTTTGGAAACCGCTGATGTGGGGTTAGGGTTTTGAGGCAGTCGCTTTGCTGTAAATTGGAGCTGAATTATAAATTGCCTTCATAACCCTCTGCTTTCCACTTAAGTTATGTCAGCCCGTCCTAGTAATGACTCTAATCAAATAATTAGTCATTTTCCTAAAAATGGTCCTTCTGGAACATGTCTTCCCACTCTATCAAAACAAAAACGCCGTCTTCCAAATGTCTCCGCTTGTTTGTGGATAAGGAATGACGACACAGCCTGTGCTGGGGACACGTGTGCCGAAGGCTCTCACGCTGCCAAGAGCACCTCTGCCTTAGCCGGATCCGGAGAACTACCTTCGGAGAAGAAGATGCTGGGCCTGGGGTCCATTCCTGTCGGTCCCTCCAGAAGCCTCGGCCAGTACCCAGCAGGCTGGAAGCAGGCCGAGGGCAGTGTGGTGTCGTCTTGCTCCGGGTCGCCTCTCCTGGAGGGCTTTGCCCCGCTGCCTGGCCTGCTTCGGGTTGTGCGTATCGGAGTCAGGGCATGGAGGGCAGCCGTTCCTATCCGAGGGCTCCAACGGTCTGTGAAGTCCCTCTCGCACTCTTACTGTTGCCTAGCAGCAGGGCTCTCCCTCCAGACGTCCTTAGCATGGAGTCTGAGCCCGATCAGTGCCGTAATGTTCTCAGTAACTGGGGCCCAGGGACTGGCTCAAGGAGATTTTAAAATAAAGTAGGCCTCTTCCCACCTGCACCTCCCAAAAGGAATTAAATAGGAAAGCGATAAGCCTACATTTGCAAACCATTGTGGGGTGTCCGGGAACTGACTCTCAATTTAAGACCTGCTGATCGTCTTTGGGCCTCTGGACCTGTTTGCGTGGGGTCACAAAGATCACGGGAAGGAGGGCAGTTACCTGGTGCTGCTTCCGTGACTCTCCGTGTCCACGCGACGGGAGCCCGCTGAGAGTGACCCGTACAGGGTGGCCAGGCAGAGGAAGAACCCCAGGTCAGGGGGGCTGAGCTCCACCTGCAGCTCGGGTAGGAGGAGAAGAACGCTGCTTCCTGCTGGGTCTGTCCCCGGACCCAGGCAGGCCGGCCTCTGCTGGGCTCCACACCCCAGAGCACGCCCTATCACCGGAGTTCATGTCACCCGGGACTCTTGTTAGGATGCAGATACCTGGGGCCAGCAGATGGTGTAATAGTTACGTCACTGGACTCCCACGCAGTCAACTGCGGTTCGAGTCCCGGACTCGGCAGCTTAAAACTCACACCAGGTGCATGTGTGTGTGTATGTGCCCGCGTGCACTTAAAATCCCGAGAGGAGAATGGAAGAGAAGGGAATGCCGCACGGCCATCACCTTGGGGGGTGATTTCTTGCTTTCTGTCTCTCTCTCTGGTGAGCACACGTGCTCTACAGCAAAAATCTCTCTAAAAAAATAGATGCAAATCCCCAGTCTCTCGGTGCCATGGGGGTGCCAATCCACACACTCTCTCTGAGGAAGTGAAGCCCCACTTCCTGCAATGGGGCAAGGGGTCTGTGGGGCAGGGGGCTGAGCGTACCCTGAGCCTGCACCCCTCTTCTGTGTCATTCTGTGGGCACCCAGGGTCCCAGACTCTCTACCCTCATGTCTCTTAGCTCACTTGCTGCACCTGAGTCTCTGCCACTGCCGGGCACAGCACCAGCCCCCAGGTGACCACAGAGGTGATTGGGGTCGGTGTGGACGGAGTGGGTGCGCGGGCTGGGGTCTTCAGACTAGTGTGCACGGCTTCCTGGCACGGCTCGGAGCCCGGGTGGGGATGGAGGAGTGTAGGCCTGGCACCAATTCTTGCCTCACCCCCAAGCTGCAACTCACAGCCCTGAGGGCTCCCACGATTCTAAATTGGAATGTGACTTTTCAGCTCATTATGAATTTGTTTGTTAAGGCAGGAGAACAACCGATTTTAACTAATAGTCCGTTGGGTTTAACGCTCTTACGAGTCATATTTGAGCCTCCTTTTCCACGGCCCCGTCCCCGCAAGGAGCGAGCCAGCTCCTGGCTGACGGAGTTTGTGTGTGTGAGGCTGACAGACCCAACTAGCACTTCCTAGTTCAGAAAAATAAAGTCGATCCCAGCAGAATTTTCTGTCCAGCACGCCCATCTCCCCTTCTCTGGTAGAAAGTAAGCTCTCGTTTTTCTCGTTTCAAAACCATCCTTCTTAATTGGCCTTAAGTCTCTTCTCCCAGTCACTCCCAAGAAGATCTTGGCCTTCTTTATCTACTGAACCTCATTCTTCGTAGCTTAATTTTTTAGGAAATCTGAGTGTGTCGGCTCACATCAGCTCAGGCTTAGAGGGGAGAGTGAATCCGGATTCTGTCTTACAGGGAGAGGGGCTGGAGGCAGTCCAGTGAGGCGTCGGGGAAGCACAGGAGTGCAGGGGCCGCAGTGGCCTGGCCATCAGTGTTCGCGATGCTGAGCGCGTGTGCAGAGCAAACAGGAGGGTGACAGACTGTGCACAGGGCAGGGCAGGGCACGGGACAGAGGGAGCAGCAGTGGCCCGCTTGGACGGGCCGGGCATGCAGGACCACGTCGCTTTTCTGGGAGCACAGCTCTGAGTGTAACCACTGTGCACACGGCCACTCCCAGCCGGCCACCGACGTCCAGCTAGGAGTGTGTCAGAAGTGTCATGTTGGCATCCTCTCAGGTCCTCGTAAACACGGGGAGTGGGGGTTCTGTTCAGGTCCTCGTAAACACGGGGAGTGGGGGTTCTGTTCAGGTCCTCGTAAACATGGGGAGTGGGGGTTCTGCTCAGGTCCTCGTAAACACAGGGAGTGGGGGTTCTGTTCAGGTCCCTGTAAACACGGGGAGTGGGGGTTCTGTTCAGGTCCCTGTAAACACGGGGAGTGGGGGTTCTGTTCAGGTCCCCGTAAACACGGGGAGTGGGGGTTCTGCTCAGGTCCTCGTAAACACGGGGAGTGGGGGTTCTGTTCGCACAGAGGGTGGGGGGGTGGGAGGCAGCACTACTGATGTGAGGCTACCCTGAAGCACCCAGGGCTGCATGTTCTGTACGTGTCATCACTCCAGCCGCCGGGTGACAGCAGCTTAGATGGGCATCACTTGTTCACTCTGTAAGGGACACCCAGAGAGGCCGAGGACCTCGGCCGGGGACCGGCCTCCAGCCTCCGTCCTCCCTCTGCAGACGGCAAGCTTCCCCAGGGCAGGACTGCCCTCCGTCCATGTCCTGGAGAGTGCGAGGCCCAGGGGATCCTTGCCGAGGGGACAGACCTGAGCAGGGTCGTCTCTCACTTGCCCTCGGTCTGGCTGACAGGGCTAAGGCTTCTTCTAAATCCCTCTGAGAGCATTCTCCGGAAAGGCAGCTCTCAGAAGGGCATCGACAACTCTAGCCCCTGGGGGAATCGGCGGTTTCCTAAGGCGGTCCAGGGCTGAGAGCCCCACGCCTCATCGGCACCCTGCTGGATGCTACGGGACTGCGGGACAGAGGAGACAGAGGTCGGGGCATCTCCCCGAGGGGAGATGAGGGGGAAGCCTCTCACCATGGCCGTGCAGGAGGGTATAATGGCCCCACGTACAGAAACCTCCCAGTTCTCCCCTCCCACACACAGGTGGCGTCTGTGTCCCCACTGTGTGCCCTGTAGCTGAGCCTGACTGAGTTAGAGGGCGTTGTCGTTACAGACCATGCGATTTACCCAGAAGGTGCCCGGAGAAAGAAAAGAACGAAGCTGCTGCTTATTGGAGTGGGATTGTGAGGACTTCGTGAGCGACAGCACCAGGAATTATTTAGCTTATAGTCAGGCTTGTAAAAAGTACTGCTTAATACCTAATTGCAAGTGTCCAATCAACAGAATGATCATTACAACCGGAACAGCCGTGCCAGTGTGCCTGTGATGGCCTGTCCCGGATGATTTTACGTCTCAGGTGTTTTCCTGCTTTGTCCGCTTTACTGGTTTGAAAGACAGGACTGGTTGGGATTGGGTTTACGTCTTTCATCGATGGAGTTCGGCTCAGCATCGGGGCATGCAAAGGTCACTATCAATTTAGAACACCGGTGATGCTCGCTCTGTTATTCTGAATAATTTAGGTTCTTTTCCCGACACCACTGTTCTTCCCATACTGCATGATAAAAAACCATGTGGAAATTTCAGGCCAAAGCATCTTAGGATAGATTCCAATATATTAAAATAAGAGCTGGCTTCAAGATCCTGTTCTATATTTTAGTTGTGCAATTCTTGTTGAACCTGGCTTTTGGTTTCTGATCATAAAATGAGAAGGATAATAAGATCTGAGTCACAGAATTGTTTAAAGACCGTAAATAAAATATTGGGTGAGAGAGCATTTTGAGGACTTCGGTAAGGTGCTGAGGAAGGAGTCCAGCTCTTACTGTTATAAGTGACATTTGTCATAAGCTAGTATGTCTTTAAAGACTGCGATGTTGTTAAAGAAGCGTTTCCAAATAAATACCAACTCCCTCTTTCCGCTCTTGGGACCGGGTCATAAATTCACCTGCCTCTGAGTTCACGGGGGTCGGACACCCCGCCAATCCCCGTCTCTCATTGGCTGCTGCTGCCAGGTTAGGAAGTCTCACACTCACGTACCTTCCCGGCAGGACGAATTTTCTGAATCTGATCAGAATCACTTAGAGAATGTACACACACAAATGTAAATTGATTCCAGTGTTTAAAAAAACACTCACATTTATTCAAACCTTTGAAGTGACTATTTCTAATAAAAGATGATTCCCTTGGGAAAGCGTGAAGTTTGAAAGTTTAGTTTTGTTTGAATTATTTGGATGCAGAGATCCCTGTGGCAAAACAGAAAATAGCTATTTCCTTGCTTATTATTAGAGGGGAAGGGAGTAGCTTTTCCATAAATCAGAAACAACTGACTGTAGATAGGAATGCTTTTTTTCAGAACTGGTCAGCGCTGGAGCTTCTTAACAGCTCTGCCACTAATTAGCCAACCTGTCTAACACCCGCCTCCTCAAGCTTCTAGACAGCCGGGACAGACAGACTCCGGTCGCAAACTCCTCGAGGGAGGTGCATTACAGGAAGCCTCCGGTGGCTCCATGAATGTTTACCAACGAGATCGTCATTGTGACAGCAGTGTCAGGACAGCCCCGGGTGAAGAAGCCCACCGAGGACGAGCCCGAATTCGGCCAAGTGTGTGATAGTGAAGGTGAACAGGGCATAGGAGTCTCCGCTATTTTTGTCTAAAAACTATGACAAGCTATTTAAGAAAACAGAGAGCACAGAGCTTGATGGGGAAGACGGCGAACTGATGAGGCCCACGTCGGCTAGAAAACTGTTTCTGCAGCAGCCTGTGTAGTCACGCGCGTTGTGAAGTGCACTGCTGTAGGCTTACCTGCTTATCTCCTCCATGGGGGAGACAGAGAGAGCCGGCCTCCTGACGGGGTCTTCATGGTGCCATCCAGCCGCTTCCCAGCCAGCATCCCTGGTGCGTGCACGTGGGGCCTGGCATGGACGGGGACATGGGCTCAGGACCTTCCACGGGGTCCAGCGTCACAGAGCTCTGCGTCGCTGCACCGCCAAGGCCCCACGTACGGGTTCTAGGCTCCCAAATCGCACGCGTGTTTATCGAATGTGTTCATTAGTAAGCAAACACTCCGTGTTGTCCACGACTCATATCTTCTTCTCCACCATCAATAATCCAGTCACACAAAAACACCAGTGTTGCGTGTATGCCGTGGGTGTATAAACGTGTGTGCCTCCCAGCCAAAGCCAGCAGGTGACATCTGGGGAAAGGTCTGGTAGCCGTGGGACACGTGAGCCTACACACTACGTTTTCCTGTGCGGTGACTCTCAGAGGTACAGGGGCTGTAACCGGCAGGAGCGAGGTCATGGGACAGCAGTTGGAAAGGACCCTTCACCTACTGAGAACGGCTCGGAAGAGTCTGGGCGAGTGGAGGCTTGAGGGGGGCATGGGTGAGCTGGGAAAACGCTGCGTGTTACTCACCCTGGAACTGGCCGATGACCCCCTTGGGGGGGTCCGTGCCCCCTGAGCCGGCCTTTCCGACGTCTGAGTCCTGAAGTCGTAACAGAGAGCCTGGCTCTGGCCACGTGCGTGCAGATGCAGGTGCCAACGTGTGAGTGGCCAGCAGGTCCTTCTCCAGCCTCGGGCAGGGGGCTGGGCCGTCTTCAGCTGCGGTTTAAGCCGTGCTGAGGGTGGAGACTGCTCTGGGGGGCTGCGGGCACTGCAGGACAGCCAAGGTCACCTGACATTCCCAGACGACTGTGGCAGTTGGCTCCCCTGGGCCAGCCCTCCTGCCTGCACGGGCAGTCGTGGCTCATCTCATACCATCGCCATTAGCGACCACACTCACACCTTCCTCGCAGCCTCCCTGGCACTGTGCTCAGGGCACGTGACTCGGAGCAAGGCACCTTCTAAGGGCTGGGGTGGACCTTCGCCCAGTCACGTCTGTCTCGGTTGGCCCAGCCAGGTAGAAGCTTTATCGATTTCTCTCCTTATGAAGCACTTTACCATTACTGAGTGAAAGCAAAGCAGACAGACAGACCCAGACTCCCGAACGGCTGCCATCGCGATGGCCCTGCAGGGAGGCCCGAGCCTGGGGACCGCTCAGCTGCGACGTCTCCGTGCTTAGAAGGGACGTTTTCTCTCCGTGGTAATACAGGAAATCCCAGCTGCGTCCTGTGGGCGCTCCAAACAGCATGCACAGAGAGGGTGTAAAACTTTTCTTGACAACTTCTTTTTTTTCTCCTTCCCTTTTAGCATCCTACAGAGAGCTCTAATCGGTCCTACCCCGCGGTTGTCTTGGAGACTCAGGACTTCCGGTCTGCGGGCTCCGAGCCCCTGTTGGAATGGCTCCCTGCTGACGCCAGCCTGACCTGAAAGGATGCTGGACAGCCTGCCCCGTCACACCTGCCTGGCTAGACGCTTGGACTGCAAGACATCGCACGGACCGCCAGCCCCCTGCAGGGTCCCTCAGGGGTGGTCCCTAACTCGATGCTACTGAGGCCGAGGCCAGGGTCAAGTTCAGTGCCCAGGGGTAGGCAGGTCTCAGTGCAGACCTGCAGTGGGGTGGCGTAGGGGACAGCTCCATTCTCCCCAAGGCCTGCAAAGCCCAGCAGCTCTAGCCCGGAAGGGAATTTGGACCCGGGCAGGGATCCTGGACCTGCTCCCTCCTAGGCCAGCAGGGCTCCCCACACCCCCCGGGAGCAGGGCAGGTGGAGAGGCGAGGTGGAGTGTGCAGGGTACTGAGGCCCACTCCGTGAGGCCAGGAGCCCTCTAGAGCGTGGGAAACTCAGGGGCTGGTGCTTCATTTCTGGTGAGGACATAAAGCTCCCGGTCACCTGGGTCACAGCAAAAAGGCTCCTGGGAATGACCGTCCCTTCAAAGGGCCCAAACTGGCCTCCACCGGGAGTCCTACAGGAGGCTTTGCTTAGAGGGGACAAACCCCCACCGTGGGAGCTGAGTGCGGGACCTGGGAAGGAGATTCCAGGATGCCCAGAGAACAGGGCTTTACTCCTACCAAGAGGGATGTGGTCTGTGGTCTCAGCAGGTCAGGAGCTCTTAGAAAGTGCAGCGAGCGCGCTCAGTGGGAGCCGGGCAGCGGCACCTGCTGCCTGGGGGTGCCCGTCCCCGTGCGTCTCCTTGCCTTCGTCCCCTCCGCTGCCAGCGACAGAAAGCGTCGGGTCTTCACACCCTCAGAGACTCGGGGCTTATTCAGCACCCGGTTCAGAGGTCCCAGGTCCGGGGCCACACCTAGTAAGGGTTTTCTGGTGGCAGAAAGCTGCAGGGGCCATGCAGGGCGTCACGTCTCGGGACACAGAGGTGCGAGTCTCTGTGTCCACGCTCGCGTCCGTCTCTGTCCATCTTATTCTCTGTCTACAAACGTCCCAGAGTCAGTTATGGGGCGTGTCCCGATGACCCACCCCTAATCTCTTCCCAGAGACCTCACCATCGTCATCATGAAGGTGTAAGGTTTCCTCTCTGTATCTTCGGAGCACTGCCCACAAACCCATAGCCCACCTGAGCCTCCTGTGGAAGCCCGCACTTTCCTCCAACTCCCTCCTCCCTGGTGGGTGGGTGCCGGGGAGGCGCGGAGGGAGAACTGCCCGCCCCGGCCCGCCTTGCCTTCGAGCCCAGAGGGGCCATGCTGGGCCTAGGGAGAGCCCGGACAGCGGACGGTGCAGGGGACTGGCGCCTGGCCACTGAGCCGAGGCTGCTCTGTGATTGCAGGAGCCGGGCAGCCTCGGATGCTCCTGAAACTTTATTCCAAGATGGGGAAGACTCATCGTGCAGGAGGGCGGAAGAAAACTCAGTACTCTGGTCGCGCTTCTGCGAACCTGGCCGTTCGATAAACAGTCAGTACTATCTTTTTTTTTTTTAAAGATTTATTTTATTTGGCTTTATGTATTTATTTATTTTTTAATTTGACCAGAGAGGGCCAGAGGGAGAGAGAGAGAGAGAGAGAGAGGGAAAGTGAGAAAGCAAGCCACCAGGCTTGAGACTCGAACCACAATCGGCCACGTTGCATTCCAGAGCTCTTACCCACCATGCCACCTGCGGCCCTAGTTAGTATTATCTTAATTAATGTTCTATTGATACATGTGAGAATGTGTTTCAAATAATACAGTACCTGTTGTTACTGAAATGCAGATCGTGACACAAACGTGTGTGTGTGTCTGCGCTGCGTGTTTGTGTCTGCACTGTGTGTGTATGCATGTGGATTCAGTGTTGTGTGTGTGCATGTGTCTACATTGCATGTGTTTGCGTCTGCACTGTGTCTATATGTGTGTGCATGTCTGTGCTGTGTGTGCGTGTCTGTGCTGCATGTATATATGTGTGTGTGTCTGAATTGTGTGTGCACATGTGTATGTGTCTGTACTGCATGTTTGTGGAGTGTGTGTGTCTGTGCTGCATGTGTGTGCATGTGTGTCTGCACTGTGTATGTGCATGTGTGTCTACACTGTGTGTGTGCATGTGTGTCTGCACTGTGTGTGCATGTGTGTCTGCACTGTGTGTGTGCATGTGTGTCTGCACTGTATGTGTGCATGTGTGTCTGCACTGTATGTGTGCATGTGTGTCTGCACTGTGTGTGTGTGCACGTGTGTCTGCACTGTATGTGTGCACGTGTGTCTGCACTGTGCGTGTGTGCCTGTGTGTCTGCACTGTGCGTGTGTGCCTGTGTGTCTGCACTGCGTGTGTGTGCATGTGTGTCTGCACTGTGCATGTGTGCCTGTGTGTCTGCACTGTGTGTGTGTGTGCACATGTGTGAGGAAAGGAGTTGTACGCTGGTCTGGAACCACCGTGGTCTCTGGCCCCCTTGCTGTGCTAACTGCTTTGCCACTGGGGCCTGGACTGGTCCTCCGCTATGGGGAGGGCCCACCCCAGCGGCCACTCCGTGGGCCCAGTAGGACAGGGAGGCCGCACGCAGGGCATGGCTGGGAACGTGGCCCGGGCAGCTGGCGTAGGGCCGGGCGTCCTCGTCCGCCTCCTAGCCCACACCTTCAGTCTGGTCATACTTCCCCAGCTCCGTCCAGCTGACGCCCACCGGAGGAGGCCGTGGGGCCCCGACTGCCCCTTGCTTCCATGGAACTCTGGGAACTCTGGGGGACCGCTCGGCGCTCCACTGGACCTGTCCAGCGGCCATAACCCCCTTTCCCATCTGCCTCAACCCTTCGGTCTCAGGACACGCCTGCTCGAGCCGCGGGCTTCCTCTGCACTCCTCCGGCCGCCTTGCCGTCTGTCCTGGAGCGTAAACAGTCTCTTTTCCTTAAGGAAGAACATAGTGTGTAGGTCAAGCTGTCAGGCTTCTCGGTGACCCTAGCTACCGACCATTAGACACCACGCAAACCTTTCCGGCTGGTGCCAGGTCGACTTGATAGATAATCATTTCCCTGCTGTTTATGTGTGTTTTAGAGAAATGCGTACTTATTGACTGTTCCCTGAGAACAGACCATCAGGCAAAATTTCTGTTTAAAAGGTGCATTATCGCTCATGGATCGGTGTGGCACTGGAACAGGAAGTCAGCGCTTTATAGCCAGAGCCAGGTGGAGCTAGGGGGTGCACTGCGCCACAAATCCCCGAGCCCTCCCGGGGGCCTGGCGCAGGGGAGCGCCTTGCCGGGGAGTCAGAGAGCTGGCTCTTCCCTGTCTCTGCCTTCACCTGGGCACTTAGCTTTAGAGTATGTGCACAGGCCAGGTGACAGCACTGGAGAGTGGGGACCGCTCCCCGGGTCCTGAGCTCCCTGGCGCCTGGACCTCGCTGGCCACCCAGCAAATCTCGGCCGCTCCTGCGCTCACCCTGGGCGTCCAGAATGCCTGTTTGAACCGTTGGCTAGTTCACACACTCATTTCTGTGTATGGCCATGAATTCCACCGTGCGTTCCTTTGTGCGGGAACCACTTCAATCATTTGTGGTTCTGATTGGATAAAGTCTGGGGCCCACGGAAGGGGAGCTGCATGGTTGGAAACGCGAGCAAACCTCCCGCTTCTCTGGAAGCAGCGCTCCAGCCTTTGGGAAGCCCGAGCTCAGTAACACCTGGTCTAAGAACCCCTCGGTTCCGGGTGGTGAGGGATACCAAGGTGGAGACGGCCCAGGTGCAGGCACCAGACTCGCCACAGCAGCCAGGCCCTGCTGCCCAGATGGGTGGAGACTAAGCCAGGAGTGGAGTCCACGTGTGGCCGTGAGACCTGCTCCAGCTGAGGCCTGGCCTAGGGAGACGGTCCTTCTGGCCCTTCCCAGATCGCAGACCTGGTCGAGGTCTAGTGCTGTCCTTCGTTCTCACACGTGCGAGCCTCGATGGAGGGCAGGTCGGAAGGACCCCGGTGGGGAGTCACTGTGGGCTTGGTCCACAGAGTGAGGGTGCCACCCAGAGCCCATGCCCAGGGCGAGGGGGCGTGGTGGTGGTGGTCCTGGCAGAACTCCCAGCAGTGAATGACTTGGTTCTTCACACGGGGCTAGAACCTTCGGGGTGAAAAGGAGTAACGTGGGTGCTTGTGTACACCGAGGGCAGCCCTGTCATGGCAGGGCGCCCTGCAGTGAGAGCTCCTCGGCCCTGGTCTTTGGGTCTTGCTGTCCTCTTCGGTTACAGAAACAGGAAGCAAAAGGAGGCCTCGGTAGGTGACGGGCTCGGTGTGGCAGCTCTATGCTGTGCTTCACGGAGCGGGACCGGCCCCTGGCACGGGGAGCCGGGGAGCGTGGCCTCTTCTGGAGGCCTTCTTCAGCCCTGGCTTGAATTCCCAGCCCTTGGACACGGACGTCCGCACATCGCCCTGCTGTCATGAGGTCCTGTCGTCGCAGTCCGTTAACTTCCCCCTGCTTTAACACGGGCTGCTGGTCACTGCGTCGCTGTGAAGGATCTGAGCACGCGGAGCCTCTCGGGCCTCATGCAGCCTCCCCGCAGAGCCCGGCCAGGAAAGCGCTCTACGGCCCCTGCCCTCCGGTGCCTGCAGCCTGTAGCCCCGAGCCCCCGGTGGGCCCTGGGCGCCCTGCCTCGCAGGCCTCCCTGCAGCGCTTCAGCGGTGAGCTCTGGATTTTCCAGAACAGTCGGTGGAAGGCCAGGCAGCTCGTTCTTCTAAGCACCTCAGGAGCTTCAGTACCTTCCCTGTGAATAAACCTTTTCCTCCGATTCTACCGGCAGGCAGAGCACACCCTCCTCAGGAGCGGGCCTGGGCACCTCCCGGGGCTCATCTGCATCTTCAGATTAACGCCAGCATCTTTTCCTCTTCTTTCTTTCCTCCTCCTCCTCCTCCTCCTCTTCCTCCTTCTCCTCCTTCTTTCTTTCTTTCCTATTTGGAGGATTTCTTGCCCTTTTTCCTGAATTGCTCTTTGGAGACTGTGCAGTACTTTGCGGTGTGGAACGGGTTTTCTCTGCAGTGGGGTGATTAGAAGGTAGGGGCTGAATGATTTTTTGCTGGTCCTACCACCTCTATTCCTTGAAAAGATGTTGCTTCCTTCTCAAGACGGAGCCACGTGCTTCTTGGGGGAAGCCTTTCACTAAGGTGTCAGGTCCCACCCAGTGTGCAGCGGAGGGCTCAGGCCTGGCCCACAGAAACCTGGGGGTTGTGCTTACACGCACACATACATGCCCACACATACGTGCGCACGCGCATGCGCCCGTGCACACACACACACCAGGAGGACCTGTACAAGGTACAGAGCTCTGGGAAGGAGAGCTGGCCAGAGGCTCGTGGCCGGCACGGCTGCTGGCTCCAGCAGGAATCCCGGGACTGGGCTCTCTGGACCCTCAGGGAAACGGAGCAGCCCTCTCCTCCCTCACCGCGCCCCTGCGGGAGAGGCCGCAGCCTGCCCACCCACTTGGCGGGTGACAGTGGAGCTCAGGTGAGCAGAAGCCTGGGCTCCGGGAGCCAGGGAGAGCTGGTCTCACCTCACGTCAGGCAAGGCTGGGCCTGGACGGAATTTTAAATCCAGCCAAGTTCTTATTAAATGAGCTTATGGCTTATTAGAAACGAAAGCACATTAGGCCTCATTCAGTCCAGCCACTTCCTTTTATAAATGAAAAAACGGAGCCCAGAGAAGCTTGTGATTATCCGTCTGCCATCACCCTTCTCTGACAGGGAGCCTGCCCCCACCCCGGTCTCAGCCCTCCCGCTCCGTCTCGGGAAAAGCCTCAGTGAAAGCCCGGACTTAGCAGATCCAGAGGCTTACGTGTCCCTCCATCCAGAGGCCTGGTATTCAGAAAGATCAGGAAGTGAAGAAGAAACATTCTTAACAAAAGCTATTTCATTTTTACACAGAATTTGACTTCAGTGAGGAAGACATTTAAACAGAGGTTTTTTAAGTGTTCTGGAAATCACCAGTCTTTGAGACCAGTTGTGATGATTCAGTCTATTAATCTTACACATAATGCTTATCTATTTTTAGGTGTTTCTCTGTGTTCCTGATAGGACACATGAGGGGCGCCCTTTGCAGAAGGTCACAACGTGATCCCCTCCGTCCGGTCTCGCAGTCGGATCCCGGGCATTCGTGTGCACACCCGAGGTGTTCTAGACTGACTAGGATTCGAAGCGCGGTCACCGTGTGGCTCCAGCACTGCAGTTCGGTTACTCTTACGGCGGTGCCACAGAGACTGGGCCAGCAACCTCAGCTCTTACTGTAACATAGCGCTGCTTGGACAGCGAGGCCTAGCGTACATTCGCCTACGAAGTCACAGTACGGAGCCCCAGCGAGTCAGGTGAAAGCTGAGGAAACCAGGGTGCAGCCTGCCCAGTGGCTGGGTGTGGGCCCACTACGTGCCAACCTCCGTGCTAGCCGTGATGGTCCCGAGGCTGCCCTGGGTGGCGTCCCGTGTTCAGGGAGGCGTGTTGTGCA
The DNA here is from genome assembly GCA_026018925.1 of Tupaia tana. Classification (NCBI taxonomy): domain Eukaryota; kingdom Metazoa; phylum Chordata; class Mammalia; order Scandentia; family Tupaiidae; genus Tupaia; species Tupaia tana. The sequence continues at coordinate 111,236,997 of JAKSZU010000015.1, read as the reverse complement.
GGGGTAGGGTGAGGTCAGCACACAGGTCAGGTCCTCGTGCTGAGTGTGCAGGGCCTGGAGGTGGCAGGGAGGTCGGAGCGAGGACGCCAGAGGCACCCGCTCCCCCCTGGGCTGTCCAGTAAAGGGCAGGAGGGTCACTTCTAGTCAAACTCCAGGGGCGGTGACAGGACACTCAGCCCTGTCGCTTCCTGTGAATCTAGGCGTGGGGCGGAGTGGTGGTGTGGGACGGTCACCTGTGTTTTCCACCATGGCCTGTGTGCCGGCCGCTCACCTCGTCCTGAATTCACGAGGTTTCTAAGCGGTTCGTTGTCTCCATCAGCCCAGCCCGCCGTTACCGGGGGGCGTGGACGAGGGCTGTGGCTGCTGAGCCTGCAGACCCGCCTCTTCCCCTTCCTTGCAGGGGCGGAATGCGTGTGTGACGAGCTGTCGAACAGGCCCCTCCAAGTGCTGGCTGGTGTGGGCTTTCTCCATGGGGGTCCCAGCTGCCGCCTCTCCAGCCTCACTGGGGGGGTCTCAGGGCCCGAGATCGGCACCTTGACTTTCCTTTCTCCTCCTGTTGCTGCTGGGTGTCGTGCTGTTTCAACTTGCGGCCTTCTGGGAAATGTCAGAGGCGCAGAGCCTCCATTTGTTACAGTTTTGCATCTTGTTGTTTATACCCAGCGCCTTTGGGTGTGAACAGCTGTGGATTAACATTCATGATGCCTGCGATCCGATCCGGCAGGTCCAGTTCTGCTCGGGATTTGTCGCCCAGCGTCAGCAGGTGTGGCCAAGGGAGGGCCCGGCGAGCACGGGCAGCATTTCCCTTCACCCGCGCCTCCCATCTAAGAGACGGGCTCCCAGGGCCAATCCGTGCGAGCGTGTTTACGGTCAGTTCATTTCTTCGGGTCTTTTCTTTCCCAGAAAGAATAGTTCTCCCTTCTCGGCGCACTGTTTTTTGTGTTCTTTTAAAACGGTCCACTTTGACAGAACCTGATACCGAAGCAAACTTGCTCATGAGACTTGCTCAGCAGTTCCCTCTGGGAAGAGGGCGAGAGGCGTGAGGACGCCTGGGGAGGCTCAGGGACGTCTGGAGCTGTGGCTCTGTCGTCACAGACACGGTGAGGCAGGGCGGCCAGAGTCAGTCGTAGAGGAGTATTTACAGAGAACCTGCCCTGTGACAGGCCCCGTGATTGTACGAAGATGCGTGAAGCAAGTTCCTTAATCTCAGGCAGCTTGAAATCAACTCGGGCAACGCCAGATGCACACCCACACGGCCCGCGCGTCCAAGCAGTGACCCGCGCGAGGCTCTGCAGAAATGGGAAGGGGGTAAGCCTGGGCCTGGGAGTGAACTGGCCTTGCTGTCTGCGGAGGAGGCCGCCTTCCAATGAGAACGCAGTGTGAGTGTGTGTGTCCTGGACGTGTCCCATACCACTAATGACCTTACGGACTTACCACCTTGACTCTAGCAGTGGTTCTTAACCCATAATTATGTTTCCGGTTCTGTGCTTTGTTTTTATTTTTATTTCCCCTGAGCCCAGATGCCGGTACATTCTAGGTAAGATGAGAACAGTTTGGACAGAAAACTACAGGCTGACAGTCTTGAAGAACCAGAAGACTGAGTTCAGCTGGAAAGCGAGGAGGAGAAAATCTCGGAAGGAGAGAGCCAGAGATGGAGAACCTCACCTTCCGTGTATACACGAATTTTGGTAAAGCTCTGACTGACCCCTGAAACACGCATGCACAGGTCATCCTTCAAGCACCCACCGAGAGCTAAAGAAAAGAACAAAGATTTGAGCTGCTTCCTAGGAAAAAAATAGATTGACCTTGGGGTGTGGGTCCACTTAACTAGTAACTAAAACAGAAATTCCAAAGTTACTTAGGGCCCAGCTGGACCTGGGGTCTCTACAACATGTCGCATACACTGTTTATAAGACAATTCAAACTCACTGGTCAAAGCAGCAGACTGCGACCACCTGTGCTCTGGAGAGAAGACCGTGGTGGAGGCTGACCGGGAACTGGACCTAGCAGATAAAGATTTTAAAGTAGTGATGGCGACTATGTTTGGCAATGAAAAAACAACAAATGCTCTGCAAATGAATACAGAAATTCAGCAAAGAAACTGTATAAAAACGAATAAAATAACTACAGAGTTAAAACAGTAAAATAAAATTTTACTATAAAATATTCTTTTTTTTTTTTTTTTTTGAGAGGTATTTGCTATAAGGTGCGTGCACTCGCCAGACAGACAGAGACAGACAGAAAGCGTGAAATCACTCCCCAGGGGAGATGGCTACACCACAATCCCTTTTCCTCCATTCTCCTTTTGGGATTCTGGCCACACACGCGCCCAGTGTGAATTTAAGCCACTGGGTCTGGGACTCAAATGGCGGTCGGCTCCATCGGAGTCCAGCAACACAGCCATCATGCTAACTGCTGGTCCCATAAAAAAATACTCTCTGGATAAGCGTAACAGCAGATTGCTATGACAAAAGAAAGATAGAAGAAAGATTTAGTTTTTTTTTTTTTTTTTTTTTTTTTTTTTTTTTTTTTTTTGAGGAGAGGTTTTTTGCTATAGGGTTCATGTGCTCTCCAAAAAGTCAGAGAGAGACAGAAAGCGAGAAATCACCCCCCAGGGGGGGATGGCAAAGCCGCAGTCCCTTCTCTTCCATTCTCCTCTTGGGATCTTGGGCACACATGCACACGTGCCCAGCGTGAGTTTAAGCCACCAGGACCGGGTCTTGAACCACAGTCGACTCCATGGGAGCCATTATGCCAACTGCTGGTCCCAAGAATTAGTATGCTTAAATCAGTTAAAGTACTTCAGTTTGAGGCACAGAAAACAATATTTTTAAAAAGAGAACAAACTCAGCGTCCTGTGGGACAGGTTAGCAAAATTCTAACATACATGTAGTTGGAGTCACATAAGGGGAGAAGTGAATGTGGCAGAAAAACTCAATAAACAAAGACTGAAAAATTTCCAAGTTTGGAAAAAACTTAAATTTACTAGTTTAATAAGCTCTGCAAAGTCAAAGATGGACAAAGACTAAGAAAATCGCACTTAGGACACCCAGGCCGACTATTCAAAGCTAAAGGTCGAGAGAGTATTTCACCACTCAGGGGACAAGGAGGGACCACGGCGTTGTTAACGGGACAGTGGAGCCCAGAAGATGGAGGAATGACGTCCTGAAAGTGACAGTGACAAAACCTGTCAGCAGAACCCTGCGCTCAAATATCCTTCTAAAGTGATGACCAAATAGATGATTTTCAAATAAGCAAAAACTAAGAGAGTTTATCACCAGCAGATCTGCATGACAAGAAGTGCTATGAGGTTCTGGTTGAAAGAAAATTGCATCAGATGGAAATTTGGATGTTCGGGAAGAAATGAAGAGCCCAGAAAATGGCAAACATATGAATAAATCTAAACATTTGATTTTTAATCTGAATTTTAATAAATACATATCAGTAAGCAAACATTATAATATTGTATTGTGAGGGTCATATGTGTATTGGTAACGTATGTAATAATCAAAGCAAAAAGACCAGAGGGTTGTAAATAGAGCCGTGTAATCGCAGATGGTTTACATTTTATGTGATGTGGTCTAGTATCGACTCTGCCTATACTGTGGAAAATGTTCAGATAGACGCTGTAACCCCAGGGCCCTTCTCTTCCACTCTCCTCTCAGGATTTTGGGCACACGCTCCTGTGATTTTCAAGCCACCAGGTCTGGGACTCAAACCGGGGTCAGCCATGTGGAAATCCAGCTGCTTTAACCACCAGGCCACCTGCTGGCCCCAGTTTTCACCCTCTTAATCCTGTCACAGTGAAATCTGGACGTGTGACTTTTTCAGGGACATTCACATCATAGCAGCGGCTGTGAGCGGCGTAAAGAGCAGCTACTAGGAATGGGTGTAAAGACCAGATCTGCCCGAGCTGGGATCCTGACTGATCGTAAGTGGCAGTGAGGGGAAGAGTTGAAATGAGCCTGACTTGGCCTTCAGAAGAGCGGGACCATGAACGGGTCTGGTCTGTGCTATGAGCCGCTAAAGCCGCTGTCGCATTCCCATTAGGAAGACAACTGGAGTCTCTACTAGACAAAGCTAATACAGCTTGATGGGAAATTTCTTCCAGCCTAATTTGATTTTCCTATCACATTATTAAGATATTAAAGAAAACGATTAATAATAGAGACTCCCATGATGTAAAAGAGGCCTCAGCTTAGAGGGAACATTCATGCAATGATATAAACCCCTTGATATGCAGATGACACCTTTCCAGAACTGAGAGAACTTGTTCAAACACGGGCTATTAATATTTGACACGCCGACTGAAACGTTTGCGACCATGTCCTGAATGTGCCATGCCTGCGATGGGCTCTGCGCGCTTTCCCAGTTCAGGAGGGACACGTCTGTGCTGACATTTACGGGGTCTCTGCTAGGTCATTCTGTTTTCAAAGTTAATGGGCCTTTAAGAGCAAAACTTCCTGCTTTTTCTACCCTGTTAATGTTGAAAAATAACAAGAGCAACAGCAGTTTTAATAATGACTTAAAAGCTGGCAAAGGCAGCCTGATGCAAAGTCAGTAACAAGCCAAACCGGAGTACAGATGACTCACGGTCCATGTTGGGTTCGAATCCCAGGATGGGCTTGACATACCCCAGGTGAACTCAGACATTCCCAAGACCCTGATGGGCTCACAGGTGCACACACACATTCCCAAGACCCCGACAAGCTCACAGGTGCACACACACATTCCTAAGACCCCGACAAGCTCACAGGTGCACACACACATTCCCAAGACCCTGATGGGTTCACAGGTGCACACACACATTCCCAAGACCCTGACAAGCTCACAGGTACACACACACATTCCCAAGACCCTGACAAGCTCACAGGTACACACACACATTCCCAAGACCCCGACGAGCTCACAGGTGCACACACACATTCTCAAGACCCCGACGAGCTCACAGGTGCACACACACATTCCCAAGACCCCGACGAGCTCACAGGTACACACACACATTCCCAAGACCCCGACGAGCTCACAGGTACACACACACATTCCCAAGACCCCGACGAGCTCACAGGTACACACACACATTCTCAAGACCCCGACGAGCTCACAGGTGCACACACACATTCCCAAGACCCTGACGAGCTCACAGGTACACACACACATTCCCAAGACCCTGATGAGCTCACAGGTGCACACACACATTCCCAAGACCCTGATGGGCTAGAGGGTTGGGGGAGAGCAGGTGATGGGACCCTACTGAGGGTGCTCCTCTCCCCCCTCTCTCATATACTCTCTATCATGAATAAAATAAATACATTTTTAAAAATCAGCTAATTTTTAATGATTCTTTACTGTGGTCCAGGCATGATGACAAAGATGTTGTTATTTAACTCACACGTCCCTCTGTGTGGGGATGTGTTGGCCCAACTTGCACATGAAAGAGAGGCACAGGGAAGATCTTCAGGCACCCATGGTCACGCGGCCGGGAGGTGCTACAGCGGATGAGAACGCAAGAGCCAGCTTCTTCTAGGCTGCTCTAAGTGCACCTCCAGGCTGCCCTGAGGTCAGGGCATGAATCCGGAGAGAGCAGGGCCTGCAGCCGATGGCCGGGGAGGGACTGTGGTCTTGGGTGGAGGAGCCAGTGAGTGGTGGAGGGCACCCAGCATCCTGCTGCAGCCTCCTCCTGCCCTCGGACCTTTCGCCAGCCAGGGGCCGAGGGCGAGGGGCTGACCGACAGCCAGGGAAGCGGACGTTTGGCAGCGCCTACGCCCCCCTGAGATGTCCGTGGGTTTCTGGAGAGTATGACTTTTGATTCCCCTTCCTGAGAACCCTAGTTTCCACTATCTGTAAGCCACAGAGCCCAGAAGAGACTCAGCGCCTCTGTCGGCCCCTCCCCAAGAACCCACTCCCACGGAACATTGGGGGTGCCTCTTGCATAGATCTGCTCTCTTAAGAAGCCGTCTCTAGTTCATGCCACCTCTGGGCTCCCAATGGCCCTGCCCCCCTGTACCCCGTCCGTCCCACTGCAGTGTCTGCTTAGCCTCTCGTTCGGTGCAATTTAGTTTTCTGTGGCTCCAAAATGTGGACTCGCCCACTGACAAGTAGCTCAGCACATCGAAGCCCATCTGTTGCCACGGTCCACGCTTCTCAGTGCCCATGCTGGTCTCCAGGTACGCGAGGTATCTGTCGCAGATGCGTGAGAAGGTGACACTTGGTATTGCTGCTAGCCCAGGGCCACGAGAGAGACGGCTGGCCAGAAGGTTGGACTTAACGGCTGGAGAGGTACTCGTTGTCCCCAGATAGCGCCCCCGTCCTGGGCAGGCCACCCAGAGTACGGAAGGCGGGATCCCAGGGAAAAGTCTCAGACGCAGCTGGGCACGCCTAAGCCCTGACACACCACTTGCTTTTGCCAACAGGACAGGAGAGACTCCTGACGCCCAAGCTCGCCACAATCACGATTGTTCTTTTGGTGTAGGTTTCATCGACACAGACAGAGGGAGTGTGCTCATCACCCGGCACACCGTGCACCCGCTCTCCACCCCCCGTGACTGCGCGCCGTGGGGGTGGGGCTCTGCCGTTCTGCTGAAGTCAGTGCTCAGAACAGGGGTGTCTGCAGAGACTCATCCTCACACGGGGGAGCAGCCCGAGCTGTGCAGGGACAGGCCTGGGGGGTGTGGAGCTGCCTGCACGGCACAGGGACGCTGGCGCTGGCAAGGCCTCAGCTGAGGATCGCTTCCTGCTACCGAAAGCCCCTGCAGTCCACCCGATCACATACTGGCTGCATTTCTTCCCATGTCTGTGTCTGACAGACGGATGCCGTGCGCAAGCCCTGGGGGAAGGCCCAGGGGCCCAGCACCCATGACAGCAGGCCCAGTGTTCCCGCAGACTCCCGCTCCATCTCCACAGAGCGGGAAGTGTCACTGGTTCACGTGGAGGGAACAGTAAGAGGGGACAGTGCGCTCATCTGGGGCGGGCCGGTTCTAGGTTTGGGAGTGCAGGCCCTACCGCCAATTGACTTTGCCTAAATTATTTAGACGCTTCGTCCAGTTCTGGTCAGAACCCTGCTCTCGAGGAGATGGAGGAGCGGAGGTGGGGAGATGGGCGCCCGCCCGTGGCATTCCCATCCCGAGGGCCATTAAGAACCAGCTCCTCAGCGATGGCCTCCCCTTGGCCCCTAATGAAGGCTCTGACTCGGAGTGCCATCAATAACAACCGAGCCCATGGCGCTCCACTCCGCCGCTGGCAGATGGCACTGGCGGTTTCCCACCGTGGCCGCCATTCTGGAAGCTTCTGAGAGAGGTGGGCGTTGAAATCCGGTCGTAAAAGGCGCTGCACCTCAGGTACTCTCTGGCTGAGTTGCTCTCTCTGCCCGTGACAGTGGCAGAAAGAGGCAATCAAGCTCTATTGTCAGAGCTCATTTTTTCTCCCGCGCCGCAAGGTGAGTAAGACGAGAGGAGCTGTGTGTATGTAGCCGATGAGGAAACAGGCCGGCTGGTAACGGCTTTGTAGCAGGGCAGAGAGCACCCAGTGAGCCGACACCAAGAAGGAAGATGCATTTCGGAAGCTGAGACATGTCCTAGGAGTGGTACTCGGCCAGAAGTTTGAACGCTTATAAACTTAGAACAAATCGGAGGCTAAGCTAAGATAAATGTCTCAGGTATTACTGAGAGTTGGATGAACCCAGGTTAAAGTTTGAAATAAAAATAACATACGAGGAGTGGTATGCACGCATGTGTATCTGCAGGTACACGTGTGTGTCTGTCAGTGCCTGTGTGTGTCTGTAGGTACGCATGTGTGGTTGTAGGTAAGCTTGTGTATCTGTAGGTACACATGTGTATCTGTAGGTATGTATCTGCATGTATGCATGTGTATCTGCAGGTATGCATTGTATATCTGTAGGTACATGTGTGTATCTGCAGGCACACGTGTGTATCTGTAGGTACATGTGTGTATCTGTATGTATGTGTGTATCTACATGTACATGTATGTGTCTGTAGGTACGCATGTGTCTATAGGTATGTGTGTGTATCTGTATGTACATGTGTGTACCTGTATCTACACACGTAGTATCATGTGACCTCCCTCAGGGAAAATGCTCGTGGCACCTCTTAACATGGTTGCAGATGCTGATTGTGACGAGGGACTGTCATCCGACTTCCTTATATAATTCAGTGTTGGAGGAAGACCTGGTGAGGGCGGCCAGTGAGCTGCACTGGACATGCAGTCCTACCGCCCAGAACTGCAGGAGAGTTTCAGATGAAACCTAGGCCGTGTTACTAACAGGCGAGCCCTTTCCAAAAGGCGTGCAGAAAACGAAGACTTGTGAAACCCCAAACGCACTAATGTGTATTACCAGAGACTCTCATTCCAAGTCGCTCTTTTTATTAAAAAAAAAAAAAAAAGTTTATTTATTCCATGTAAAAAAGCGATGAGAGAGAGAGAGAGGGAGAGAGAGAGGTCCACAGTCTCTGTGCCACCACCCACTGCCGGCATCACGAGCGGGTCACGGACACGCGGGCCTGGCGTGCTCGAGAAGTCCAGGCATGTGGACCCCAGACCGCTGTGCAACTGCTCTCCGGTGACAAAACCGAGCGTCTGGGGCTAACAGTCCCTTAGAAAATAAGCCTTTTGTTCAGATGTATTACAGAAGTGTCTCCCAGGGGCAGGGTTCCTGGAACGAGCTTCCCTCTGTGCGGCTCCTCCCTGGGGAGCACAGGAAATCTCTTCATTGTCACGGCTCGCGCCTACACTGCCAGAGCCAGCCGCCCGGAAGGCAGCTGAATTAAACCTCAAGGCAAAGCTTCCGAGGGGACCCACTTCACGGCCGCATTCTCACACGGCCGCTTCCTGAGTCCCCCTCCACGCGTGGGCTGACACACTGGGCTTCCCCTTACACGTGGCTTCGCTTCCTCTCGTGGGCCCAGGAGCCCTCCTCTGCCCCACCTAACTCGGGAACAGCCTGAGGCACGCAGACGTCCGCTCTCACCAGCAAATCGCGGGGCCCGGTGGTTGGACTGTAAGGACTGCCACCCTTAAGTTCATAGAAACATGAAAGCCATGGGCCAGCAGATGGCATCATGGTTAAAGCACTGGATCCCACATGGCTGACTGCACAGTTCAAGTCCTGGACCCAGCAACTTGAAAAACACACCAAGCATTTGTGCTCAAAACCCCGAGAGGACAGTGGAGGAGAAAGGATTGTGGAGTGGCCATCCCTCCGATGGGGCAGGTTTCACAGAAAGGCTCGGACTTCACAAGGTCGGCTCCCTCTGGCCACGGCTGGGTGCCCTTCCCGCCCCGGGCATCCTTCCGTGTACAGCGGCAAGGCCTTGACGTGTGAGTCCTGGCTATCCCGCCCTGGCTGAGACAGTGGCTGGCCGCCTGCAGAGGTCCCCGAGCAGGTCTCCTTCAAAGGCAGGTGGAACGAGCCGCTGTGGACCGTAGTGGCAGGTGGCAGAGCGAAGTCGCGAGGAAGTTCAGGCGAACGTGACTGTGGGTGCCCCCCTTCCCTCCCTTCCGCTGTGTGGTAGCATCCTCTCACTTACTGACGTCGAATCCCAGCCCCAGCCTCCTGCCTGAGACGTGACGTGGCCGAAATCTGAGAGGACGAAGGCTTTGGGGTGGGCGCGCTGTCCTGCGAATGGAGACGCCCCGTGTGCACGGGTCTCTCCAGGTGCTCTGTCCCTGCGTCTGCGGTGAGTGGGGACGCCCCACGTGCACGGGTCTCTCCAGGTGCTCTGTCCCTGCGTCTGCGGTGAGTGGGGACGCCCCACGTGCACGGGTCTCTCCAGGTGCTCTGTCCCTGCGTCTGGTGTGAGTGGGGACGCCCCGTGTGCACGGGTCTCTCCAGGTGCTCTGTCCCTGCGTCTGCGGTGAGTGGGGACGCCCCACGTGCACGGGTCTCTCCAGGTGCTCTGTCCCTGCGTCTGCGGTGAGTGGGGGCGCCCCACGTGCACGGGTCTCTCCAGGTGCTCTGTCCCTGCGTCTGCAGTGAGTGGGGACGCCCCACGTGCACGGGTCTCTCCAGGTGCTCTGTCCCTGCGTCTGCGGTGAGTGGGGGCGCCCCACGTGCACGGGTCTCTCCAGGTGCTCTGTCCCTGCGTCTGCTGTGAGTGGGGGCGCCCCACGTGCACGGTTCTCTCCAGGTGCTCTGTCCCTGCGTCTGCTGTGAGTGGGGACGCCCCGTGTGCACGGGTCTCTCCAGGTGCTCTGTCCCTGCGTCTGCTGTGAGTGGGGACGCCCCACGTGCACGGGTCTCTCCAGGTGCTCTGTCCCTGCGTCTGCGGTGAGTGGGGGCGCCCCACGTGCACGGGTCTCTCCAGGTGCTCTGTCCCTGCGTCTGCTGTGAGTGGGGACGCCCCACGTGCACGGGTCTCTCCAGGTGCTCTGTCCCTGCGTCTGCGGTGAGTGGGGACGCCCCACGTGCACGGGTCTCTCCAGGTGCTCTGTCCCTGCGTCTGCGGTGAGTGGGGACGCCCCACGTGCACGGGTCTCTCCAGGTGCTCTGTCCCTGCGTCTGCGGTGAGTGGGGGCGCCCCACGTGCACGGGTCTCTCCAGGTGCTCTGTCCCTGCGTCTGCTGTGAGTGGGGACGCCCCACGTGCACGGGTCTCTCCAGGTGCTCTGTCCCTGCGTCTGGTGTGAGTGGGGACGCCCCACGTGCACGGTTCTCTCCAGGTGCTCTGTCCCTGCGTCTGCTGTGAGTGGGGACGCCCCACGTGCACGGGTCTCTCCAGGTGCTCTGTCCCTGCGTCTGCGGTGAGTGGGGACGCCCCACGTGCACGGGTCTCTCCAGGTGCTCTGTCCCTGCGTCTGCTGTGAGTGGGGACGCCCCACGTGCACGGGTCTCTCCAGGTGCTCTGTCCCTGCGTCTGCTGTGAGTGGGGACGCCCCACGTGCACGGGTCTCTCCAGGTGCTCTGTCCCTGCGTCTGCGGTGAGTGGGGACGCCCCACGTGCACGGGTCTCTCCAGGTGCTCTGTCCCTGCGTCTGCTGTGAGTGGGGACGCCCCACGTGCACGGGTCTCTCCAGGTGCTCTGTCCCTGCGTCTGCTGTGAGTGGGGACGCCCCACGTGCACGGGTCTCTCCAGGTGCTCTGTCCCTGCGTCTGCTGTGAGTGGGGGCGCCCCACGTGCACGGTTCTCTCCAGGTGCTCTGTCCCTGCGTCTGGTGTGAGTGGGGACGCCCCACGTGCACGGGTCTCTCCAGGTGCTCTGTCCCTGCGTCTGCTGTGAGTGGGGACGCCCCACGTGCACGGGTCTCTCCAGGTGCTCTGTCCCTGCGTCTGCTGTGAGTGGGGACGCCCCACGTGCACGGGTCTCTCCAGGTGCTCTGTCCCTGCGTCTGCGGTGAGTGGGGACGCCCCGTGTGCACGGGTCTCTCCAGGTGCTCTGTCCCTGCGTCTGCAGTGAGTGGGGGCGCCCCACGTGCACGGGTCTCTCCAGGTGCTCTGTCCCTGCGTCTGCGGTGAGTGGGTGCGCCCCACGTGCACGGGTCTCTCCAGGTGCTCTGTCCCTGCGTCTGCACGGCACCGCCTTGTGGAACCAGCAGTGCTGGTCAGGAGGAATTGGGAAGGCTCTTTTACTCTCTTTTAAAAATTATATTTTGTGTTTGTTTCTTAAATTGTAAAAGAATTCTTTGATCATTGTTTAAAACTCCTAAAAGACCAAAATTTATTACTTAATATTTTTTAAAGAAATTATTTAATTTTGTTATTATTTTTCAATTTACTACAGGACACATGTGTTTACTAGAAAGGGAGACAGAGGGAGAGGGAAGGTGAGAAAGCAAGCCACCGGGTCTGGGACTCAAATATGGTCAGCCACGTGGGAGTCCAGCACCCTAATCACCCCGCCACCTGCTGGCCCGTAAAAGGTTGAAATTGAAAACCCTGTGTCAGTATTTTGGAGCTTTAATATTGTGGAAGTCGATAGGCTTTGGGGCCGCGACCCCTGGAGGGACGGGAGAGGCAGGAATGCACTCGACCCTTAGGACTCAGCACTGTGTGCCCGACCCACTTGGGCTGGCTCTTCCGGCTGGTCGGGGAGGCCCTTTCAGGGCGCACGGTGTCGTGTCGCTGCGGGGCAGGGGTGCTTTCTTCGGCCGGTGATCTGGAGAGGTTGCCAGAGTCACACTGTGAGGGAGTTCCAGGCGGGCAGGAGCACGGTCCTGGGGCTGAGGGAGGGACACACACCTACCTCGCGCTCGGAAGGGCTCCCGCTGGTGATGACAGCCCCCTCGTCGCGCGGCTGCCACTCCGGCTGCCCACGCCTCCCCGCACTCCTTCCGTCCTCACGAATGCTCAGAGGGGGAGAGCTGTGAAGCCGTTCTCCGGGTCAGGCGCACACGGTCAGGACCCGCACAGCGGCTGAGCACGCCGGCGACAGGCCCTGCCCCTCCTGGTCCGAGGGCGTCCACGCCGCCTGCTGCCTCTAGCCCTGCCCTTCTCTGGCCGGTCTCGTCCCGGCCCAGAGTCACACCTGCTACTCCCCCACCGTCCCTCCCGCGTGTGGGCTGCTGTGAGGACCACACTGGCCCTGTGTCACTTGGTCTGCCTGCACCACCGTCCTCACCGTCCCGGAACGTGGGGGCTGGGAGAACTCAGCACCAGGGCCTGTGAGTTGCACGTGGGATGACCCAGAGCGAGGAGATGGCGATGCGGGCCGTGAAGGAAGACGGGGAGGAAGGATGGGCCGGGCAAAGAGGGCAACGTGGAAGCTGAGCCTGGGCAGCCGGCGGGGCGTAGCACAGGGGGGAGAGGGCAGGGGGAGGGACCGGGCTGGGGAGCGGGCAGGGCGGAGGCGCCCTGGCCCTCAGCACCCCTGCCTGGGTCGGTTCCTGGGGACACCGAGGATCTGGCCCCCCTCTCCCTTTCTCTTTCAGCACCATTCAGGGGGCAAAGGGAGCCCCGGGAAATGGCGTGTCACTGGGGGAAGGACAAAGTGCGCTCGGAGCAAAGGCAGGGCCAGCGCGGGCCCACTCACCTCCCGGTGGCCTGGCACTGCAGGGCGCTGGCGTGGTTGACCTGGGGGGAGCATGGGAGGGCCCGGGGCCGGGAGGGGTGGGGGTCAGCCCACGGAAGATGAGGGTGAGGCTGTGGGAGCTGGGGGGCAGCTTACAGGCTGCCCGGTGTCCCACCCCCACCCCCACCGTGAGGCCGAGGGCCTGGGTCTGGGGGCTTAGTCCCGGCTGAACCCCGACCTGAGCTCCCGAGGTCCGTCCTTGTCCCTGGGCCCGCCTCCACCGACTCACTCGTTACGGCTGTCCTCGCTTTTGCCTCGGCATTAGAGACTCCCACGGCCCTTCCAGCTCCTCCACCGACTTCCTGGGCTCAGTCAGAGACCCAGGTCCGGGGCTCGGCCGCAGAGACTGCCCCCTACTTCAGATGCCAGTCATAAGCTGTGGGCTGCAGTCGGAGGTTCCTACACCCCTCTGGCTTCTACCCTGTGCTAGAATGGCACACGCTCAGACCCTGCTCCGCCTGCTGGCCTGTCACTGAGATTGCGCGGACACGGGACAGCGAGGTGGGAGGCATGCAGGCATGATCTGCGGAGGGGTGCGGAGCCTCCGGCCCCCTCTGTGTGCCACTCCCGGCTCCGCACCCGCTTGGCAGCCCGGAAGCTCTCCTGACCACGTCCGGGTTTCTGTGGGGGCTCCGATACAGGGCTTGCCCGATGAACCCACTGTCCGTGGCTGGTCAGCTGGACCCTCAGCCCCTCCCTCCAGGAGGTCAGGGGTGGACAGTCCCAACTTGTGTTGCCTGAGGGTGACTCTCTGGGCAGCCAGCCCCAGGTCGAGGTTATCCAGGAGCCCCGCCATTGATCATCTCATAAAAGACACACGTCACCTCAGAGGTCCCCAGGGCTCCAGGAGCTGTGTGCTTAGAAACGGTGCAGGGACAGAGCTGTGTCTCCGCGTTCATTGTAAACCCCAAGTGCAGACCCTGACGTCTCACGGCATGAAGTCACCGGGAACAAGCTAAGCTGAAGGCTTCCCTTGCGAACTGGACGCCGGGCTTTGTCCCCGGGGAAGCACGTGCAGGTGGCACCGCGTGCAGCCTCTCGTGGCCAGGGCTGGCTTCTCGCAGCCAGTGTGAGGCCGTGGGTTTCTTGCAGCCCAGAGGGGCATGGCCATCCCTGCATTGCACTCATACGGAGAGGCCTCCGGGGGCCAGGCGGGCCACTGCAGGGCTGTGGTCCTCCTGCCGGACCCCTGTGTATTTCACCATGGGGCGTGTGAGGCCCAGCTTAGATGGGGACAGACCACAGGGAACAGCAAAAACCGAGAACTCAAGTGAGGGCTCCGAGCGGCTGGGCAGCACCTTAGAGGGCCGCTTGCTTTGACGGGGAGCGGGGCAGTATGCTGGGGTGCCGTGGCGCCCTCTGTGGGAACCCTCGTCCTGTGTCTCCCCTAGTGTCATGTGACGTGACTCCCCATGGCGAGGGGAGGAAGGCTATGGCTGCTTTGACTTCGTACAATGCAGGAGATGGGCATAGCCTGAGACGCCCCCCAGAACCCCAGAGCAGCTTCCCTCGACCCCGACAGCTGTTCTGGGACTGCTCAGTGACCTCAGACAGCAGGGCCAGGCTGTCAGCACAGCGGTCAGCTCTGCGTGGACCCCTATCCCCAGGTAAGTGGGTGGGGAGAGTGGTCAGACGACCCTAGGACCTGGGCGACCGCAGGCGGCCTGGCCGGGGTAGCCCGCTCCAGTCGAGCCCTCGGAAATGCTGCCCAAGCAGTGTGCCAGCTGCGACCTCTCTGTGAATGCTCTGCCAGGGCGAGAAAGGGCCAGCGGGGTGAGGTGTGCGGGGGCACCTGCTGGGGCCTGGGCGATTAGGTGGGCGGGCCCTCAGTTCCCGCGGGGTGGAAGGCCACTTCATAGCTTCCTCTCCAATTACTCCGGACTGGAGCTCCCCAGTGTTAATCAGCATGTGCGTCACCGGACCTGCTGAAACGTGGACTCGGACTCTGCAGGCCTGGAGTGGACCGGCGGCGCCTGAGTGAGCGCGGGCTGCCCAGCGAGAGGACGGCCAGGCTGCTGCCCGTGTCTACGGCTCGCCGCGCCCCTCAGGCGCTCTCCCCCAAGGAGAGCTCATCCGCATGGACTGCTTTTAGCTCCAAGGGCCCTCTAGATGCGGCAGTCAGGAATGTTTGTTTCTGGGCCAGGATGTCCGGGAGGGAGCCAGGACCTTGCATGAGCTCGGCCTCAGCACCCCGTCAGCAGGAAGTGACTGCTCGTGCTCCGCGACCCTCACTGGGTCATGCTGCATCGTGGAGGGATCCTCCCGAGGGCAGCTCCGTCCTGCCTTCAGGCCCGGCACTGAGACACTCGGCAAAGGGCCTCGCCCCGGTGGGCCGCGAGACCCTGTGTGCGGGACCTGGCCCGGTTCCTCGGCCTGCCTGGTGCCCTGTCCTCCGTGCGGTCTCTGCCTTTGCAGACCTTCCCGTGCAGCAGTCCGCGTGCCCAGGACCCCAGCCCCCCGGCGGCCAGGGCTGGGACGTGTGGCCGTGATAGCTGTGTGGTTCTCACCGTTGAGTGCCGGCAGTTAGGGCCCGAGGCAGGCGTGCCCTCCCATTTCAGAGGTGAGGCAGGAGGGCTGTGGGGGTGGCATGGGGAGGTCAAGGTCACGTGGGCACGCCACACAGCGAGTCTCACGTCCCAGTAGGAGCAAGCTTCAAACACATCACAGAACGCCGTGTCACGACAACCACACGATCCCACAACGGCGTGCACCAGAATAAACGTACTTTAATTCCAGTTTCCATGAACCTTTTGAAGCCCTCAGAGTCTGACTTCAAAGGGGTCTTGATTCCATGACGACCAGCTGCTGTCTGCCCCCGCCCACGAATGCCAGCACGTGGTTCCGACAGCCCGAGGAAAGGCAGTGAGAGCGGTGGGGAAGGGGCTGCTAGGCCACGCTGCCCGCCACCCTCAGATTGGGGGTCGCCACCTCTAGGGCACAGCCCGGGCCTAGTAATAGCTTCCGCTTTACCAATGGCAGCAGTGTCCCTTCTAAAGGAACTGGGCCCAGTGTCACTTACGAATTAAACGCGAGCCGCTATCCGGGAGGGAGAGGCGGCCTCCGCTCGTGCACCAGTGGCGAGAGACCGGAGACGGCCCCGAGGTCGGTTTGGGAGTGCCTCTGCCCCAGTGGGGCTCCCACGAAGGCCGGCCACAGGGCCACGCGGGCACTTGTCTCCAGCAGGCTTCATCTTTGTCACGCTCTGCTGGTCACATGCGTCCGTCTGCGGCGGCCTGGGGGAGGCGCTCTGCCTGCCGTAATTCTCACAAGGGCTATTTGGACGATTTATCGCCCTTCGGTGTTTATCTTACTGCCCTGTTTTCCCTTTTCTTCAGCCGTTGTCAGGCGGCTTGGAGTTGGCGCGCTCTATTCCGTAGAGGAAATCCGTCTTCTTTCCATATTTATTGGGGTATTTGTCTTGCTCGCTCAACGTGTTTCTTTCTCAGAATTTATCCCTCTGAGTTTGACATATGTCTCAGGACTGGTGTTTCTCTCGTCCCCCGGTCTCTATTCGCTTACTCTTTCACGTCATCTGGGTGTTGCTGCTGGCTGGAGCTGGACTTTCCGGGGCCACCCTCGCCCCCCGCGCTCGGCCGAGCAGCAAAGGCTTTGGTTTGGTGCGAGCCGCTCTGTACTTTCAGGCACCCCAGTTTCTCAGTCCATACAAATGGGGGATGTTGAAATCCCACGAGACCCACTGTGATCACAGCTTTGTCCCAGAATAGCTGTGGGAGTTGGCACGCATGGATACATAGTTTACACAGCGGGGGTGTTCCTGCTAAGGGCCTGGTCCCTTTTCCATTTCTCGTATCAGCTTTAAAGGGAGGGCGGGTCTCCTCGAGTCACGTCTCTTTCGTTTTCTCTCTGGCAGAGCTGACAGCTCTGGGGTCCTCAGCGTTGACTACAGGGCTCCAGTCTCGGACCCGTTGCTTGCTTTCTCGCCTTCCCTTTCTCGCTCGCTCTGTCTCTGTTAAATTAAAGCATAATAATATCAAATGGATTTAAATACATTCTTTTTTTTTTTTAAGTCAGCAATTCCTTCACTTTTAACGAATATGCAAATCTGTGTGCTGGAATCCCCTTTTTACTCAAGCACAATGATGCTAAGACCATTGGGGTATGCGGCTGGAATAGCTGTGTGGATAGCTGCATGGATAGCTGCGTGGAATAGCTGCGTGGAATAGCTGCGTGGATAGCTGCGTGGATAGCTGCGTGGAATAGCTGCGTGGATAGCTGCGTGGAATAGCTGCGTGGATAGCTGTGTGGATAGCTGCATGGATAGCTGCGTGGAATAGCTGCATGGATAGCTGTGTGGAATAGCTGCATGGATAGCTGCAGGGAATAGCTTCATGGAGAGCTGCGTGGATAGCTGTGTGGAATAGCTGCGTGGATAGCTGCGTGGAATAGCTGCGTGGAATAGCTGCGTGGAATAGCTGTATGGAATAGCTGCGTGGATAGCTGCGTGGATAGCTGCGTGGAATAGCTGCGTGGAATAGCTGCATGGAATAGCTGCGTGGATAGCTGCGTGGATAGCTGCGTGGAATAGCTGCGTGGATAGCTGCGTGGATAGCTGCGTGGATAGCTGCGTGGAATAGCTGCGTGGATAGCTGCGTGGATAGCTGCGTGGATAGCTGCGTGGATAGCTGGGTGGATAGCTGCGTGGATAGCTGCGTGGAATAGCTGCGTGGAATAGCTGCGTGGAATAGCTGTATGGAATAGCTGCGTGGATAGCTGCCTGGATAGCTGCGTGGAATAGCTGCGTGGAATAGCTGTATGGAATAGCTGCGTGGATAGCTGCGTGGATAGCTGCGTGGAATAGCTGCGTGGATAGCTGCGTGGATAGCTGCGTGGATAGCTGCGTGGAATAGCTGCGTGGATAGCTGTGTGGATAGCTGCATGGATAGCTGCGTGGAATAGCTGCATGGATAGCTGTGTGGAATAGCTGCATGGATAGCTGCAGGGAATAGCTTCATGGAGAGCTGCGTGGATAGCTGTGTGGAATAGCTGCGTGGATAGCTGCATGGATAGCTACGTGGATATCTGCGTGGAATAGCTGCATGGATAGCTGCGTGGAATAGCTGTGTGGAATAGCTGCATGGATAGCTGTGTGGATAGCTACGTGGAATAGCTGTGTGGAATAGCTGCATGGAATAGCTGCGTGGATAGCTGCGTGGATAGCTACGTGGATAGCTGTGTGGAATAGCTGCATGGATAGCTGTGTGGATAGCTGCGTGGAATAGCTGTGTGGAATAGCTGCATGGAATAGCTGCGTGGATAGCTGCGTGGATAGCTACGTGGATAGCTGTGTGGAATAGCTGTGTGGAATAGCTGTATGGATAGCTGTGTGGATAGCTGCGTGGATAGCTGTGTGGATAGCTGCGTGGATAGCTGTGTGGATAGCTGCGTGGAAAGCTTGTAGGCTGCTTCCTGGGCCTTTTCCCTCCGCTCAGGACTGTCACCTGACTTGGGCTTCGTCTCTGCTTTCCTGGGAGGGTTGGAAGGAGACTAGAGGGAAGCAGCATCTAGGAGCGGCAGAGCCAGAGCAGGACCGCACCTGTGCCAACCCCCACTTCGTGGCCTCTCTGGACACCACACTGTGCTTGCATCTCTCTGGTTGGCTGTGTCCTGTGCTCAAAAATTCCTGCCCACTCGTCCGACTTTCTTCCTCCTTTTAAAGTGTGCCAGAGGGCCCATGTGCTCACCAGAGAGAGGGAGAGGGAGGAAAGGCCCCTGAGGGGTGTGGGCACCTCATTCCCTTCTGCACTGCTCCCTCCTGGTGGGATCTGGGGCATGGACGCACATGGCCTGGCACGTTTCTTCAGCCACTGGGATCCTGTCCCCTTGGCCTCCAGGCCAGGCTGCCCCTCCTGGGACTTTCTCCATGGCCTCGTTGGGTGGCTGCATGTAGTCCAGCTTCCTTTCCTTCCTGCCCCTGGTCAGGACTCTCCCGCTAACTGCTGTGGATGCTGGTGGCCGCACTGACGCTGAGGGGCTGCTGCTGCATCTGCCCAACGGCCCTCCCTCCCACGCTTTCTCACACTCTCCATCTAGAAAGCCTGGTCTTCAGGTGACCGTCTAGGGTGCTCCCTGACAGCTCACTGGAGAGAGGTTTCCGAGAAATACAGGCTGAGGAAAGTGGCCCGTTCGGAGAGCAGAGGCCTCCCGCTTGCTCATGGCGACCAGATGGCAGAAGTTCCGGCTCTCCGGAGAGCTGGCCGCACGGCCCAGCCCCTCCCGCTGCATGCCTCGTGATCTCCGGGTTGGGCCTGAACCTAACAGAGTTGGAGCTCTCTAGAGCTCCCGCTGCATTTACTGGGTATCAGACAGCTGCCCGCTGTCCCTGAGCAATGGACGGTCAGCGTGCGGGTCAGACGCCCCTCCTGGGTGAGTTCTCACAGCTGCCTGCTGCGGCTGCTCTCTGGACACAGCTGCCCGAACCTCTGGCTGTTTCTGAGTGAGCCTGGGCTGTGGGCATCTCAAGGATGTGGGCACCTCGGGTCTGCTAGTGCTTCTTCGACACGTGCTCTGACGAGCTGCGGTTCACCGGGTGCCGGAGCTGCGGGCTACACCGGGGTGTCACTGCCCACTGCCGCCTACCAGCCGTCCTGCCTCCTGAACTGGGCGGAGCTCTCGGGGCCTCCCCTCTGGTGCTGGGCCCTCTGCTAGAAAGTGAGATAGCTGGGGAAGGAGCCAGCAGTTGGTGTAATGGTTATGTCACTGGACTCTCATGTAGTTGACTGCGGTTCGAGCCCCGGACCTGGTGGCTTAAACTCACGCTGGGCACGTGTGCGTACGTGCCCCAGATCCCGAGAGGAGACTGGAGGAAAAGGGATTGCGGTGTGGCCATCCCCCAGGGGATGATTTCTCGCTTTCTGTTTCTCTGTCTCTCTCTGTCTTTCTGGCGAGCTCACGTGCCCACTAGCAAAAACCTCTCCAAAAAAAGAAAGACAAAAAAAAAAAAAAAAAAAAAGAAAGAAAGTGAGATAGCTGGCATCGACCCCAAGACTCCCCTGTACACCCTGTGCACGGAGGTGCCTGGATCTGGACTTGCCGAGACTCAGGGTAGGCCATGGCGTGGGGGCTGCGGGGCCGTACTCTCTGTCTCTGTCTCTGCAGAGTGGCCCTGCCCTGGCCCTTCTCTGCTCGCTGCACTCTCCACGTGCCCCTTACCACCACTCCCTCCTCGCAGAAGCGGGGTGGGGCGAGGGTTGAGGAGATGAGGCCAGACAGGTACAAACTCGTGTCTAGCAGCCTCCCTCTACCTGCAGACCCCCGAATCCATCTTCCACGGCTTTGCTCTCGCTCCAGGAGCCGGTGCCACGTGTCCATCCGTGTTATCTGTCATTGTCATCTGCTCGCTGTCCGTCTCCAAATCCAATTCGGATGGCTCCCAGGCTCACGGACGTCTCCCCGCAGCAGCCCCGCCTCGGGCTCTGTAAGCCGGAGGGCACAGGCCTTCCCGCCCCTCCCCACCGCTTCCCACCCGTCCTTTCTTTTCCATTTTTACACTTAGTTTCCCTTGTCTTCAGGGTCAGGCTGATAATGGGTGCAGGAACGCTGTGTAAACCGCAGGAGGGTCTGTCATGTTCGGTAGCCTCTCTGGGAAGCTCACAGAAAACACGTATCACGAGCTGTGTGGGTTTCAGAGTAAACAACCGGCCCCTCCGTCCAGGTTTATGTCATGGGTCACGTGCACTTGCCAGACAGAGAGAGGGACCGTGAGAGATCGTCCCCGGGGAAGACGGCCATGCCACAATTTCCTCCTTCCTTCCTTTCTTTTTTTTTTGGAGAGGTTTTTGCTATTAGGGCAAGTGCGCTCGCCAGACAGAGAGAGACAGAGAGACAGAAAGCGAGAAATCACCCCCCAGGGGGGATGGCCATACCACAATCCCTTCTCCTCTGTTCTCCTTAGGATCTTGGGCACGCATGCACACGAGCCCGGCGTGAGTTTTAAGCCACCAGGTCCGGGACGCGAACCGCGGTCAACTACGTGAGAGTTCAGTGACACAGCCATTACGCTAACTGCTGGTCTCTCTTCTCTTCCTTTCTCCTCTTGGGATTTTGGGCACGTACACACACGTGTGCAGGGAGTTCTCAGCTGCTGAGTTGGGACCTGCACCATAGTCGCCGTATAGGAGTCCAGCCCTTAACCATGACACCACCTGCCGGCCCCAAACCCCTCAGAGTTTAATTTCATTTTTCCATGAACTTTTTGAGGTTCTCACGTGGAGCTATAAAAGCTAGTTCGTTGTGATATTTACAATACTTCGGCTTGATTTCACAGCCCAGCTGCAACTACCACCCAGGACAGCCGTGTGGAGTCACTCGGGGGTTGTCCTCCTCAGACAAGGCTGCAGCCGTAACGGTGTCAGCACTGTGCCTTGACGAGCTTGCTTCGTGAGGGTCAGAGCGACTCGGCTCACTCACCGCCTGGTCAGTGGCTGCTGTGCCCACGCCTGATGTGGGGCAGCATCGCCGTCTTTGCAGGAGGGCTGGCACGTGTCCCACCCTCGACTCTGAGCAGTCAGGGGGTGTGGTGGGAGCTATGGTGTGAAGCGTGAGCTGGGTGGGGGCAGGGAGGGTCTGCGCTCCCTCTCGCTTCCTCCCGTTCCCCGTGGTAGAACAGCCGGGGCCGGGGGAGCAGCCTGCAGGCACCCAGCACCATGCAGGCGAGACCACAAGGCCACGAGGGTGCTGGATGAGACCTGGAAAGCCACCACTCCCACATGTGTTAGCCAGGCTCTGTAGGGAGAAGGACCCTAGGATGCGCACGTACACACACGCACATGCACACACACACATAGACGGGCGGAGGGTTTAGGGCTGGCCACCAGGCCTGGGGGCCATGGCCAGTCCTTATCTGCAGGGAGGGCTGGTGGCTTAGAAGCTCAGGCCAGGCAGGACTCTTTCCTCACAAACCCCCGTCTGTTCCACAGGCCTTTGGCCGATCAGGTAGTGAGGGGGACTTGTGTTAGGGTCCTGAGATCGATCTAACAATTGGTGATGCAGAAAAGACGACAACAATGCAATTATACAAGAGGCTTTTATTTTTCCAGCTAGCTGGGGTCCGAGTTTCTGCCCAACGCAGTGGGCTTTCAACAAGGACCCCGAGCCTAAGATAAAGGGATCTTTTATAGCTCCGAATCGCAATGCAGGAAGTACAGTCAGTAATTTTCCACCTGAGGGAGGGGGTGTGTGAAAGCCAGCTGTCACTATGTTAGGTTTAGATTAGGACTTTCAGTTGAGGTCAGGTTGACCCGACCCTGGCATTGTCAGGGCCCATCCACACTCTGTTTTTTTATGTGGTCTCAGACTCCTCGGGTTCTGTCTTTGAGGGTCTAACATGGCGGTGGTTATGTCAGTTTGGCCTAACAGTTGTACTAAAGCCTCCAGACAGCGCATGGTGTGTGTGTGTACATGTGTGTGCATGCGCGTGTGTGCGTGCGAGTGTGTGTGTGTGAGATGGGCCTTGCTGTGCTGCCATCCACCCACCCCTCATCCCGAGGAGCAGGACTGCAGGCTGCTGCCCTCGCCCTCACGCCAGCTTCTAGGCCGGTCCGGATGCCACCCGTGCGGCCTCTCTGACCAGCAGCAGTCACAGCGTGTGCCCTGTGGCCGCCGTAGGAGTGTTACTTGCATCTAAGATGTGTCTTCATGGCGAATGGAGTGTGGCCGACCTGCTGGGCACCCTGGCCTAGCCCCAGTGGCAGGAAGAGTAGCCAGGTAACTGTGACTGTGACAGACGTGCACCAAGTCCCCAAATCTGTCGACAGCACAGTACTGACGAATGTACGCAACACCAAAACATTTGCTTTCTTTTTTAAAAACTGCATTCATTAACTCTTCCATGAGAGAGAGGCAGAGACAGAGAGGGAGGCGCCTCCGCGGGGTCCCCTCACTGTGATTGAGCCCCGGTCTTGGCCAGCCCGATCGCGGCTCCTCCATGCACAGTGCTCCGGGGAGGCTGAGGTGCGACCCCAGCACCTTCTGTGTGTGGGTCCAGTTGTCGCACCGCTGCACCACACCCGGCCCTGCCCTGTGTTTTGTCAGCTCATTCGATTCTCATTAAAAGGCTGATTACCCAGGACCAGCAGTTAGCGTGATGGCTATGTCGCTGACTCCCATGTAGTCGATCGTGGTTCAAGTCCTGAACCCAGTGGCTTAGACTCACACCGGGCGTGTGTGCGTGCGTGCACGTCCAAGATCCCGAGAGGAGAATGGAGGAGAAGGGATTGCAACATGGCCATCCCCCCTGGGGGGTGATTTCTCGCTTTCTGTCTCTCTGTCTTTCTGGTGAGCACATGCGCCCTATAGCAAAAACTCCCCCCCCCAAAAAAAAAAGACTGACCCCCCTGGCCGGGGGGCTGGGTCTGGTCGCAGCTATCCTACCCTATTCTACCATGCCGAGACACACGTGCCAAACTGGGTCGACGCCGGCTGTTTCACTTTGCACCAGAGGGCCCGGCACTGGAGGGAAGTCCCCGCGAGCGCCCCGTGTGCGAGGCAGAGGCCGCGTCCTCCCGTGCTCTGGCTCCTCGCGTTGCCTGTCTGAGCACGCGAGCCTGGGCCCTCTCAGCGCGGGCGGCACTGGCAGACCCGCTGGCCCCCAGCACGACGATGCGCACGCCCCCCGTGCGTGGCTCTCGCACGGTCCTGCTGTTGCCCAGGTCAGCCTGGCACTCACTGTCTCCTGCCCCAGCCTCCCAGGCTGCTGGGGTTTCTGGAGTTTTCATCACGCCTGGCCTGAGGCTGATGCTGGGGACGAACCTGGGCCCCACGCGGCCCGCCCCGCGAGTGCAGTGGCTTGGCAGTGAGCGCACAGCAGGCAGGCCACGGCCGTGGCTTTTAGTGCCTCCATTCCAGGGCTCACCTTCCTGCTGCCACGATTCGCTCTAGGAAAGGCAGGACTAGCCGCTGCTTCCCTGGACTGGCACACAAGCAGCCGCGTGGAGCGGAAGAGGCATTTGCATTTTAAGCCTCGTCCCCGAGTACGGATTGAAAGACCTCCCAGGCAATGTGTGTACAGGAGGAAGACCTTGTTATGGAGGTCCGGGACCCTGAGATCACCCGCCCGCGTCTGTGCCAGGAAGGTGACTGCTTCCCCCTTGGAGGCGCGGTGAGCGCTCCCATCTGCTGCCTAGGAGCTGACACTGTCGCCACTTCAGGACTCCGAGCTGAGGGTCTGCTCTGTGGGGACCCTCAGGTCGACTTCTGATTTGATTCGAAGCTCTGTCTGATTTTCCCAGCAGAATGCCTAGCCCCTTCTCTGGCTCCTCACCCCTGCCTGGTCTTGGCTGGATGGTGACCAGCTCGTGGGCAGGGTGCCACCCCCGTCCCCACCCCTGCTCCCTGGTCATACATCTGGGAAGATCTTCTGTAGCTGGTGCTGGCTGTGGCCGCAGGTGGAGCAGTACTGGGTCCTGAGCTGAGGGGCTTGGTTTGCACTGGGAAGTGCCGTACGCGGAAAGTGTAACGCGACGTGACAGGGACAGTGGATTCTGACTTAGGTTATCACTCAGGTGGCAGAGAGCTTCAGCCCCATGCTGGGGCCACTGCAGGAGAGGACAGGCCCCCACTGGGAAGCCTTTGGCTGCCGCACCTGTGCCCTACGGCGGGCCGGCCACTCCTGTGCTGTCTACGCTGTTACGTGGGAGTCCTTGGGAACAGATCGTTGTGCTCGTGTTCGATCCGAGCCATCGGCTTTACTCCCTCTGCCACTGCCCAAAACGTGCACCCTTTTATCACTGAGTATGTGATGTTCTATATCTTCTATTTTATAGACTTCGGTTGTGTCAGGGCAGGCTAAATGGTGCATTTCAGGGTCTGCGATAGGCCATCATTTGGTTGTAAACTGTGACATAATGGGACATGAGCAGCAGGGTTCTCCACGTGGATTTGTGGGTCCTGAGAGAGCCAGGCTTCACGTCTGGAAGGCGAGTGCGGAGAGCAGAGAAGCAGACGCATCGATACACTCGATTGTCCGTCCACGCAGAGGAGAAGGGGAAGCTAAGGAGAATGTGTATTTCAATGACAGAGCGGCACTGCAAGCCCACCTCTCTGCCTGCGCTGCGACCCTCCGTCCGAGCCGTGGAGTAGCTTGTGATAGCATCACTGTCCGGATTTGAACACTAGGCGCAGCAGGTTCCGAACTGCTGACCGCAGTTTCATTGTTATCACCACTTTCAACCCCACGGCATTATCGGCTTCTGACTGTCTGCCAAGCTCCATTTCCAGGATGTCACTGTCAGATGCTGACGGCGTGGTCTGGGCTGCTGTGTTTCTTTCTGGAGTGCTGTGAAGACAGGTACGTGCTAAACTGGGTGAAGGCGTTTGCAGAGACAGCCGGCACAGGTGCTGGGGAGGTGGTCCTGGCACCGACGCGGGTGGGACTTGAAGGGGAGGCTTGGCCATCAGACTATGGGGAGACATCGGGTCAAAGGGGAGACCAGGAGGGAATATCAAACTATCCTGAGGGCCAGCCAGTGGCCAGCCAGTGTCAGTTGGATCCACGTGGCCAACTATGTACCTTGAATCCCAGACCCTATGGCTTGAAAAACATGCCAGGTGCACGTGTGTGCGTGCCCAAAATCCTGAGAGGAGGGAGCAATGGAAGAGAAGGGAGTGGCATAGCCATTCCCCCTGAGGGTGTGTTCTCACTGTCTCTCTGTCTCTCTGTCCAGTGAGCAAACATGCTCTATAGCAAAATTTAAAAAAGAAAAAAAAGCTATCTTGAAACTAACAAAAATGAAGACAAAACTGAAGGAGAAACGTCTTGTTTAAGTACAGGAATTGCTGGTTAGGATGGAAAACAAAGAAAAAGCTTTATAATGGCGGGTTCTTCCTTTCCGTAGTGGCCCCCACAGAGAGCTGGAGCACTCTGTCCAGCAGGTGGTAAACTCAAGTTGGCATCTACACAGTCCCCGTCACATCACCTTTTATTTATTTATTTATCTTTAGAGAGAGATTTTTGCCAGAGGGTGTGTGCGCTCACCAGAGACAGAGAGAGAAAGAAAGAGAGAAAGTGAGAAATTACCCCCCCCCCCCCACCCGGGAGGATGGCCATGCCACAATCCCTTCTCCTCCATTTGCCTCTCGGGATTTTGGACATGCACGCACACACACATGCCTGGCAAGAGTTTTAAGCTGCAGGGTCCAGGATTCGAACTGCGGTCGACTGTGTGGGAGTCTAGTGACATAACCATTATGCCATCTGCTGGTCCCTCATCACATTATATCGATAATTTTCTATTACAACACTCCTCCCAATGACATTTGAGCCCCTCAACTCTGGACCCTAGTACATCCTTCTGCCTGGGGCCATGCCCAGCACCAGCTACCAAATATTTTCTCCAGATGTATGAATGGGCAGTGCGGGAGCTGCTCACCATCCAGCCAAGACCAGGCAGGGGGTGAAGACCCGCAGCTCAGGATGAGTGGTCAGGGCCAGAGAAGGGGCGATTCATTCTGCTGGGAAGATCAGACCGAGCCTCACACAGAAGTGGTCTGAGCGTTCCCACAGACCCTCGGCCTGTGTCCAGGAAGGGCTGATGGTGTCCAGCTCAGAGATAGCAGATGGCAGAAGCGCAGTTGGCTCTTTGTAAAAATAAACAAAATAGACAAACCTTTAGCCATACTGAGAAGAAAGGGAAGACATAAATAAATAAAATCATAAATGAGAGAGGAGGCATTATAATAGATGTCTCAGGAATAGGCTCACATCTCATCTGGGGAAAGGAGAGAAGTGAGAATCACAAGGGCTACTGCCAACAGTTAGAGCCCGCCATCTTCCCTAACCTGGAGGAGATGGGTCCGTTCCGACGCGTACAACTCGCCGTGAATCAATGAAGAATAAATAGCCCGATCTGACAATAACAGTGAAAGATGGAAGCAGTAATCTCAAATATCTCAGCACAGAAAAGCCCGGGGCCAGATGGCTTCATGGCCGAATTCCACCAGCCACTGAAAGAAGAATGAATATCAGTTCTTCCCTCCTTCCAAATGGTAGAAGTAGGATGGGGAGCCCACATCACCTGATCCACGCCAGACAAAGACACCACAGGAAAAGGAGACCACAGGTCTGTATCTCTGATGAGCAAAGGTGTGAACACCCTCAAAAACAGCCTAGCACACCAAATTCAACAACACCTCGAAAAGATTATACAACCAGGGCCAAGTGGGCTTTGTCCCTAGGGTGCCAGATTAGTTTACCATATGCAAATCAATCAATGTCACATATCGTGTTTGTAAAACGAAGATAAAAACCACATGCTCATCTCAATAGAGACAGACAAGACTCTTGACAAAGTTCATCACACTTCTGTGTTTGGAAAGCAAATCGATGTGCAGAAATCAGTGTTTACATCGATAACAGAAGCTCCATGTCGCATTCACAGCCCCGGGAGACAGCAGAGGCTCCCTGCCACGTGGGACTTAAACCCTAGTTATCTGTGCACCCGGCGCCAGTGCTCCGTCAGCTGCACCCCAGGAGCCAGGTGGGCTTTGAGTCAAAGGAGGTGACCAGGAGGAGGCAAGGGCCCCAGTGAGGGGTCACAGAGGACAAGCGCCTGCGGCCAGGCAGGAGCGGAGCGGCAGCCCAGAGGGGGAGCAGAGAGAGGCCCCAGGTCCTCCGTGATTGCTCTATGGATGCCGGGGCAGCTTCTCTGAGGTCTCTGTGCCTCCCTCAGGCTGTGCAGAGGGGAACTTTCTGAGGATTACCTGCACTCGGGCGTCGCCGCCCCCGCCCCCGGCCCATGGGCAGTATGGAGGGCATGCTCCTCACCTCCACTCACTGAGGCCAGCACGCAGTAGGTGTCCACTCACTGAGGCCAGCACGCAGCAGGTGTCCACTCACTGAGGCCAGCACGCAGCAGGTGTCCACTCACTGAGGCCAGCACGCAGCAGGTGTCCACTCACTGAGGCCAGCACGCAGCAGGTGTCCACTCACTGAGGCCAGCACGCAGCAGGTGTCCACTCACTGAGGCCAGCACGCAGCAGGTGTCCACTCACTGAGGCCAGCACGCAGCAGGTGTCCACTCACTGAGGCCAGCACGCAGCAGGTGTCCACTCACTGAGGCCAGCACGCAGCAGGTGTCCACTCACTGAGGCCAGCACGCAGCAGGTGTCCACTCACTGAGGCCAGCACGCAGCAGGTGTCCACTCACTGAGGCCAGCACGCAGCAGGTGTCCACTCACTGAGGCGAGCACGCAGCAGGTGTCCACTCACTGAGGCCAGCACGCAGTAGGTGTCCACTCACTGAGGCCAGCACGCAGTAGGTGTCCACTCACTGAGGCGAGCACGCAGTAGGTGTCCACTCACTGAGGCCAGCACGCAGTAGGTGTCCACTCACTGAGGCCAGCACACAGTAGGTGTTAATGACACGCGGGCTCCGGCAAGTGCCCGCGCCCTTCTCTCCTGTCTGAACACGGCTGGCAAGTGCCCAGGCTGACCACCACCTCACCAGAACCCCAGGCTCCTGCCCCGTGCTGCCGTCACACGGTGTTCCGGCTGGCCGGACACAGGTGGCTGCCGCGTCCCTCCTGTCCCTTCTGTCCCTTTCCTTTCATAGTTTTGTCTTAAACTTTTCACCCTCATTAAATTAAGCTCCAGTTTTTGGCAAAACCTCATTCCTGGGGGAATTCTTAAAAGGCCCGTGTAGAGTTAAAATAAAGCATTTCTCCTGCAGGTGCCGTGGCAGAGGCCGGGTCTGGGTTGAAAGGCCGACCCCGTCTAGCTTTCTGTAGCCCATGGATACTTCGGTTTGATATCCGAAATTACCTTCTCAGTGAAAGCCCCGGGGAGGCCGGGCTGTGACTAGCAGGCCCTTGCACTTCCTTTACTCCGTGGGTAGAAGCAGCTCATTATAAATCCATTCCTTAGCGGGCTTTGAAGGCGAGAGGGAGCGCTCACGCTTCCCGGACCAAAGCCTCTTCCGTGTGCTCAGCCATCGGAGCTTTCTGATGTCCCGGTCTGCGCCCTCCGGAGCCCGCCAGAGCAGAGGCCGTGCGGCTGGGAGAGCAGCGCCCGCCAGAGCAGAGGCCGTGCTGCTGGGAGAGCAGCGCCCGCCAGAGCAGAGACCACGCGGCTGGGAGAGCAGCGCCCGCCAGAGCAGAGGCCGCGCGGCTGGGAGAGCAGCAAGGAGCCTGGCTGGCGCCAAGCTCGGCCTTCTTTCTTCCCAGAGCAGCAGTTTGACCGCTGAGCTGGCTAAACTCACCTGTGTTGCTTACCGCCTTCTGGAATGCGCACACGGGTGGCAAGTGGAATTGCCAGTGGCGGTCACTCTGCCGGGACTGTGCAGAAATCCGCAGGGTGTCTTGGTAGCGCGGGAGCGAGGGGTGGCTGCGGGGCGGGTGTGGGCTGCCTGCACAGAGCTGCTCCCAGCCCCAGTGACCTCTCGTCCCCACGGAGACTCCGGCAGTCTCTTCCTGGGGCTGCGGATGTAACACGGGGCTGGAAACAGCTGATTTCATTCATTCATTGTTTCGCTCGGAACTTTCTGAGCCATGAATGTCGCCTGACTCGGTGCTGAGGACAACGAAGGCGAATACTCTGTGGAGTGGGAAAAGGATTCAGTGTAATGTGGAAAGGGGAGACAGGGAAGTTCCCAGGGATAGCACCACACGTGGCCCAAGACTCTGGCACGGAGCCGTGGCCGCCTTTCTGTAGACAGGTGGTTTCTGAGCCGTGTGCTCCACAGCAGGCTCGTCTCGGGCTGGGTCAGGGCTGGGCCCGTGGATGAGGCAAGTGGCCCCGGGCTCACAGGTCTGGGTGCCCAAGGCCTGGGAACAAACCAAGCCTCTGGAACCTTCAAAGCCTGAGCGGGAAGGCGATCTGTGGGACAGTGCACCTCTCAGGAATGGCATTTGGAACCTGAAGGGCAGGGGGACAGAAGCAGTGCTTCGGCTGGTGACAACCGTGTAGTCGGCGTGAGGGGGCTTCCTGCGGGGTGCGTGAGGGAGTGCAGGGGAAAGCACCCCTGGGCAGAGCCTGGGCCTTGTCACAGGCATCTTCTCTGCAAAGCTCCGGAGGCACCTGTAAAGTCGCAGCGGCCTCTGTGAGGAGGATGTGCTAAGAGGACACGGTTTGGGTGTCATCGGCTCGTTCCCAGAATGGGTTTCACATCAAGACAGGCGTCAGAAAGGGAGGCAGGGCTGGTCGCTCAGCGCTGGCACTCGACAGAGGAGCTGGGTGTTTTAGTGGCCTGGGTATCGCGACTCCACGTGGCGTCTTGAGCTCCAACTCTCTCTCCAATGAATGGAGTTATAAAGCCATTCTGCGGGAGTGACGCCGTCAGGAGGGGCAGCTCTGCTTTGCCCGGAGCTCGGCAGGGCATCAGTTAGCAAATGCTGACTGAGGGTCCAGAACATGCCAGCGCTGCGCCAGGCAGGAGAGGAGACCGGGAATCGGGCACAGCGACTTCCTCGGGAGGGGACGGCAGGGCCGCGGCCATGGCTGTGGAAGCCCCTGCTGGCAGTTCCGAGTCGCCTCTCATCTCGCCGATGCTGAGCCGGCGCTCCACGTCCTGGAGGAGGAAACCGAGGCACGGCCGCCCGCCTCGGCTCGTCCGAGGCGGTGCCCGATGGCCCAGCACCATTTCGCTGCACCCTGCTGCCCCGGAAGGGAGGGCGTTTCACAGACTCAGAGAGGCCGAGTGATTCAAAATAGCAAGGTTCTGATAAACGTG
This sequence comes from Tupaia tana, assembly GCA_026018925.1. Taxonomy (NCBI): domain Eukaryota; kingdom Metazoa; phylum Chordata; class Mammalia; order Scandentia; family Tupaiidae; genus Tupaia; species Tupaia tana. The sequence continues at coordinate 111,206,301 of JAKSZU010000015.1, read as the reverse complement.
AAAGGTGTTTTCTAGTCAGCCCAGTAAATCGATGGAGAAACTGAGACAGGAAATATTCTCAGTGACTCAGACCCTGTGTGCCCACAGGGGTGCCAAGGCCTTGTGGGGACACAGTGGCTTTGCAGGGGTGCGGTTCACCCCCTGGACGTCCGCGTCCTGCAGGATGGTGCCAGAGTGCTTAGCCTGACTTCCCTCAGTGTGACATCATCACGCATTCCTCGTGGCTCACCTCCTGCCTGGACTAGAGGAGCCGGGGCCCAATGTCACCAGAGGGACCCTCACACTGAGAGAAGGGGGACCAGAAGAGCCTGCGAGGACGAGCTGCTCCGGGCCCCGCTGCCCTGTCCTCCCTGGCTCCGAGGATGCACTGGCAGCAGCAGGAAGCGTGTCCAGGCCCGTGCAGTGAGGGGCGTGGCTCCGCTGGAGGAGGACGAGATGAGAGCGGGTGTCCTGGAGCTGCGGGGAGTCACGCTGCTGCCCCACGAATCCGTCGTAGACTGTCTGCTTCCCACTCCCAGAGAGAGTAAGGAGAGAGGAGAGAAGCAGCCAGTGCCGGGCAGAGGTTGGCGGTGTCAGGAGCACCTGGACCCGTGCACACAGGGCCGCTCAGTGGGCGCCAGCCCTGTGCACTTCAGGCCTCCAGAGCCCGGAGGCAGACCCAGGAGCTGGCTGGCAGACGTCGCTCCTCCCTCCTTCCCCTGTTTCTCCCTCTCCTTCTCCCTCTGCTCTCTCCCCCTCCAGCTCTGGCCAGCCCCTGCCTCAGTCCTCGCTCCTGGAACAGTGGGGAGAAGCCTGAGGGCTGGGAAGCCCGGCTCGAGAGAGCACACAGAGGGCCACGGTTCCTCTGTCCCGAGCGAACCCACGACGTCTCTGCTTCCACATGCCCTCGGCCCCAAGGACCCCGTGGCCCAGGGCCCGGCTGCGAGAGCTCCCTGCTCACCACAGCCCGCTCTGGCACGGCTCACCACGGCCCGCCTCTGCCGGGCTGAGTGCTCAGGCCCCTGATCTCCGGGTGGAGGGACGAGGCAGGTCAGTGACAGCCTCGTCACCTCCAGGATCCAGCCAACTTTGCTGCCCTGGCCCCAGGAGAGGTGGAAGACTCAGGAGACGACACCCAGGCCACCCCTGTGGATGCGTCTGAGCGGACTCGGCCTGCAGGGCCTGGGTCTTCCCCTAGCAGAACCCAGACCCAGTGAGGCCGGAACACGGCGCTGTGGAGGGACCTGTACCCTGTGTGCAGGAAGGGCTGCTGCGGGCCGGTCGGCCTGGGCCCAGAGGGGCAGGGGTGACGTCACGCCGGCCCACAGGAGCGACAGTGACTGCGTGCTTGGAGGACGCTCCCTCTCTCTCCAGGCTCTAAGAGAGGCCCAGGCTCGGCGTCGGCCTCGCTGCCTGTGGTTGCCATCTGGCCCAGGAGGGCGACTGCTCCCTGAGGGAAGGACGGAGAGCAGACCGTAATCCGGGTATTGGAGGGGCTCCCGGAGGCGGGATTTACGCGTTGCTCCGTCGGGCCTCCCGGCATTTCCGTCCTGCAGATGCTGCGGTTCAGGCTGACAGGCTCTAAGAGATTTTCGCTCAAAGCCACACAGCTCGCAGCCAGGCAGGATCTGGCTCTGGCCTCTGCACGTCAAAGCTTAGGCTTTTATCTTGGCCCTGCAGACCACGCGACGGCTTCAGTGTGAGGTCTGGGCCCTTTCAATGAACGAACGAGGGGTCTCTGGCCCACCACCCTGTCTCCAACCTCTCGTGCACAGGCCGAGAAAGCAAATCTGGTCCCTCAAGTCCGCCCCCATGCTGGGCTTCCTCCACGTGGTGACGGGCTCATCAGTCAGTGAGTGACAGGCAAACGGACGTCCTCGAGCGCCTGCTCTTTGCCCTGTGCCAGGCTAGCACCGTCGTGCCGAAGCAGTCCTGTTCTGGGGAAGAAAGTAACCACGTGAAAGGCATTCACAGGGCACTCGGAATACGCAGCTGCAGTTGTAGGAGAGGAGCTGCTTAAAGCCCACCGCGGCCGCCACGCCGTGAGAAGCCGGGTGCCTGGCAGGCAGGAACAGGTGCAGGACAGCCCATCCCAGAGCGCGCTCGGGAGCCGGGCGAGGACTGCAGGGTGAGAAGCGCCCAGTGGCTGTGCACCACGAGAGCAGGCGTTCTAGACGGAGGGGCGCCAAGCGCGAAGGCCTGCGGCTGGGCAGAGCCTGCCGAAGACCGCGGAGGACGGGGCAGCGTGGACCCGGGAGAGCCGCGCTGCCCAGCGGGGTCCTGCCCAGAGCCAGCTGCGCCAGGGCACAGGAGCCTCTGAAGGGACGCCGGCAGCTATGAGTCAGCTCCCGGGGGCCAGCCAGCCAGGGGAGGACGGTCTGGAGTGCCTGTCCGTGCCCACCACTCAGTACCCCTGGCACGTCCGGCTCACTCCACGCACACGGCTGCCATCCCCCCGGGCCCTTGGCTGCCGTGAGCAGCCGCCGCTGTGGCCCTCTGGTTCATGCCACTAACTAAACAGAATTTCTGTTCCGAATTGGGAATGGACGCCGCCTTGCCCAAGCACGACAGCGGTCTGAACTGAAGCGGGTGAGCTTATGGAGCGTCGAAGGCGCTGTCGTCGGCCACCTAGCCCTCTTCCCATCCTTCAGCGAGTGCGGCTCACGGACCACGCCAAGGGTACGATGCCCAGCTGTCTGGCGAATCACCCACAGATGTTTCGTGAGCACCCACAGAGTTAAGGCCGGGTGTGTGGTCACGCAGGAGAGCAGAGAGAAACCCCAGACTAAAGGTGAGCCCGGGGAGAAGTGGGGCGTGGTGGCGGCGGCGCAGAGACGGTCAGGGCGTCAGGGCTGCCTGCCCGACACCCCACCCCAGTCCGGGAGGTCGGAGCCATAGCACAGCTCAGCCTATGCCCCTTCACCCCCAGATCGCCCGCGCCCTCTCGTCTGCCAGCCTGGTGGGAGGCCGAGGTGAGGGGAGCTCAGAGAGGCTGCCTCCCGTCACCCAGTCCCTTCCCTGACCACCCCTCACGTACCCCGGACCCAAGTATTTTTCAGGTTTTCTCTTCCCTTCCCTAATTACCCTGCCCCAGTTTCTCAGAACCACCCATTTTGGCCCTTAATCCTGTGTAACCTAGCAACTCCTCATAAGACCCTGGCCGGTGTAGACAGACTGGGCCTGGCATGTCCACACTCTACACTGAGACCTACTGCATTGACTTGACCTGTGGGGTGAGGAGGAACTTGGGGTCCCCCGCTCCCCATCGTGAGGGGTGTGGCACTGCTTCATGCCACCCCCTTTGGGAAGATGTGCAGGGCTTTAACCAGAACCCCGTGGGGCAGCTCCAGCTGGCCGGACGTGAAGCACTCGTCCCAGCCAGGCCTCGGCAGCCATCAGCGGGGCGTCTGCACGGCGGGCCGCCCCTTGGCCCTGCTCCGGTCAGAATTAACCGCAAGGTCTTTCATTAAGTAGTTGCTAAGAGCCTCATTTTAAAAATAAAAGTAGATAAAGAAGAAAGGAAGTAAGCAATCTGAAAGTTTTCTTGCAAGGCTGTGTAATTCTAGAACTACGGGAGCACGTTCCTCAGTTACAGGATATGAGGCGGGGCGAGCCAGGTCCTGTCGGCTCCGAACCCTGCCCCTGCAGAGAAGGAGCTGGCTCAAGCCCCCTTCCTCCGCTCCTGGCCGCGAGCCTTCGGCGTCTATTGAGCGAAGGCGAGGACAGCCACCATGAAAGCCACGGAGGGGGTTCGATGGTCAGCCCCTGAGGAGCCCCGGAAGGGTGTCCTCACGTGCAGACCTTTAGCCAACACCAGCTGCGCGGTGTCACCGCGGTCAGGTTCCACTCACGTCACCGACGCCTTCAGCCCTGTTCCCTCATTTCTGGATCGTTTAGGATGGACGTCATAAAGGGAAGGACGCCGGTTCGGGGCAGGCCCCATCTTACAAACCTTCTCATAACAAATTCACTTAATTCTCACAACTCCCCAGACGTACGCTCTATACCAACGTTGGCAGATGATGAAACCGATGTTCAGACTCCTCGCTTTCCCAAGGTCTTTGAGCCAAGTGGTAGCCGACACTCGGACGGAAATCTGCCTGGTTAGGGAGCCTGGGGCTCTCCCACTTGGAAGTCTTCTCCTGGGTCCGAGGGGTTGCAGGTATTTTTGAGTTATTAAAATGGATTACCTTGAGACCAGCAGACGTGTAATGGCTATGTCTCTGGACTCCCACATAGTCGACTGCAGTTCTAGTCCCAGACCCCATGGCTTAAAACTCACTCTGGGCACATGTGTGTCCAGGCCCAAAATCCTGAGGGGGGAATGGAGGAGACGGGGTTGAAATCAAGCCCTGGGAGATGGTTTCTTGCTTTCTGTCTCTCTGTCTCTCCAGCGAGTACATGCGCCCTATTGCAAAAATCTCTCTAAAGTGGATTACCTGAGAGTCGGGATCACCTGGTGAGAGGGGACACTATTTCTGTGTCCTTTCCAGCAGGCGGCTCTTTAACTGCTCCTCTTGGGGAAGCAATTTTTCTTGATTTGTTTATCATGACATCCTGGTATGCACTCAGTAGGTATTGTAATGAGCGAATCCTGGTCTCAGCCAATTGCTGTGGCCTCAGAAGGCTGTGTGGTCCACCAGCAAGTTCTCTGACTTCGGGACAAAGTCCGTGAGTTCAAGCCTTGACTTTACCATGGTCTTCCCTGTGCCCTTGTGGAAACGCATAACCTTTCGGAGTCTTGAAACCCTCAACAAAAACGAAGAACTCTTAAACTTATGGTCTGTACCAGCCAGGATTGTGTGTGAGGGTTAAATTAGACAATTCCATTCAAGATGTGTTTTCTAAGACCTTGTTCTGAGCAAGATCAGGCCTGGACAATGACTACAAATGATTGAGCTGTGAAGAAAACGATTTCTACACAAATAAAAGTCAAAGGGCCGTTATTATACACAGGGCATTATCAGTTTAATACCGAAAACATTTCACCCCCAAGACCCAGCACTACTCCTGCTGGATTTTTTCCTTCCCTGTTGAAAAATTGAACACATTCTTTTTCTCATGACATTTCATCTAAATCAAGTTGTCAGGAAGGTGTAATTTCTTCTAGGTGTGCGTATGAAAATAGATAGGCTGCCTTTTCCTTGGGGTCATTAGCACTTACCTATTTTCTGGATCTGTGGTTTGCTGAAAGCAACAATGGATGATAGTCACGGCCGGAGCAATGGCTGGACGTGCTCCTGGGCAGAGCACAGCTTCGTCCGTAGCGGCTTCTAGAATGCCTTGGAACGTTCTCACCTGCAGCACAGCCCCTTTACTCCCCCTGACCACGCCAGAGCCCTGTCCTTAAGGTCGGAACATCTCTGAAAATCACTGCTAAGACCAAACCCAAGTAACATAGAATATAGATCAAAAGTGTCAAATTACTATGGAGAAAGACTTGGTAACGATTTCTCCAACTCTCTGTTATGGATCAGACATTTCAGACCCACCCATCGATCTGCCCATTTATCCATCCTTCCCTCCACTCATTTATTTTAGAGAGAGAGATTTTTGCTATAGGGCACGTGTGCTTACCAGAGAGAAACAGATAGGACGCAAGAAATCACTCCCCCCGGGAAAGGGGGGTGGCCACGCCACAATCCCTTCTTCTCCATTCTCCTCTTGGGGTTTTGGGCACACACGTTCACATGCCTGGCAGGTCTGGGACTCGAACTGCAGTTGGCCATGTGGGAGTCCAATGACATAACCACGATGCCATCTGCTGGTCCACCTCCATTCATTTACTCATTCTGTAATCATTAATTCAACCTGTATTTAATGAGCCCCAGTTATGTCTTAGTCACTGGGGATAAAAATATTGAATGAGTTGGAATCTCAAATCTCAGTACCTCGATGATATTTGATTCTCTTTCTAAGATGCTTCCGTGTGTTCTACAGGATCCAGAGGAGTGCTTTCTCAGGTTTCATCTCACGTGACTCTGGGACAAAGTCCGTGAGTTCAAGCCTTGACTTCACCATGGGGTTCCCTGTGCGTGTGCGAGGGCGGAGCTCTTATTCCTCCTTCACAGACAGAATCAGGAGCTCAGGAGACTGGCGACACCGTCATGGCCTCGTAACCACTGGGGGGCCAGTCCCGCTCCCCGTTTCCAGCTGTAAGCTCACACTTTCATTTTTCTTTTTCTGTTCTTTTGGTTTGTCGGAGGGTGCACTTACACACTGGTACTCACTGGGGGAGAGAGAGAAAGAGAGAGAGGGAGGGAGGGAGGGAGAGGGAGAGAGAGAGAGGGAGGGAGAGAGAGGGAGAGAGAGGGAGGGAGGGAGAGAGACAGGGAGGGAGGGAGAGAGAGGGAGACAGGGAGGGAGGGAGAGGGAGGGAGAGGGAGAGGGAGAGGGGGGGAGTGAGAGGGAGGGAGAGAGAGAGGTAGAGAGAGGGAGAGGGAGAGAGAGCGAACACCCTGGGGGTCAGCACGTTGCCCTCTCTCTCCCTCAGGGATGTCTCCTCCCTCCCAGGATTTTGGACACACACACAAACACACGTGTATGGTGTCTTCCACGTCATAGGGTCCGGGACTCCAATCTCACTGTGCAGTCGGCCATGTGGGGTTCAGTCACCCTAACCACCAGGACACCAGTCAGCCCTAAGCCCACACTTTGACGTGACATGGTGATGTTCCAGTGGTCCAGAGAAGTGGCGTGATTACCCATGATGCCGTAGGGCAACTTATTACAAGATCCAGGGTCTTCTCACTCAGTTGCTATGTGACTACGTGTGTTTCCGTGTGTATTTTTCTTAAATGTTTCACTTCTCAGTCAGTTAAGAATTTCTTACTTGATGGGACCAGCAGTTGGCGTAATGGCTATGTTGCTGAACTCCCATGTAGTTGACTACGGTTCAAGTCCTGGACCCGGTGGCTTAAATGCACGTGTGCGTGCGTGCCCAAGATTCCAAGAGGAAAGTGGAGGAGAAGGGATTGCGGCGTGGCCACCCCCCGGTGGGTGATTTCTCACTTTCCATCTATCTGTCTCTCTCTGTCTTTTTGGCGAGCGCACGCACCCTATAGCAAAAAGCAAAAAAATATATATATATATATACCCTCTAAAAAAAAAAGAATTTCATACTTGGTACCTGTGCTAAGTCAATAATCTTATTTTTTTTTCCTTTAAATAACCTATTAAACTATTCAAAGTGTTCCTTTGAATGTGGGGGAGTAGAGTTTAAAATATATTGAGTTGAAAATGCAGAACTTCTAATCATTCCTATAGGGACTCGCTAGGACTGGAAAATGACTTCAGGACATCTAGGGCAGCTGTGCTGACATCCTCGAAGCACAGTTATCCTGAGAATTGCAGCCCATCAATAACTGGGCGATCACAAGGCAGCCATTAGCCTGGCCTGCCACCTCTTCGGAAAGGGAAGCCGAATTCTTACCAGAATGCCTGCCTGGACAGAGAGGTGGTTTCCACACCGAGTGTGCTGGGGGTCACAGGCCTTGCTAATGCACACTGTCACCTCGCACGTCTGAGCGGGGCTTGAGTCTGCGTTCCTGAGATCTCTCCAGATGATCCTGGTGTCCTCTGGCCATGGGCCCCGCTGGGGGACCGAACCCGCTAGACCAACACGACTCCCCGCTACGACTCTTCCGTGTGGTAGGCAAAGGGCCTACTCTCGAGACGGCTTTTATATTGAGTTGACTATGATATTTTCAACTACAGGGCAGTTGCTGAGTAAATCAGCCTCTTTAAGACCATTCCAAAACGGTAGTGACCACCAACTTACAAGCAGACCAGGAGCACATTTCAAATGGCATTCCACAGAGAGGTCCCAGGGGCAGTCTGGCTTTGCAGTTCCCAGGTCAGAGGGAGAAAATGGGGAAAAAATTCTAACATAAACCTGGTTGGAAAGAAAAAAAAATGTCCAAATGAATCCGACCAGTTAAAACCATAGTCAAACGTAAAGAAAGAAAGAAAGAAGAAGTGAAGTAATAAATTCAGGACATTAAACAAGTAAATAAACAAACGAGCGTAAGATCCAGTAAGGCTGAAGGTGTGGAAGGAGGGGCCGAGTCGGCGGGGAGGAAGCAGCGTGAACCGTAAGCGTTCGGTCCCTTCCCACAGGCCTCGCGCACCATGGGGACTTTCCAGACAGCGTTTTAAAGGAGATGTCGGAAAATGAGAGTAGACGTGAAAAGTAGCAACCTCACGCCTGCTCCGATGGTCACCTCTGCTCACTCTTACACCCTCACGGAAACCTGCTCTGCCGTCAGACCCCAACCACCACGAGCTGCTGTGAGCAGCGCGGCCCACCTGGAAGGTACACGTGTCTGACACGCAAGGTGGAGGAACTAGAGGCCTCCGACTTGCCAATGCGAGGGGTCGAGGCGTCACGTGTCGAGTCTACTGTAAAATGACGCCGGCGTTTGTCACGGTGTCTCATCTCATCACTGAAGGGCCCGTGCTCCCGACAGACGGGGCCCGGGAGCACGTCCCCTTCTATAGAGGACGGATGGCTGACTTTTCTCTAGGGCGTTTTGCCCAACGTTCTTCAGTGAGTGGTGTGCAGGGCACATCTGGGAACGGACACGGAAAGCCGAGACTCGTGTAATAAGTTTGGGGCCTCGGGCTCAGCAGGTGGCATGGTGGTTAAGGCTCTGGACACTCTCACACGGCCGAGCATAGCTCGAGTCCTGACCTGGTAAGTTGCTTCCTCACACTCCCCCTTTGTGTTTTCTCTGGTCAAGTTAAAATAAATAAATGAATAAATAAAATTAAACAAATAATTCTTTTTTAAAAGTTTAGGGCCTCTTATAATACTTGTTTTTGAAATATGTGTGGACCCTGTTCTGGGTGCTCTTGGGTTAGTCTTGGACAGTCAGTGGCCTTGTAGGTTCAGAGCTCCATGGCCCAGTGGCTCTGATGGGGCATTTAGGTGATAGGTACGGACTTCTGCCTGCTGCTTCCCATGCGTCAGGGGTTCCTTTGGGTTCTCTCTGGGCCCAGAAGCTCCCTCTGTGGATACAATTGGCCGGGTAGCGGGGGAGCAGTCATGCAAGAGGCATGCATGCATCCATGATGCCGTCTGAGGACCACGTGCCTGTTGGGCCTTGCTCTTCAGCAAGAACGCAACCCCCTATCCAGCATCGTCAGCATCTCAGCCTCTTCCTTCCGACTCACCTGAGGAGGAAGCACTTCTTCCCAAGGGGAAGCTTAGGTGTTGGCGGACACATCAGTCTACAGGGCCAGCTGTTAGGCTCGGAGCCGGCCCAGAAAGCGGGCTGGGTCGGAGTGTGACGTGCCTGCAGTCTCTGAGGGACGGAGGTGGGAGGGTGGGTACGTGGGTCACTGAGCACTCTCGCTTGCCCCCAGAAGGTCAGCTCCTGTCCTAGGGGCTCGTGCCTTTCTTCCCTCTGCTGTCCTCACGCTCTGAAAATGCCGATGGGGTTCCCCACATTCTATTGATGAGCATGGTGCCGAGCATGTCGGAACCACAGGAGCTACAAGTCGCCGAGTCAGTGAGCAATGCCAGAACTCGGGCACTCATGTGGTCTCTTGCCCTGTCCTCCCTCTCTCCTTCCCTTTCTTCTAGGTTTTCTGTGTGTGTGTGTGTGTGTGTGTGTGTGTGTGTGTGTGTCATAGGGCCCATGCACTCACTAGAGACAGAGAGAAGTTAAGAACTCACCCCGGGGCGTGGCCATGCCACCATTCTCACTCCTCCAGTCTCCTCCTTGGATTTTGAGCATGCACACACAGCACACAGCATGGTTTTCAAGTTGCTGGGTCCAGGACTTGAACCACAGTTGGCAATACGAGAGTCTAGTCCCTAACTACTATGCCACCTGCTGGCTCCCCTCTCTTCTAGTTCTGGGGTCCATCAGAGGATGGGGTGTGAACAAACAGATGTTAAGACATGTCCCTCGCCCATCAGGGAAGCAGAGACTAGGACTAAGGAGAAAGAAGCAGGTGTGTACGCCTGGCCCGCGAGGAGCAGGTACTTACTCATTCCTCGTCTCCGCACTCTGTTCTGGAAGTGGGGATGTTTCTCTGGCCACTGCTCCTGCCCACAGCCCTCCTTCCAGCAGCTCTGGGCTCTCTGCTCACTGGCAAAGTTTATTTCTTCCATGAGACAGATGCAGAGAGAGTGAGAAGCAGGCACCTCCAATGGGGTCTTCATGCCTGAGCCACTCCCAGCTCAGCCTGCCCGGATCATGGGCGTGGTGTGCCCGGGGGGCAGAGGGAGCTCCAGGGTGTGGACCCGGGACATTCCCATGTGGGCCAGCTGTGTTACCACTGTGCCACCCCCAGGCCCTCTAATATAGGTACAAACATTCTAAGGAATGGTTCCCTTGTAGTTCTGGTAAACTACAAACCAGGAGAGACGTTACCGCACATGCATGGGACTGGAAACCACGAACGGCTTTCATTGCACTCTGGTGGCGCCCGGGTGTCTGCCTGGACTGGACCGCAGCTGGGGGCAGGACTCTGCCTCCCGGTGCAGCGACTCGAGTTGGCAAACTGCCGTCGCCTCGCAGAGCAGAGACTAGCGCTGGCGATGCCATCGCCTCACGCCTGGGCGGGCTCCATCCCACCAGCCCTCTCTGCTCGATCTGGGCATCGTCATCCCGCTGTGGACACCAGTCCTGCACCCTCCGCCCTCACGGGCAGCAGTGTTCTCTACCTGGCTGGCCTGCGCCCTTCCTCACAGCCGTCACCGCCATGGGAGCTGGACACAGCACGCACCCAGGCACCTGTCTGTCGCACACCCAAGTACACCTGTCCATCTCACGCTCAAGTACACCTGTCCATCTCACACCCAAGTACACCTATCTGTCGCACACCCAAGTACACCTGTCTGTCACACGCCCAAGTACACCTGTCCATCTCACGCCCAAGTACACCTGTCTGTCACGCGCCCAAGTACACACGCACTGAAAGTGGCTTGGAAGCAGCGCTACCTCTGAGGCCCGCAGGAGTCAGCAGCGGGCAGATGGAGGCTGCCACAGGCCAAGAGCAGGGACCCCTGGCTGGACTTAGGTGTGGTATGGGGGAGGGACGCTGCGGGTGGGGCAGGAAACACCCGGGGCTTGCTGGTGCCTCTCGGCTGCCACTCAGTGTGACGTGGAAAACTAGGACAGCGCCTCCGCCCCACCAGCCCTCCCCAGTGCATCAGCCCCTCTCTTCTCCTTCCTGCTGAGAAGAAAGACCAGGGTCTTTCGACAAATTCATGGAAAACACAACATGAAAAAGTTCCATGTGGATTTCAAAGTGTTCTGTACTAAAACGGACCCAGACGTGGATCCCATTTTTCTCCACGCTTCCAAATTCCCCTGGCCCGCACTGCAGACAAGGGAGCAAAGCAAGCCAGGGGCTGCCCGAGCACTGCAGGGGTGACGCCGGCAGGGGAAGTGCCGGTGAACCCTCCCAATGGCCGACGGCTAAGGTGGCTGTGGTGGGAAGGGGACATGTCTCCCCGGCTTTCATTTCTGCAAAGGAGAGGACACGGGGTCCGCTCCTGACACCAGAGAAGTGTCAGAGAATCTGCCAGGCCCCTGGTCACACCTTGGAGATGCAGCCCAACTGCAAGGTCCCAGCCGGAGGTGAGCTGCACCCCGGGGCAGTGGAGGCGGCCAGTCCTGCGAGGGCTCACTCCGGCGGGCAGCTCCTGTGGGCCAGGACACTGGCCGCGGTGCAGTGTAGCTGGGAAGCAGCAGCTTTGGTTGTGCTCCACAACCCCCCACTGAGCCGTGCGGGCGCTCACTCACACCGGCTGCAGCCCTGAGGACGAGGCCGGGTCAGTGCGGCCCTTGGTTCTCAGCTTGCTGGTGACCTGCGTCCACTGTGCAGGTCAGCAGGAGAGCAGAGTCTGGGACTAGAGACTGCTGGGGTCAGTCCACCCCGTTTGCTGAGCCCCTGGCTCCGGGCAGCTCAGGCACACCTGCACAGCTCGTGGTGGGCCTGAGGACACCGGCTGCAAGCTGCTGCCCCGGCGCCCGGCTGTCCTGAGCTGAGGGTGCTGCAGGGCTGGCTGGGGGAGCTCCCTGCTCCGGGGTCTGCTGCCCCTCTCCTGGACAGACGAGAATCTCACAGCCGCCCTGCTCCGGATGCAGCACGCTGGTCCCGCACCGGCGCCTGGGCAGGCTGTCCCTCTGCTCTTAGGGGCAGAAGCCGCTGGGAGAAGCCTTGGCTCGTTAACTCTGCCCCAGGGGCAGCCGCTCCCCAGAAGAGCTGCAAAGGGGTGAAGCAGCTCCCACCTGCGTGGATACCCAAGACCCCCACCCACCGTGCCGCTGAGGGGCTGGGCCTGCAGGAGGAGGGGAGGACATGGGCTCCTCCGTGGAGGCAAACCCCGGTGCATGCGCGAGCTGCTCATCCCGCCTCCCCCCTGCACAGCTGTGTCTTCCCACGGTCGCCTCACACTGTGTGAGCCAGCGCAAAGCTCCTGGCGTACCTGCCCTGCAGTCTATGCACGGGGAATTGAGGTGGATTTTTGTTTGTTTCTCTAAATGCTCTCTGTCACTTGTCTCTTCAATTACATTGTCAGAGGTTATCCTTATTAAAATGATACATACGGTGTCTAATTATTTCCTGTATGAAAATACGTCTCTATGTCCGTACATCTGTCCATCTATCAACTGTCCAGCATTTTCTTTTTTCTTTTTTCTTTTTTTTTTTTTTGAGAGGGAGATTTTTGCTATAGGGCACGTGCACTCGCCAGAAAGACACAGAGAGAAAGTGAGAAGTCACCCCCCAGGGGGTTAGCCACGCTGCAATCCCTTCTCCTCCATTCTCCTCTCGGGATCTTGGGCATGCATGCACACGCACCTGGCGTGAGTTTAAGCCACCTTGTCTGGGACTCGAGCCACGGTCAACCACGTGGGGGTCCAGTGACATAGCTATCACACCACTGCTGGTCTTGTGTCCAGCATTTTTGTCTATTTCTACACACACCAAAAATACCTGCCCAGGCTTCAGCACTTCCAAGTGAAATCCTCAGGATCCTGGCGTCTGGAACACGAGGGCAGGTCTGCTTCCAATTCCTTACCATAAAACGCCAACTTCGTCCCTGTCGGCAGGAGCACGGAGAGCGGGTGACAGCTGCCTGGCTACTCTGTGCTTCCCGGCTGCCGGGCTGTGAGGTCACTTGGCCCAGCCCCTTTCTGGCGCTCACAGGGCCCTGGGACAGAGCTGCTAGTGTTCGTGTCTGTTCTCTCCTCGTTCTTTTTAATTGGAAGGTGCAGGCCCTCACAGAGAGACACGGGGCAGAGAGAGAACGCACCTCCCAACGGGGTGTGGTCAGGCCACAGTGGCCCCTTCTCCATTTCTCCATCCAGGTGGGATTTAGGACACGCAAGCACACGTGCCTGACACGTTCCTCAAGCCACTGGGGCCAGGATTTGAACACTGCCGTTGGCCATGTGGGCTCTAGCTCTCTTAACCACCAGACCACGGCTGGCCCTTGCTACTTCCGTGATGTGAGGGAGGAATGCGGCCTGGAGCACGTGCCTGGGTCACACAGCTGCGTGTGCGTGGGCCGAGGCTCAGACCCCGGGGTCGGGATGGCAGGCCTTGTCTCCAGCCAGTGTTCTCTGACTCCATCGCTGTCCTTGGTGCGAGCCCAGCTTCTCTGCTCTGCCGTCGTTTTTACCATTCCTAGGGAGGGGGCTCCAGCGTCACCCTCCAGCCCCTCCAAGCTTCACGGCAGAGCTGGAGTAAGACACTGTGACAGCCCCTCGCGTGCCAGGGGAGAGCACAGTGTGGACGGAGCCAGCGGCTGCAGGGGCCCGGCTCAGCTCTGCTGGCTTGCACAGACAGCGTCGCTTGAACCTAAATCACAGAAGTCCTTATTTTTTTCCTCTCACAGATGTAATTATCACAGATGTTCATTATGAATTCATAATGAGGGTGCAGAGCAGATGGTGCAGACTTAAAATGGCACCCACCGCCAGTGCTTCCCGGCGGGAGGCCTGCCACCGCTCCCCTAGCAGCCCGGCGCTGGGAGCGGGGGTCTGCAGAGGCCCTGTGCCTGCCTGCCCTGTGAGGCTCTGGGCTGGAGGCCGCGGGCTGTGTACCCCGTTAGCAAGCCCTGGAGCTGACGTTTGGACCAGGTGCCCTCCATAACCTTCCACAGCCATCTCGTTTCCTGAGAAACCGCTCCGGGCCGCAGAACTCAGAGTTGGGGTTTATTTCCCAGAACCCACTCAGGCGGGGTGGAGCCGTCCTGGGGCTGCACTCGAGGTCCTGAGCCCCTCCCCGGGCTCACGCCTGTTCACTCTGGGACTCCACCTGGTTCCTCTCTGAGCCATCCCCTCTTCGCAGGAGCAGGGCTGCTCTGTCTGGTGTCCGGGCGGAGTAGGGCCCCAGTGGTCTGGCGTTTAAGTCTATGCTAGTAACTACGGACTGGGCGTCTCCCGGTCAGCCCCTCCATCCGTGCAGGGTCACGGTGTGACTGAAAACGCGTTCTGAAAGGGAGTTGGCGGGCGATCCATGTGCTCGCCAGTGTGGTAGGTTCGTGGACTTACGGCACAGACCTGGAAGGCGTGCTCCCACCTGCAGCTCGTCGGGCCCCTGCTACAGACCAGGACACGCACTCGCAGTCCCTCTGATGTGCCGGGGCTCTTGGAAGGCGCAGTGACAGCAGAGGCTTCTGGAAAGAGGCAGTTATGTACTAACAGAGGCACACGTGGCAGCCTGGCCACGCCTGGTGGGCACACGTGGGTTTTGGTGCTGGCCCTCAGGTAAGCTGCTGCCATCTGCTCTTTATCTGCCGACTGAATTTCGTGAAACCTCTCCTTCTGACTTCAGAGAAATGTTGTAAGATCCAGTGAGGGAGGGAGCAACAGATGGTGTAATGGTTATGCTGTTGGATTCCCATGGAATAGGCTGTGGTTCGAGTCCTGGACCCGCGGCTTAAAACTCACGCCGTGTGCATGTGTGCCCAAAATCCTGAGAGGAGACTGGAGGAGAAGGGACTGTGGCTTGGCCATTCTCCCGTGGGGTGATTGCTTACTTTCTATCTCTGTCTCTTTGGAAAGCACACATACCCTACAGCAAAAAGCTCTCTCTCGAAAAAAAAAGATCAAATGAGGGACTGTGATGAGAGCTGTGGACAAATTCTAAGTGCTGTGCAATGTCTGTGTTTCTAGAAAATCATGTTAATACAAGGTCTTTTCAGCCTGGCCCCGTGGGTGCCCGGGACCAGGCAGTTCTGTCAGGGAAGGAGGTCCTGAGCAGCACAGGGCTTTGACCACATCCCTGTCCTGGACCCTCCAGGTGCCACCTGCACCCTCAACAGTGACCACTGGAAATGTCTCTGGACCTGGCAGAGGGGCAAGGCAATCTCCAGCCGAGAGCTGTGCCGGGAAACCTCGCAGCTTTTCCGGGCTGGAGGTCGGGGACGAGCAGAGTGGGTGCTCTCGGAGATCAGATTCCAGACCCTGTTCCCAGCTGCGGAATGACTTTCATCCACAGGAAGAGGTTCTGGCTGGAGCATTTATTTCAATTATACTTGGTCTTCAGAGAGCGTCAGCTATGAGCTCACCCATGAGCAAGCCGTCCCCACCGTGCTGAGAGGCCGGGGAGGGAGTGTGGGCTCCTAGGCTGTCCCCGCCGTGCTGAGAGGCCAGGGAGCGAGTGTGGGCTCCTAGGCCGTCCCCACCATGCTGAGAGGCCGGGGAGGGAGTGTGGGCTCCTAGGTTGTCCCCACCATGCTGAGAGGCCGGGGAGGGAGTGTGGGCTCCTAGGTTGTCCCCACCATGCTGAGAGGCCGGGGAGGGAGTGTGGGCTCCTAGGCCATCCCCGCTGTGCTGAGAGGCCGGGGGAGCGAGTGTGGGCTCCTAGGCCGTCCCCACCATGCTGAGAGGCCAGGGAGCGAGTGTGGGCTCCTAGGTTGTCCCCACCATGCTGAGAGGCCGGGGAGGGAGTGTGGGCTCCCACAGTGAGGCGGATGCTACAGTAGACTTTGGAATCAAGGAGGTTGTCTAGCTAGCGGCCAG
This sequence comes from Tupaia tana, assembly GCA_026018925.1. Classification (NCBI taxonomy): domain Eukaryota; kingdom Metazoa; phylum Chordata; class Mammalia; order Scandentia; family Tupaiidae; genus Tupaia; species Tupaia tana. Next base: position 111,190,333 of record JAKSZU010000015.1, on the reverse strand, counting down.
GGACATTAGCAAGTAAAATTCTAGTGACACGTGGGACCCAGACTAGGGAGAGGGGTGTCTCGGCAAACGCAGTGCGAAGCGACTTGGGGTACCTGCCCTTACCAAGTCTCGCGTGACTGAGGACCGAGGTGGTTAGGGAGCAAGTGCACAAAGCCGGTGGGGCTGTAGAGCCGGAGCAGATTCCGCGATGTCCCGATCTTCTCGGCACCAGGCAAGCCCACTGCAGTCCGAGGCGACCAGGGGGTGCGCCCCGTGATGGCCAGGCTCCCGGTGCCTCCAATAGCCATGCCTGAGGGCCTCAGCGGTCTCTCCATCCCACCCTTAGGTAGGATGTGAGAACTGGGCTGCAGACCTGGTCTGTGTTCCTCTCCACCAGCTGACGGCGACCTGGGTATGCCCCTGAGCCTGGTCTTCACAGATGTGGATTGGAAATGAGCGTGATGCGAAGATGACCCTGCCAAGCTGCCGTCCACGGCAGATGCACCCCAGAATCGCGTGAAGAAAGGGGACGGGGGCGTGGCGGCTCGTGGTCCGACTGCCCGCGGGCCTGGGCTGGCGAGAGCTGCCCGCACTTACGGAGCGCTGTGTGCTCGAGCGCGAGCTCAGTCTAGCGAGAGTTAGGCCGCCCTCCACCCCACGGGGCGGTCGGGACGTCAGCCGCTTCCCAGGTGAGGAAGCTGAGGCTCAGAGAGGAGCTTCCTGCCCGAGATGACACCCGTGGAGCAGGCAACTGGGACTTGAAGCCACAGTTCTTGGCCCACAGCCCCGGGCCCTACCTGAGTGCCACGCGTCCCGGCAAGGGCTCTCCTGGCACATGGTACACAGTCACCACTGCTCCCCCAGTTATCTCGGCTCTGGATATTATTCCTACTCATTAAAAAGAAGGAGGAGGAGGGTGGGTGGTTTTCAGAAGCTCCCACAGGCATGTGATCAGAAATGAGCGTCGCCACGTGGCTTGGCATGGGGTGACACGCAGCGTGGAGCCTTGCTCAGGGCTCTCAGCAAGCGTCTAGACACACGATGTGTGTATGTACATAGTATGTACGTGTGTGCATATTTTCACGCTGCACACATGCGTGCACATACATGCACATGATTTTCTGATGAGGAAGGGGTGAACTTTATTTCTTCGGACCTTCCTCCCTGGTGTCTCTTGAGAGTCCCGTTTTCCCTGTGAGGGAGGACATTTTCACTAACCTGACCAAGTCCCGCGCGACCTCAGCACGCAGAGGCGAACTGGGGCTGTGACTTCGAGCCTCGAGAAGGGCCTCTGTTGACAGTGCCGGCAGCGCCCCTGCAGATCAGGAGGATCCCCGACTCCGGGGGGTGTTCAGACCCCGGGCCTTGCCTGGAGGTTCCGGAGGGAACCGAGCCTGGCAAACCTCCGAGAGCCCGGGGTTGTCGTCAGCGCCTGTGACAGGTGCGAGTCAGAGACCAGCGGCCTTCATAATTGGTTTTTCTTAGTTACACAACTTCCCGTTCTGGCACGAAGTTTTCCCCGTGAGGGTGTATGAGTTTCTAGCTGAAGTGGAGGCAGTGGGAGAGGCCGTGGCCTAGAGGACGGTGGCTGTGGCCTTGCCATCCCCCCACATCACCGACCGCTCCTTCTCGCTCTGAGCTGGCGTCGAGGGCAGGCCACGCTGCGTGATGACACTTCCAGTGCAAACCTGTTTTCAGGTGCTCGTGACAGCCTGGAGGAAATCACTCTCTGGGCTGAGATTTCTCATATCCGTTCTCACCTCAGAGGTGACAGTCTTGTTCTGAAAGTCTGGCAGAAAGCTCCGGATTTGTGATTGTGTAAGACCTCTCGAACGGCCCGTGGGGTTGGGGCGGGTGAGGGCCTCGGGACTTAACAGGAGCGAGGTCGGGAAGGCCAGGCCCTATCGCGGTCCGCTCTGCGCACGGCGTGCCGGCGCCTCGTGGACGACCGCGCTGGGCTGCGTGGGACCTGAGCCCGCGAGCCCCCGTTCTGGCTGCAGAGGCTTGGTGGGGGGACTGCGGCACGGGACCCCGCTGAGGGAGCTGTTTCCCACGCTCACGAGATAAACTCAGGTACATCCGTTCCAATACCTCGTACATACCAAGCTCTCAGTACGTGTTAGATGAATTCACTTTATTGTCATCACTTAGGAAACACCAGCCGTGTACCACTCTTCACAGTGAGAGTACTTCGAGATTTTCAACAGGAAGCCCCCAGGGAGTGCCAGCCTGCCCTCTGCACCCACACCCTCTGCAGCCAGGAGGCAAAGGAACACACCCAGATGTACAACAGGAGCCCGCAGACCCGCTGGGCCCGGGGGGAGTGCCCGCCCTGGGCCTGCCTGGCGTGCCTGAGTGGGGCGACGGGAGGCAGGGTCCGTGGGAAGTGACCTTCCAGCCCTGCTGGCCTCATCAGGGCAGTGAGAGGTTTGCAAACAACTCTCGGTAGACGCTCATCCAAACTGCTTTTACTTCATTGCATTTCACTTTTTATGGCCAGAGGGCACGTGTGGCCCCTGGAGAGAGAAGAGAGATGGGAGGGGAGCACACGGCGGTGGGCACGTCCTGCCCTTCTCTGCTCTAACCTGCCGGGACCTGGGGCATGCTTGCACGTGTACGCATTGTGCTTTTTCAGCCACCAGGGCCCCCTGGCCTCGCTCACACCACTGTCAGCCCCATGGGATCCATGTGGGACCCGGCTCCCGGAGCCGCTGGGCCTGGGGCCGGCTCACTTCGTTTTCAGTTTATTTATTTGTGGTAGAGAGCACCCCAGTAGGGTCTTCCTGCCATGCACCCTCAGCCCCCATCCCAGCCAGTCCAGGTCGTGGGCAGGGAGACCTCAGGACAGGCCTGGGCCCTGTCCAAGTGCGACCTGCTCGCACCACTGCACCGCGCTGTCCCCCACGCTGTTTTCTGTCGTGGTTTTCCAAAGATCCTCGAGCTGAGTCCATGTGCCGTCAGGCCTGGGCAGCAGCGAGGCCTTCCAGCAGCAGTCGGCCTGGGGCGGGGCACGTTCTTCGGAATGGCGGCTGCCCGCGAGTGTTGAGAGCAGCACCGTTCCTTGTGTGCAGCGTGCCCTGAGTGAGGGTGGACAACGTCCCGCCCCATTTCGGCACTTCGGTGACGCCGTCTCCCCACCCATCGATCGTGGCTGGGGCTCGTCTCTCCTCGTGGCGCTGCTGTATTGAATCTGAGGTTTGCTCTTCCGAGGGGCCCAGCCCGGAGGGAGGATGTGGGAAGGGCCAGCGCCAGCCTCGCTCCTCTCTGTCTGCTGCTTGTACTCGGCCACGCAGGAGCCCGCCTCCGTGCACGGTCGTTACTGAGCGGCTGTGTCCCCACAAAGAGTGCCTGTCCGTTTCCCAGTGGATTTGGGTGTTGGAGGGTCTCGGCTTCTGTGGTTAAAGCCAACGCAGGGTCTGAGCAGAGCGCTCTGTGCATGGGGATAGTTAACCGAAGCTCGTCCCGTTTCAGGCCCGTTTCAGGAGCTGTGATTCAGCGGTGGGAACGCCCGAGCCCAGGGGCAGCACCGCGCAGCCCTCTGGGACTTCCTCCGCAGCCTCGTGGCTCCACTGGAAGGTGGCTGAGGGCACGGCCCCTCGCTCACAGCCCGGCAGTGGCGACCTTGGCGCCAGGGCTCTGGTGGAGGGGAGCACTGAGGCCTAGCGGATCCGAGACGCTGGCTCACCTTGGAGCGTGGAGATCCCCCCGCGACCGTGACTGTTCCGTGCACAGCCGGCGCAGTGCGAGCAAGCTGGCCTCGCTGTGCTGGCATGGCTGCCGCGGAGCTCCTGGCCCCTTTGTTCTCTGCCAGCCCCACCGTGCTCGCTCTCTCTCTCTCTCACACACTCGTGGGACCAAGGGAGAAGGAAAAGGAGTAAGAGAGGCATGGACGGGGAAGTCGGACACTCGGCTCCCTGTCCTCCCCTAAGTCCAGCAGAAAGGCTGAGCACAGCGAATGACAGATACGTCCTACGGGAGCAGAACCAGGTGGGATGGCACGGAGGGGGCGCAGCGGGCCGCTCCTCGGGCGGGCTTCACCCCCGCAGGGCAGGCGCTTCTCTGCTCGCGTCTCGTGCTGACCTCTGTGGCCGTCTCAGAGTTAACGGCTGTCCTGATGGCTTCTTCACTTCAGTAAGACCACCCAAAATACAGCAATCAGAAAGAATCAGAGAAAATACATCAATGTCCACAAACAACCGGCCAGTTTTGGCAAGCGCAATTTATTCGCACAAGCTACAGTTCGCTGGGGACTCTCCTGTCTTGCATCCGCGATGGCTTTGGCTCAGACGCCAGCGTGGCGAGTGCCAGGTGGCGGCTGAGATGGGAAGGCAGGCTTTGTTCCATCCAGCAACTTTGCCTCTCCAAAGCCTCTGGCCTCCCTCTGCCTAATCTCAGAGGCTGGCTCTATTCTAGAAATTCTATGCAATTGTTCTAACTCATTGAAGATAGAAATGAACATTCCATCAGCTTTTCGATGAGGAGAAAGGAGGATCCTGCTGCAGCCGAGGGGCCTGCTGGCTCCAGGAACCCCCGAGGCCTCTGAATCACCCGCTGTTGCTCCTCGAAGGTCCTGCTCGGGTGCCTGCAGAGCCCAGTTCAGCAGAAAGACTTCCATGTCCAGGTCCAGGTTCTGCCCAGGGTTAACTGCACATTTCCCCAAGGACATGGGATCTCCTCTTCCTTGTCCGCACTGCGGGCATTTTGTCCCCAATCCCCCTTCCCTCCCCGCCCACATCTACTCGGAGAAGGATCTCTCTTCCCCTCTCTGAGCGTGGCTTGTGTCTGGGAGGAGGGGAGGCTGAAAGCGCTGTGTTGCAGTTAGAGTCCTGGGAAAGGTGAGGGAAAGAGGGAGAAGAACAGTGGGAGGCTAGAGAGCACGGCTGTGGGCGGGGCACAACGGCTGTACAGGAGGAAAGCCGTCTGTCACCAGCAGACAAAGGCCCCCAGACCTGCAGACACGGAGTGAGTCATTCTCTGACCGTGACTAACGCTCACAGCGTGCCCGCAGAGCTCGGCTTTCATCAGCTGCCGCAGAGCACTTCAGAAGGCCTGCTCAACCGTGCCTGCTGGCCGCTGTGCCGGGTCGGCAGGTGTTAACCACACCCTTTTCCAGCCACTGGAGTACAGGGGCCCATCATGTGGCCCGCGAGCCTGAACTGCCGCTCGGTGGGGGAAAAAAAGAGCCTCCTGCGTCCATTACCAGGGTCCACGCTGTGTCGCTGCAGCGGGGGAAGCGGCCTGCCTGAGTGCCCGGTGTGCATTGTGGGCGATTCGTCGCCAGTCTGACGTAAGAGGTCCAGTGTCTCCTCCTTGCCCAGGCCCACGGGCTGGCTTGCCACCTCTTACCTGGCCGAGCACGGTGCAGCTCCTGTTCCAGGTTAAACTGCGATGAACTCTCCGCGCGGGCAGTATTCAATCTGTGCTGGCGTGATGAGGCTGGTCACCTTGCCCTCTGTGCTGTCCTGGCCGGGTACTCACAGGCTTCCTTTCTGCTGGGAATGAGGGAAAGGGCGCTGGAGGAGTGGAAGAGGGATGCATGGATCCGCTGGGCAGTGCTGCCCCTGCTCTTCCTCGCTCATCCTCCTGGTGGCCCTCGGCAGGCAGCTGCTGCCACGCTTCCCCCGGGCCCCAGATGGGAAGGAGGAAAGATTAGCGCTCCTTGCATCTCGTGCCAGCGCTGTGTGGTGGATTAGCCTGGCAGACAGACCTGCAGACTTCATCTTCAGGAGCAGGGGCTCTTCCTCAAGGTCACCCACCCACACTCATGCTTCTGGGCTGCTCTAGGCAGTCCCCTCCCCGCCAGCCCACTGGACTCAGCTTGCAGCCCATACCCGGGGCTCTGACTTGGAAGAGCGATTCCCAAACTTCTGCTGTTGGTGCTGTGCGTGCCGGTTTACAGAATATGCCCTGGCCAATTCCCCCACAGTACAATTTCAGGTTATTAAATCCTTTCCATACTTGTTTTTTAGAGGACTGCATGATGGCAAATAGCTGTTATAAGTTCAGTAAGTATTTTATGTAGAATACATTTTGTTTATAACAATACATAATACACTTAACATAAGTGTGTTTGTCTTTACAAAGCACTGTTTTATCAGGCAAGAATTGAGGCTTAATGCACTCGAACTTGAAACCTCTTGCAGTGACCCCATAACCTTCAAGGCACTTGGCTCGCATTGGCAACTTCGGCTCTGCTGTAAGGCATAGAGAAGTTGGGGTGACAGCCTGCAACTGTTCCCTGAAAATAGACTCAACACAGTCCTAGAGGCTTGGGCTGTGTGGTTGACTTTCTAACACCTGCGTGCACCCCACTTTCTGTGGGAACATAGAAATCGTGGTGCCCGTGTAGTCCACGTTCCTGGAACCCTCAGGACACCCTTTCCTGGGGCCCTTCACCTGCTGTCACTCTTGGACTTGCTTTGCATGTCATGTCGCCCGAGGATGGTGAAGTCTTTTGCTGATAACACCCATGCTCGGACCGCAGAGCTGTGACAGACAGGTGTGCTCAGGGTGGGTCCACAGCACAGGTGTGGTCGTGGTGGGTCCACAGCGCACAGGTGTGGTCGTGGCTGGTCCACAAAGCACAGGTGTGGTCGTGGCTGGTCCACAAAGCACAGGTGTGGTCGTGGTGGGTCCATAGTGCACAGATGTGGTCGTGGTGGGTCCACAGAGCACAGGTGTGGTCATGGCGGATCCATAGTGCGCAGGCGTGGTCGTGGTGGATCCGTGGCACACAGGTGTGATTGTGACGGGTCCATGGTGCGGAGGCGTGGTCGTGGCAAATCCATGGAGCACAGTGCATGGATCCACAGTGCATCACAGTGGTTCCAAATACGTTCTTTGTTTGAACTAGAATTCCCCTTCCCTTGCACTACAAGGTCTAAGAGGCCAACAAGGAGAGCTAGCAGGGCTGGGGAGCCCTGGAAAGTGAGCAGATTGTTGTCCAGACCGAGCAGAGGCTGACACTCTTGTGGTGGCCATTCCTTGGGCTCTGCTAGGCTGATAACAGACTCTGCAGACTCCATAACAGGCCAGAAGACAGATGCACTTTTCTGCCCTTGCTATCTGTTTCCTTTGCAAGCATCACCACGGGTGTGATCTTGATGCCCTTTGCTGGGAAAACACAGGCCCAGTGTGAGGCGTGACCGCTCATGGTCACGGCCCCCTAAATGGTGTGCTGGAGCCCGATGCAGGTTCTGCTCAAGGCTCGAGGCACAGGTGTGGCCCGTGTCTACTGGGAAGCTCGGGGGTTCTGAGAGCAGCTGCGAAGTAGGACCTGCTGCCCCAGTGTGAGGCTGGCGGTGAGGGCCCTCACTGGGCACTTCTTCTCCACGCGTGGAAGACGGGCCTGCTGGGAGCTCCTGCCCAGGACTGGGCTGAGCTGCGCACGGTGCTCACAGAGGTGGCCTTTGGGAGGAACCAGAGGCTGCGGATTTTGTTGTAAAGGGAACATCTGTAAACCCAGGGTCAGGAGCTTTTAATCCTAGATTTGTCTGAACTTGATTTTTCAGAAGAAGCTCAGCTTCCCCAAACCTCAGTTTCCCTTGCAGTAAATCAATGCTTCATTCATCCATCCAACAAGAGCCTAGACCTTGAACTCACCAGTGATGGGTGGAATTCTCTGCCCTTGAGGAATTCAGTCCAGACAGAGGAATGGGAATGTAGCAATAATGAGACAGCGTGACGAGTGGAGAAGCAGTCCCGAAACACTCGCGTAGATGCCTGGTGACATCAAGAGAGGACTTGGAGACGGCACGACGTTTAATCAGGTCCTGAAGACCTGCGTGGTGCCCGGGCTAGCCGGTGAATTCCATTTTACCAGTGTGTATGCGTGTGTGCATGCATGTGTGTATGCGTATGTGTGTATGTGCGTATGTGAGTGCATATGAGTATGCATATGTGTGTACATGTGTGTGCGCATACGTGTATGCATATATGTATGTGTGAGTGTCTGCTACACACCAGCTAATATGCTGGCTTTGGGTACACAACCCTGAGCAGAGCAGCAGGGCTCGGTCTGGGTAGGGGCAGAGGCAAGCCCTCCTGGCCACACTAGGAACCCCAGTGGTGTTTGGGAGCCCCCAACCCCCACACACACCAAGGCTGGGCAAGGGCTCCCCCAATCCCAGTCTTCCACAGCAGTCGTGCTTAGACATTCACACCTACAACAAAAATAAAGTGGAATTAAAGTTCGAGTTCATTTTGGTGCTAAAAAGTTTTAAAGTGCACGCATCATGCTGTCGATGACACGCGTTTCCCATGAGCTTCTGGGGGAGCCCCCGTAGTCTGCACGGGACTGACCCTTCCTGCCCGCGCAGCGACAGCGGGGCTCATCTTCCATCTCGCTCTCGAGCAGGCGCCCGGCCTAGCCCTATGGTGGGCGCTCAGAGGAGCCTCGACGAGCAGTCGTTGAACGTGAACGAAGACACCCATGTGCCCTTTCCCTTCCCTACAAACAGACGCTCGCCCTCTGAAGAAGGGACTGGCACCGCCTAAGGAGCCATCGGTCGGTGCCGGCAGCGCCAGTGAAGACACCCGGCCGGTGCGTGTGCCGACCAGCAGCAATGGCTCCGGAGGGACGCAGCCTCCCATCTGATCTCACCCCGGAGCTCTTCTGAGCCCAGCTGCTGGGAGGCAAGCCGCACCTGCCAGCACCTGCCAGCACCTGATGAAACGGTTTCTGTGTGTTAAGTGCAGGTGGCCATGTGGGTGGCCATGCAGGTGCGGGGGGCTGGGCAGGGCAGGAGCTGATGCAGCTGAGGTTGCAGAGGCCTCTGAAACGAGAGCTCGGCGAGAACAACCCCAAGGGACCACGTCCAACCTGAGTCAGAGAACAGGAGCCGCGAGGGACTCTCTGCCTGGTGCATTGCCCTCGGACGCAGACCACGTCCAGCGTGGTGTCTGACCACACACGTTCATAGGCACAGCACTGACAGAGCTTGGCAGCCCTGGCCTTCCAGGGCTGGCGCTGAGCTAATCTGCTCACAGGCTCAGCACAGAGAGACCACGTTTGCTTCGCAGGGAGAGATGTCTCTGAAGATCTGAGACGGTGTTCAGAGGGAAGGCACTGATTAGAGATGGGGCGGGAGGGTTGGGTTCTCACCCATCTGGGTGCAGACTGACTACGTGACCCGGGCCAGTCACGTCTGCTCCAAGCCTTCAGGCTCTCGTCCTGAGAGTCGGAGGGTTTGGTCTAACCGATTGCTGGGATCCTTCTAGCACTCCGACTGGAACATGCTACTTCCCGGTTTTATGGACAAAGATCCGGGCTCAGTTCATGTCCACTCGGAGAGGGCTGCCAGACCCTGGCAGCCACACGGGGCGCTGTTTCCCACCTGCCCGTTTGAACCAATCTCATTGCCTTGTTATTTTAAGTTTTTAAATGTTTTAATGTATTGCCTTCATGAACAAGACAGAGACAGAGACACAGAGAGAGAAGACAGTCCTGATGCCGTGACCCACCGCAACCTCAGGCAGCTCTGGTGGTGGCCACACATGGCCTCGCACACGCATCTGAACCCCTCCCCGTGATCGGCCTTGCAGAGTACGTCTCCGACTGCACCGCCACCTGCTGCCGGGCTCTCCCTCTCACTCGCCCTGGTTTGCACGCCTATCCTCCCACTGGGCTCTCCCTCTCACTCGTCCTGGTTTGCACGCCCATCCTCCCACCGGGCTCTCCCTCTCACTCGCCCTGGTTTGCACGCCCATCCTCCCGCCGGGCTCTCCCTCATACTTACTCTGGTTTGCACACCCACCCCTCCCACTGGGCTACTGTGTGGCTGAGTTTTGTTTTCTTTCTCTCCGCCCTTTGACAAGCCCCTTCCTCGGCTCTTTGAGCAGCGCTTTGGGCAGATGTGTGCAGCCGAGGCCTGCCCTGGAGCACACACAGAGAGGAGTGAGGACACGGAAACCTGCACACATGCCAGTCGCCCTCACAGCTTGCCCCGTTCTCGGCAGAGCACCGGCCCCCGCAGGATCTCCACTGTGGTGCCTGCGATGGTGCAGGCCATGCACCACCCCTGGGCCAGACGTGGGCCAGCTCACCTGTCCAGGCATGCACGCTGCATGGGTTTCTGCGGGAGGACTCGGCCGGTGGCCACCCCAGGAAGACACCACTCTGCTCCGAGTGCGGTTGGCAGAGGCGGCGTGCCGTCCTTCCTGGCCGTGGGAGGGGCGGAGCGTTCAGGGAGCTGCGCAGAACTGCAGTCCCTGCGACCCTGGGCGGGCCAGGACCAAAGTGCCTGCTCTTGACATCGGGCCTTATTTTTTCTCGAGCTTCCGTCCAGTCCCCGCTGGGCTGTCCCGGCAGTTCAGCTCTCCTCTGTGTTCTAGGGGCCCCGCGAGACTCGGCGAATGACGGGACCCTGGGCTCTGTTCAGTGCTCTCCGTTTGTCTAACGAACGTGGGCTAGATGCCTGCTCTGTGCCGGCCCTGCTGCGAGAGGCCTCGGCTACAGAAACGAACAAGCCGTGGACTCTGGCCCTTAAGATCTCCCGCCTCCTGGGAGACTCACAAGGCGGCAAGTCTAGCTACGAAGGGGCAACGGGACCGGGGCCGAGAGGGCGCCTGACTGCCTCCGGCCACCGGGCAGGTTCCTCGGCAGAGGGGTCGTAGGTGGGGATGGGAGGATCTCCTGCTGACGCGCACAGGGTCCCCTGGCAGCACGCACAGGTGGGACAACTGCGTGGATGCGGAGAGAGGGCTCTAGACGGCTGCAGAGGTGCCGGGGGGGGGGGGGGGGGACGGGCTGTCGGGACCCCTCGTGGTGCGCTCTGCAGGCCTGACTGACTGTGGAAGACAGGATGGTGCTGAGGAGGAGACAGCAAGGTGCCGGTGTGTCCCCTGCCTGTCTGACTCCCAGAACCCTCCAGCACTCCGATGCTGGCAGCAGGGGACACATGCCCGCTTGCCTGGGCTGTGACAGATCACGGGAGAGGGGGAGCAATGTCTTGCCTGCGGGCGCGCCATGCGGGCGCATCGGCCGCCATGCCTGACAGTGCTGCCGCTGGGGCAGCCACGCCAGGCTCCGAGGCCGTCTGGAGACCTTCCTGAGGACACTGGGCACACAGTGCACACGCCCCGGGCCGGCCGGGCTGGGCAGGACTGCGGCCTGGGATCCTGTGGTAGGTGTCGCCTCTGTCTCTTGCTCATGAAAGAAACAGATAAACTTGTTTTCATTAAAAAAAGAGGTGCCGGCCAACAGGTGGTACAGCGGTTAGGGCGCTGGCTCCCACATGGCTGACTCTGCAGTGTGAACCCCGCACCCGGCAGCAAACACGCCGGGCACATGTGCGCCCCAAGTCCTGAGAGGGGACGGGACAAGACTGTGGCGTGGCATCTCCCTGCGGCTGATTTGTCCCTCACAGTCTCTCTGGCAAGCACACACACCCTTTGGCACTGTAACAGTATACTGGGTTATCAGAAAAGCCATGACATATTTTTGCATAGAAAAATACTCACGACTTTTCCAGCAATCCAATAAAGTGTCATTTAGACTTGCCGAACTCCGACAAAGCACAGATGCTGTGCCCAATCAGGTTTTACGATGTGACATTTATTTTCTGTTGTTTAGTTTAATCTTCACAGAGGCCTAAGAGGTAGGTATTATTGATCTCCATTTTATACATGAGGAAATTGTGTCACAAAATAACTAAATATATTGGGTCGTCTGAAAAGTCATGACACATTTTTACATAGAAACACAGAGAAGATACACCCTAACTTTTCTGAGGACCCGGTGTGTGTGGGAGTCACCCCACTCGGGTTAGAAAGCGAGGAGCTGGGTCGTGCAGGCCGACGAGGCTGGGTGCCGAGGCCTGTGAGGCCCCGCTCCGGCAATGGAAACGGGCCTCAGTTTCCCCCGTGGTAGGGGCTGGCCCAGCACGCCTGCCCCGCCTACAGGCGGCCACCCTCAGACGCAGGGAAGCGCCACAGGGACCTGAAAGGTCGCTCCCCGGGCCGCCTGGCAGGTGGCGGGCGGTACCCAGTGCCGGAACCCAGAACCTGGTGGCAGTTAAGGCACCAGGGGAGGTGAGAGTGGAGCAGGCCAGCGAGCTGAGGTCCTCTCTCCGTGGACGGAGGACGGGGTCCCTCTGGCCGGGAGGGGGTGCCCCGTCTGCTGCAGGCTCGAGCCCTCGTGCAGTACTGAACGCGCTGGCACAGGGTGACAGGGCAGGCTGTCAGGACGTCCACGCTCCTCTCTCGCAGCCTCCCCAGAACAGCTGTTCTGAGGCTCAGCCTGCCACAGTCCCGGGAGAACACCCTAACCCCAGCTCGGATCCTGGCCGGGCGATTTCCATTTTAGCTTTTGTTTTCGCCCTCACGGTGTCTGTCTCTGATGCCTGAACCTCGCTGTTCTGTCTCACGGCTACTGCTATTTTGGATCTGTGAAGTCATTTCTATTCTTAAGTGAGGAAGTGTGGACAGACAGTGAGAGACCAGTCAGGAGCTCCAGCCCCTCCCCGAGAGAGGCCCCAAAGCTGGTCCGATCGCCCCACTTAGTGCTCCTGGAGGCCACTGAAGCCGTGCCCCTAATGGCGAGGGGCCTCCGTGCCGGCTTTGGGGCCCCTTAGCAGACAGGCGTGTCCTGACACCTTGAGGCTCTTGCCCGTGTCGCGATCCAGCCCGTGGGCACGATGGTGCATGGGGTGCAGACCTCCAGGTCTGAGCTGCTGAGTCCGGGCACCTGACCCCCTGCAGAGCCAGTTGAGCCGAGGTGGACGTCAGCCTCTGCAGCTCCTGACCTCGCTCGGGACCGGGGCTGCCGGAGAGCACAGGGACCTGCTGTCCCCTGAAGACGGAACCTGGCTCTGCTGTCCCACCAGCAACCCCAGGCCTTGTGGGCTGAGCCAAGGTGCCCGCTGGGCCACCTCCCCTTCCTCTCTCCTTCCTGTTCTGGCTGAAATGGGGAAAATGCTTTCCTGTCTTAAAAACGCATGGGGGACCAGCTGTTGGCGTAATGGCTATGTCGCTGGACTCCCATGTAGTCGACTGCAGCTCGAGTCCCGGACCCGGTGGCTTAAACTCACTCCAGGCACATGTGTGTGTGTGCCCAAGATCCTGAGAGGAGAATGGAGGAGAAGGGATTGCGGCGTGGCCATCCCCCCCGGGGGGGTGATTTCTTGCTTGCTTTCTGTCTCTCTCTGTCTCTCTGGCGAGCACACGTGCCCTATAGCAAAAACCTCTTCAAAAATAAATAAATAAATAAATAAATAAATAAATAAATAAATAAATAATAAAACAAACAAACACAAACTCATGGACCCGGGAGACGGGTGGGGGCTGAGAGCACCCACCATTACTGTTCTACTCGGAGGTTGTTTATTTTCCACAGAAGTGAAATAATGGATCGAAACGGTTTGCTATTACTTTAAGGCCCTGCAGATGCAGCTTAGAAATCCTTGAACACGTTCTCTCTAGACTCATGACGGCGCCTCAGGTACAGCCGTCCCCCCGCCCCCTGGTCTGCAGGATCTCTGCAGGATCTCTGCAGGATCTCTGCCCTGCAGGAGTCTGGGCAGCAGCTTCTCTCTCCTGGGCTCCAATGCTGCCAGAGGTCGGGGCATGGACCCCACAGCCCCGTCCACTCCTGTCTGGGGACTGCCTTGCTGGTGCCTGGGTCTCGCCTTGCTACACGGACACCTGTGAAGAGGACAAACAGCCGCGGCCACGCAGAACCTGAGACAGCATTGGATGGTTACCAAGTCGCTACCTGCCACTAGACTGTGAGGCTGGGGACCGAGACTCCGGAGTGGGGAAGACAGACTCAGGCCCGAGGCACCGGGGCAGTTATTCTCCCACGGTGCTCGCCTTGGTGGGAGCCCCATGATCCCTGGAGAGAAGCGTGAGAAAGGAGGTCATGCCCCGGCTAGCTGCAGGTCGCCTGGTAGTCGGTGACGGACACCCCGGCCCAGGGCTCCCGTCTCTGCTCTCTTTGCACTCATGATTTTTGCAAATAAATAAATAAATAAATAAAACCGGGCTCAATCCAGCTCACTTGGTCCTTTGGGGTGGGCAGCCGTAGGACAATGGGTATGCAGAGGCCAGTCCGAGCGGCGGAGGAGCAGGATGTGCGCCCGGGCCCTGCAGTTTGTGGAGTGAGAGGCCGCTGCCACCACCGTCCCTCCTCCACACCCCACGGGAGTGATTCTTAGCCTGGAGCTCCCGTCCCAGCCACTGGAGAACATTCGTTAAGAGTGCGAAGCGGGGCCCGTGGGAGGCGTAGTTGTAGCGCTGGACTCCCACACGGCTGACCGCAACCCAAGTGCTAGACCCGGCGACTTGAAACTCATGCTGGGAGAGTGTGTGTGCTTGCCCAAAGTCTCAAAAAAGAGACGGAATCGCGGAGTAGCCATACCCCCTGGGGGTGATCTCTCACTTTCTGTCTATCTCTGGCAAGGGGCATGCACCTATAGCAAAAACCTCTCAAAAAAATCAAAAGAGCAAAAGGCAAACAAGAAAGCAAAAAAGTGCACCCTGGGTCCCCTGCACAAATTTCTGTGGTGGTCCTAAGGCTCACGCCCTGCACACCCTCCCCTGGGGACCTTGTGAAGAACCACAGCCCTAAGGTCCCCTGCAGATCAGTGGCCGAGGCAGGAAGGAGGAGGGGAAGTGGAAAGGGCCGGCCTACTCAGACTCGCCGGCCATCCCAGGGCAGAAGACGCGGCCTGCTGCCTCACCTGGCCTGGACACCAGCCTACGGATGTCTCCACAGCAAAGCGGAGGCGCCACGCCATCTGAACGCCACCCATCACAGCCAGCCCACCGCGGACACTCCAGGGTTGCTAGGAGCGTGGAGAGGGCTCCTGACCTCCCTGAAGGGCGCAGGGAGGGCTCACGCACTGGGCCTCACGCTGGGGGACGGGGGGGGGGGGGAGCAGCCCTGTGCCCTGTGTCATGTGGCATTTTCAGTTTCGAGCCTTAGAGAGAAGACTTGCCCATGGAGAAGGGTGAAGTGAAGTCCCCTACGTGCTCTGGAGCCCCTGGTCAGCAGGCTGCTGTCAGGGCCCCTGGCCTGGCCCGGGCCAGCGGAAGGCTGAGCTGTGCTCCTGCAGGTCCGACCTCGTGGTGGGCTCCAACTGGCAGGATGGCCGGAGCAGACAGCGGCCTGGGGCCACCGTGGCGTGTGTCCCACAGGGCACCCTTCGGGGCCCTCTCAGTCCCTGGAGGGGAGAGAAAGTGGGAGGGCCCTGCAGGGAGGGCGCCGTGGGAGCACTGGAGACCCTCCTCTGCTAAGATCCAGAGAGCACCCTCTTCCCGGCTGGCAGGCGGCCTATGAGAAGGGAAGCTGTGCAGGCCCCGGCCTCTGCTCTGGCCCAGGCGGGGCTCCGAGAGGCCTGGGTTGGTTGAGCTGGGGCTTGGCTGGAGCAAACAGCGGGGACCGAACAGCTGCCTCCCCCTGTCAGCGAGGCACGTCCTGTTGAGCGAACCTTGCTGGGCCAGCCTTTGTGGGCGCCGCTCCCCTGCCCCAGTGCCCACGCCCCGACTTCGTCACAGCCAGGAGTGGACTCTCCCAGGGAGCATCAGGACATTCACGGAGAATGCGCATGGTGACAGAGCTATGCAGACCTCCACATTCTGTGTGAAAACAGACTTGCATTTCATTCCATTTTCCCACCAACATCGTGACTTGTTGCCAGGGCTGACTGCCATTCGGGTTCGACTCCCCAGCTGTGGTCGTGAGTCTGCACAGCAGCTGCAGGGGCAGACCTGAGCATTCTGCGGTCCCAGTCCCGGTCCCAGTCCTGGTCCCGGTTCCGGTTCCGGTGGAGCTGCCAGGGCTAGGGGAGAACCCGGCTTTGGCAGAGGTCACAGAGCCACTGGGTGTGGGAGGCAGGACTCAACCCCCTGACTGGCAGGTTGCAGGTACTCAGCACCTGTAAAAGGCAGTCTCATGGAATCTCTCCCACCCCCACCCCAACTTTGTAATCTCTCTGTCCCCAGCTGCCTGTCCCTCTTCCACACATGTGCACGTACACACTGCTGGTGTCCTAGGACTTTCAGACACCTGGCACAATTCCCTTCTCCTCCTTTGCCCTCAGGACGACTTGGAAGACTCGGGAGGATCTGCATTTCCCGACAATTACTGACCATTAGATACCCATTGGCATCTGTGTCTTCTTTGGAGAATTGCTTATTCAATTCCTTTGTTCGTGTTTTAATTGGGTTATTTTTATTTATCTTCTGCTGTTTAGTTGAAGGACTTTTTTCAAAAATCATCCAAACAGAGTAGAGTGATGGCTGCCAGGGCTGTGTGTGTGGGGGGGTGACTGTGGGGGGAGGCGGCTGTGGAGGGGTGGGGGTGGGGGGAGGCGGCTGTGGGGGGTGGGGGGTGGGGGGAGGGGCGGCTGCGGGGGGCGGCTGTGGGGGGAGGCAGCTGCAGGGGGGCAGCTGCAGGGGGGCCCTGTGGGAGGGGGTGACCTGTGTGGTGTAAGACAGGTGCTCCCCGAGGTCTACTGTACGACACCTCACCTTTGCTGCTCCGTGCACTTAACATTTGCCGAGAGGAGACCTCTCGCGTCCTCACCACAACTGCAACAATAGCAACACAGCCTTAGGAGGAGGAGAACGGGACGGGAGGTGACGGGGTTACCACCACGTTCATCTTCCAGGGTCCTCACCCAAGCAGCAAGCCCAGGCTTACTCAGACTGGAACACACTCTTCCCCTTCCTTCTCGTGTTCCTGAGGACAGGGTGGCCCCAGCCTGACAACTGTGTCCCAAGAGATGTGAGTTTCAAGGGCAAAGGCTCAACTCGCCTTTTCCTCTAACCACCACGCGGAGGTTCGCGCCTCTGGGAATGCTGTTCGCGGTCTGAACCTCCTCAATTTCCAAGTTCACGTGCATCTTCTCTTTGGAGGCCACCTCACTGCGCTGGTGACAATGGGTGAGCCAACAGCAGCACGTGACACGCAGTCTGGCTGCTGGGAGGAATGGCTTTGCCCTAGCTGAGCAAAACCCTGTGGGTCCCACGTCACTCTGTGCACACGTGTGAGCACACGCCTGTCACCCTGCCCGTCGGCCGACGTAGTGCAAAGGTCCGACCTTCCTCATCGGCCGCACAGTGTTCTCTGGTGGAGAAGAAAGCACGCTGACTCGCCTGTGGGATCCGTTCTTTCCCATGTTGAAGGCCGGGCCATTTTCGGGATGGCAGCGAAGCATGGGAAGGTCTAATAGCTGCTGGGATGAGGCCGTGGGCTGCCCTCGTCCCTGGGCTAGGCCTGGAGGGGGCCTCTCCCTTGGCCCTGGGGGTGAGCTCACTCTGAGGCCTTATGCACAGGGACATTATACGGGACCGTGGTTCTCAGCTGTCCAAGGCTCAGGACAGACGGCCGTGGTGCAGCTAGAGGATCCCACGCCCAGCGCGCCCTGCCTCCCCCTGCAGGCCTGGCTGTGGGGCCGGCACCAAAGTGTTGGCTGGGGATAGGGGTGACTTAGGGTGCTTAGTGGAGGGCAGAGATAACATTCTGCGTTCACCCGGCAGTGAGAACTAGAGAAGGCGTTGGGCACTGGGCAGGAGACGGCGGAGGGCCATGGACTGCACGAGGGTTCAGTCGCAGCTGCTGCTCCTGTGCTGCGCCTCTCCTCTGTGGCCCGGCCCTCGCCCTCGGCCCTCCTCCAGCCACACCGAGTACTGCCTCCCCACACCCCTGCCTCAGCCCTTCACATCCTCTGTCCCCCCTAGAGCATTTGAACCCAGCCCCATCATCCAGCTAAGAATTCATCTTCGTCCAGACAGGGGCTAAAAGTCCCTTCCTCTGGGGTGCGCTCCCTGACCAGGGTCCCCTCCCGCCCCTCCCCAGCATTCCACTGGGTGCTCCTTGCCATGCCCCATAGCTCCCCGCCCCCACGGCTCCCCGCCCCCACAGCTGCCCCCATAGCTCCCCGTCCCCATAGCTCCCCGCCCTGCCCCATAGCTCCCTGCCCCCACGGCTCCCCGCCCCCACAGCTCCCCGCCCCCATAGCTCCCTGCCCTGCCCCCCATAGCTCCATGCCCCCATGGTTCCCCACCCCCATGGCTCCCCGCACCCCCATGGCTCCCTCCCCACCCCCACAGCTCCCCGCCCTGCCCCACAGCCCTCCTGCCTAGGACCCAGCATTGGCGACGTGTTTCTGCAGTTGCTTGTTCAGGGCTGTCCTCCCTCCACAGGCGGGTGGTGTCCTGAAAGCAGAGCCGCTGTCTGTGTGCTCCCTCTGTCCCCAGCACCTGGCAGAGGCCGGCCCTGCTCCGGATTAGCAAGCCACATTCCATCCATCCGTGGAGGTACTTTCTTCCCCCACTGGAGGTGAGACAAACGTCCTTCCTGATCAGAAGGTCCAGGCTAGCACTGTGGGCGACCATCCTGCTGTCCTACCCGGCTGGTCTCGTTCCCTCAGCAAGCTGGGAGTTCCTCGAGGACAGAAACCCTCTAGATTTTAGGGACCAGCCGATGGCATAATGTTATGTCTCTGGACTCCCACGTAGCTGTTCACGGATCAAGTCCCAGACCCAGTGGCTTAAAACTCACACTGGGCGCATGTGCATGTATGCCCAAAATCCCGGGAGGAGAACAGAGCAGAAGGGACTGCAGTGTGGTCATTTCTTGCTTTCTATCTCTCTCGCTCTCTCTCTTTGGAGAGCACACATGCCCTATAGCAAAAAATCTCTCAAAAACCAACCAACCAACCAAACAAACAAACAATAAAAACCCTGAATGTGCTCCCCCGTCCCTGTCTCTCTCCAAAGGCTGTTTCCTTCCACAAATCCAGCCCGGCCCCAGGCCTAAGCAGCTGTTCAGGAGACATGAGCTGAGCTGATTGTAGGGCTGGCTGCAGAGAGCAGGGTTAACTCTCCTTTAAGAGATGAACAATTTGCTTCAAGCGCACCCCAGTCTTCGAGGCCAGACTCTCCCCCCTTCTAAAATGAGAAACGGGCTCAGTAGGTCTCGGCCTGGAGCTTTCCCTGCAGAGGGTGAAGCCGCACTTCATTGGGCCGGGACGCCGTCTGCAGCCACAGCCCCCGGGACTGGAGAGGGATTACGTGGCCACTGGGGGGCTCTTACATTTTTCCATGTAATGCAATTGAAACCTACTCAGTCTGGCTGAATAATTAATGCCGCACGGTACAAAGCGTGCTCCCGAGTTGCTATCACAAGTTTTTAAAATGCAGAATTTCAAGACCAGACTTAATTTACTGTGTGTTTTGCTTCTTCGACAAAAACACGAGATGAATAATTTCCCCACATCATGGCTTTACATTTCCTCGTAAATAGGGCATCTGTTAACGTAGGTCATTATGTATGCAATGCTAACGTGGTTGGGCTCTAGCACTCACCCCAAAAGCTAATCTTTTGAAAAGAATGACTCATGAAAATCCAGGAACAAGAATTAAGGGAGAAAAGTACGAAGGAAAAACCTGGTAAGGGCTAAAAGTTCAGAGCAAGCTTGGCATCTCAGAGAGAGTGGGCGGGCACCGTCGGTTCCACGCTATTTATTGTGGACCTACTATGTGCCAAGTGCCATGCCAGCCACTGGGGAAACTCACGGTACCGGGGACAGCCCAGCCCATGGAGGGCCAGGTGCAGTCCTGCCCATCAGCCATCCCAGACCCTTGGCTCTGAGCCTGTCGTGCACTGCTTGCAGGGCTGTGTAGTGAGACTAAACTCTAAGGTCATGATGGCTGGACACCTTCTGTGTGCTTCGAGTGGTTCCAAAAACTTTGCACATGTGTTATTGTCTCTGTCTGATAGTTATTGAAAGTTAGAGCTGTCTTTATTTTACAGATGAGGAAACCAGGCTAAGTGGGATTAATTGAGCTGCTCACTATCACTGGAGATGGGATTAAAATCCACGTGTATCCAGCATGCAGTCTGACATAGTGTGTGCTTCCAGTCATTAGCTCATTAGCTGTACTCCATAAAGACAGTGCTTGCAATCGGGGCGTTCACACCTAGCACCAGCAATAAATGTGCTAGCAAGTACCCAAAATAAAAGTGAATAACTGAAGAAAATACTGTGTTGTATTGCTCGTCTGCCTAGAGAATTCTGGAAAGGCCTTACGCAGGAATTATGAAGGGATGTACAGCAGAGCCATGGCTGATCCTGAGATGTGGTGCGGGGTTAGACGCAGACCTTCCATGTGACGGGACCATTTGTTACTGCACAACCACCCATCCTAGCTGACTGCTACACCATGTTAAGAAGGCTTCTTTCAAAGCATAAGAAAGACTAATTATATGTGTGTATATGTATTTATGTTTCTTACACACATTCTCACAGGAACAGAGCCCAATACCTTGTCATAAATGCAACAAACCCACTCACACAGAACAGAAACCTACATGTTACCTGCAACCTTCGAGCCCTCGTCCTTGGTTTTCTAGGGCTGTTATTAAAAGTTACTTGAAACTGGGTGGCAGGAAACAGCAGAGATGCATTCTGCCACATTTCTGTAGGCCAGGAGCCTGAAGTCGAGGTGTTGCCATGACCGACTTCCCCTGGAGGCCGAGGAAGGACCCACTTCTGGCCTCCCTCCAGCCTCGGTGGGCTTCAGCCCTCTTGGACATTGCTTGGTCACAGAGGTGCCGCTCTGGTCCCTGCATCCACCCTCACATGGTCTCCCCTGTGTGTCTGGAGCTGCCCTCTCTGTTCTCTCCTAAGTCATTTGGTTTAGAGTCGACCCAAGTCAGGGTCTCATCTCAGGATTTTAACTGGATGACAGTTTTCAAAACCCAGTTTCCAAATAAGCTCACGTTGCTGAGTGTCAAGGGGAAGATTTAGACTCCCCAGAGGGTGTTGTGTGCTCTCCAGAGTGAGAAAGGACGCAGTCCCGGTGGCGCCTGGTCGTCCCACGATCCTCATTCCTCCATCTTCCCACCCCATCAGATTAAAGTCAGCAGGGCCAGGATTCGAACCGCTGTCAGCCATGTGGGACCTGGCTTTCTATGCGCAGCACTTAACTTCTGTGCTTCAGATCTGCCTGAAAGTGTGTCTTTGGGGGCCACATTTTAACTCACTGCAGCCCCTTCTGATCGCCACCCTCCCCAGCGTAACGCTACTCTGTTTTGCCCGACTTTCTCCCTCACAAAAATGGAGCCATCTGCTGTGTACGGTTGTGTATTCGGCCCCCTCTTCTCAGACTGTATCTGTGAGACCCACTCAGGGCGCTGCACGCAGCACTGGAAAGCTCCTTGGCCTGGCTGTGGTGCTTCCTCCTGTGAATGCAGCTCGACTTGCCAGTGGGCTGCCGTGGCGTAGGGCGCTCTCGGCTTCCTGCTGTTACAGACAGGCTTCTCTGGACGTCTTCGCCCCTTTGCTGGTGAGCTCACGCGGGCCTCAGCTGGGTAACCATCCAGGAGGGCCGTCGCCAGGGCAGAGGGCGCCCACGCAGTCGACGTCAGTGGACCTGCCGTGCAGTCACCGCGGGGGGCAGCCAGACACTGGGAGGGTTGAACAGGTGCATGTGCTCCGACAGACACTGCGAGGGGCCCTGTCTGTGGGCAGTGGTGGCACAGGGGCTCAGCCCCGAAGTCATACCCCAGGCTCTGCAGTGGCTGGAAGCCCATCTGGAGGAGGCTGGGTTCAGGGTGGGGGCTTTCTAACAGCCTAAAGCGGGGTACCTTTGGCTAGGATCAAAGGCTTCTCATTCTGCTTTTCTTAGCGCTTAGTAATCATTGGGGTTGGGTCCGGGGCCCTCGGTCTTTGTCCTTTGCCCAAGGTTTCTATGCTGCTCCACTATATGCATGATTCGCTTATTGTATTATTCAAACAGTAATCGTACTGTGTTTCGCTTTTGCTTTTTTCTTCCTTTTTAAATTTTTACATATTATTTTCACATTAATTTCATATTTTGCATAAAGTCTCCATCACGATGTATACAATACATATTTTTTTTAAAGAACTATTTTATTTAACTTTATTTATTATTATATCATTATTATTTTTCAGTTTGATCAGAGAGAGACAGAGAGAGAGAGGAAGTGAGAAAGCAAGCCACCAGGTCCGAGACTTGAACCGTGGTCGGCCATGTGGGAGTCTAGCGCCTTTAACCACCACGCCACTTGCCAGCCCCGACAATACATATTTTTTAACAGAGACTTTACCAAAGTAAAGTCTTTTGGTCTGTTATGTTTCTTCCCTTTGCACCTCACACCCACCCTCCACGCCCCTCCACCACCCACCCCTCCCTGCACCTCACACCCACCCTCCACGCCCCTCCACCACCCACCCCTCCCTGCGCCTCACACCCACCCTCCATGCCCCTCCACCACCCACCCCTTCCCACGGGCTCAGGTATGCCCTCCCCACTATCACAGCAGAGAGAGAAGAGGCATTTTAAAGGCAGAGAATGATGTTGTGGGACATCCCTTAGGTAGATGGATGGGAGTCGTCAGGAGGAGGATCGGGCCTGAGGGAGACTCTGGACACATCCTGGGGCCACAGTGAGCGGAAGGCAGGGGCAGAGGGAGGCAGAAGGGCAGGGCTGACAGGTCTGGCAGCTCTGCAGTGCAGGTCGCAGGGGAGGGACCGTCACAGCCACCTCCAGCCAAGGCGCCTCCAGGCCTCAGCTGGTATTCTCACGCCAACACCTGGACAAGGCGCGGAGGGGGCCAGCTCTGCTGTCCTGGCTGCACCTGCCAGGGATCTCTGCTGGGACCAGGAGGAAGCCATGTCAGGAGCATGTGCGTCTCACCCTTGCACACGACCCTGAGGCTACCTGGAGTGTGCCTTCTTGTCTCCACCCGAGAGTCAGGAAGGAGAGAAAAGTGACCCGGACTCCGACCAACGTCCATCGAACCCACTGGAATCCGGCCGGGCGCTAATTTCATCACGAAGGCATGCCAGGGGTAAGGTGGTCTGGAGGAAGGTGATCTGACTAGGGGTTGGGGAGGGCAATGGTGAACAGCCCACGGGGCTCTGACGGGTGAGTAGGAGTTCGCAGCTGGAGCAAGGGCTGGGGATCCGAGGCTGGAGGGCAGCCCTGGGCAAGGGCCTTCTTAGCACAGGGACAGCGCGTCTGGATCTCGGGGTGGGAGATGAGAGCCGACAGCCCGAGCGCCGACGCGGGCCCAGCATCGCGCCAGGAATTCGGTGTGGTTTTACTCACCAGCTCTCCTCAACGCGTCAGAGCCGGTCTATTTATTCTGGGTATTTTATAGATAAAAGATTGAGCTTCAGGAGATCAAGGCCCTCAACCCAAGGACACATGGCACCAAGGAGACAGAGCAGGAGTCCTGACCGCAGGGCGCGGGCCTCTGAGAAGGTGTCAGCACCGACTGGAGGACGCAGCGGCGGGCAGCCTGCTCGGGCCAGGTCCTGGCAGGGGAGCTCTTCGCCCTCAGCCTGGGGCCAGCGGGCGAGCTGTTCCCAAACCCTCCCAGCCACGCGCAGAGAGGCAAGAATGCCGCCCGGGACTTTGAGAAACGGGGCTGACATTTAGCGGCTGACACGCAGGGTGAGAGTAGCCCTCCTGACCCCCCGGCTAACCCTTCCGCGGGCTCAACAGCCCTCACTTCCACTCCGTGCCAGGTTCCCCTTTGAAGAAGCGTCAGGTCTCAAGTTCAGCTTAATCCAACTGCTAGATGTATTATTCATTTCTACGCTTTAATGATGTGATAAGGTTTCTGGAAATAGGAAAGGACTCATTAAACTGTCATTTGAATATAGATCACACCTAAATTCCAGGGAAGACAGAGTCTGCCAGCCGGGGACGCGGCCGCCTCCCCACACTGCACTCCACAACCGGCAAGCAGCAAGAAGCCTTTGAAAGACAAGATCCTGGATTAGCACGCGTTCTTGATTTATTCTGCAATTAATGATAACTCACAAACAGAACGAAGGATCCAGAGACAAGGAGCGAATGCAGGCCAAATGAAGAAGGAGCCGGTGTCACCCATGGGGAGACGTGTGATCTGTCCTGTCTGAGATCAGTGGTCTGATCAGGCAGCTGTCTGAGGGAGGGACAGATGTGGAGGTTTTAATTGACTTGCGTGATTTAGAACACATCGTCATCCCTGGTTGCAGAAATTGATTTGAAAATCCAGCTTGTCTGCAGTTTCTCTCTTCATTTGCCTTCATTTTGAGATCCTGGAAAAGGCAGAGGGTGAGGGGGGCTTCAGAGCCAGATGCCGGTGAAGCTGGGACTATGCCCACCTGGTTGCATCCCAGCCCACAGGTCGGGTCTGGGCACTGGCATAGTGAGCCTGTGCTAGAAGTCACCACGTGGCCCACATAGTGACACCAGTTGCCCATGTGCTGTGCTCCTGGGCTGGGGCCATGTGGCAGGCCTAGGCTCAGATCTGGGTCCAACCTAAAAGCTACTTGAGGCCGAGGCAGGTGACATGAGTGGCCGTGCCCGGGCACTGAGCTGACGGCATGAAGGTGCCAGGATCTGGAGACATAGCAGCTTTGGTGGCCGCCATCCTCTCTGTCATATTCTTAGGGGAGGAAGGGAGGGGACCTAGGTCCTCTGATGGTGAGAGCAATGTTTCCCTGATGGGCATGGGTGGGGTGGGGAGGACCAGGGACACTGGGGACAGAAAACCTGTGGAAACACCTTATTGGTAACAGCGAGATGCTTAACCTTATCGATAATGGGGAGATGCTTAGCCTTACCAGTAACCGTGAGATGGTTAACCTTATCAATAACGGTGAGATGGTTAACCTTATCAGTAACTGTGAGATGGTTAACCTTACCGGTAACCGTGAGGTGCTTAGCCTTATCGGTAACCGTGAGATGGTTAACCGGCGCGTTCTTGAGGGAGCAGGTCGTCGTACAGGTCTGGCAGTCCAGAAGGAAGGATGTGACCGGAGAGCCCCAACACTGTCACTCACGCTAGCGGAACACCTTGTGTGGGTGGGGCCTAGAGTGATGGGCAGTCAGTCCCGTGACTGTGTTACCTAAGATAAGGGCAGAAGTGCAAGGGTTTTGTAGATTGGATTAGAGTCTCTGATCCATTGACTTTAAAACAACCAGGTAGAGGGAGTCTCCTGAGTGGGCCTTACTCCCTCGCCGGAGAGTCAGACCAGAGCTGGGTGGGTTGTTATGGCCACCGAAGCAGCACCAGCGGACTTTCTCCTGGGGTCTTAGAGAAGCAGATCGTTGTGTTGTGGAGAGGGCCACGTGGCAGGGGACAGAGGGTGGCTTCAGACACAGAGAGCCTTAGCCTGGCTACAGGAGCCCAGTTCAGCCAACAGCGAGTGATCTCAGAAGAGGACCCCACGCCGCTGAGAAGGCAGCCCAGCCAGCACCTCGGCTCCGGCCCAGCGGAGCCCGGGCACAGGGCCCAGCTCGCCTGACTCCGGTGCAGGAGCAGCTGTGCTAACTTGTTGGGTTGCAACAGGAAACTAATACAAGGGGCATTCCGCAGGACCACCGAGCGGACTCTGAGACTGTCCTGAAAACAACAACAGAAAGCAAGGAAGAAAGTTCTAGTGAGCAAACAACCGAGAACGAGGGCCCAGTCCCCGGGGGGGTTACTCGGACTGCGTCTGGAAGCCCAGATCTGCTTCCCTCGGGCGCAGACTTTGCTCTGCGTTTTGAGCAGAGGGCAGGCATGGCTTTGGAGCTTCACAGGGTCCCATTGTGGAAAGGGCCAGTGACGAGGACACAATTGCACCATCTCTCAGCTTAGAGAAGTCACCCCTACCTCCAGGCATGGCTGGGGGCCAGAATGGAAAGGAAGGGGTGAGGCGGTGGAATGAAGGCTAACGGCCCGCCTGCCTGCTACCTACAGCTCCCGAGGCTGGGTGAGGGCGCGAGCTGCCCTGACGGCACAGCGTGGAAGCCCCGTGCAGCTGGGCAAAGACAGGCCTTTTGCCAGGAGGCCTTGCTAGGAGCCCCTGATGGAGCCGGACTGCAGTCCTCGCCAGAAACTTCCCCACAGGCTGGCGCCCACTCCCCAGGAGCCTACTGTCTTTTTGCAGGAGAGAAAAAAATCCCCGAAAGTTGAATTCACATTAAGACCTGAGTGACCTCCATACAGGGTTTGGCATCTAAGAAAGACTGCTGGGTGGGGTGAGTCTGTTGCTTAATCCGCGCAAAAATGTCTTTAATGGCAAAATTTCAGCCTCTGTGACACCTGGGTACTGGAAGCCAATGTTCAGATCCCTACAGAGTTCTAATTGTTTCACGTGTAAGGATGGCGCTACCGGACGGATTGTCAAACATACACACACCCAGAACAGCTGTACGGCTAAGGTATGGATTAAGACAAGGGAGGATCTGTGAGCAGGCGTGCAGTTAATCCACCTGCTCGTTCAACAAAGCGGGCTTCATCATCACACGCTAAGGACACGGCAAGTGCGACATTTTTCTAGGCAACACGGAGAATGCAAAGACATAGAAAAGCCCTGCCCTTCAGACAGCCATGAGACCTACACAGACACGGGCCGTACGACCGTGTGAGTCCAGCCGTGTGACACGACTCCTCTTACACTAGCTCATGCGTGTAACTATTCAAGGCATATAGGATGAGTTCCATCTTACGTGTGCTATGCTGGGTTCCAGAGAGTTGGAAAAACTTCCCTAAAGTCACGTGGACAGAAACAAGGCTCATTTGTCCTCTAGTATAGTATCTTCCATTAATCATGAAGAAGGAGGCATCTGAGTAAACACTTCTCTGAGAGAGAAATAGGCTGTGAAGTGTTAGAGCAATTCCAAGCTGGATATCTGAACTAACAGGGAGAGCTTTGGGGAAAAGCAGCATTAGACTGCATTATATGGAGGAAGAAGGACACTGAGCAGACAAGCTTGAAGGTCAGGAGGGCTCAGTAAGGATGCAATGGTGGGTGTAAACCAAGAGGGCACCAGGACACCCAGAGCCGCCACAGCAGCCTGGATTCATCTAAGAGTCCAGAGGCCAAGTGGAAAGGGGCGTGGGGAGGAGGTTCTGCAGATGAAGCGGGTGGATTAGAGTTGGTGCCCTAACCCTGGTGTGGGGAGGGAGGAAACAACAAGGGAAGTGGGTCCTCATACTCCTGCTGGAACCTCTGATGCCCCACACTGTGGTGCAGCCAGAGGGCAGGAAGGTGCAAGGACCATTGCTGATGATGACAGCCATGATGGTGAAGACAATGAAGATGACAACCATGACAATGATGAAATGATGACGGCGATCAAGATGATGATAATGATGGTGGTGATGATGACGACAAGGACAACAATGACACAGACAATGATGACAATGACAGCGATGGTGGTGATGATGGTGATGAAGACAATGATAACACAGACAATGATGATGATGATGGCGGTGATAGGGAAGATGGTGATGAAGACAATGATGATGAAGATGATGGTGATGAAGACAATGATGATGAAGATGATGCTGATGAAGACGATGATGAAGATGTGGTGATGACGAAGACAATGATAACACAGACAATGATGATGATGGCGGTAGTGGGGATGATGGTGATAATGAAGACAATGATAACACAGAAAATGATGATGATGACGGCGGTGGAGGGGACGATGGTGACATGGGCAGTACTGGGTGGGGAGCATGTACCCCAGCATGCAGCCAGCCTGGTCGTGGGTAAACGTGTACAATGGCTCTGTTAGACACACGCTGTCAGCATGTCCCTTTTGGAGGTGAGGGACGGGTTCTGAGAAGTTAAGGGGCTGGTTCAGGACACTGCGACTTGCACATGGCAGGAACAGATCTGAGAAGACCACAGAGAAGCACCAGAGCTGAGAACCTGCAGTGACGCCCCAGCTGTGAGACTCAGGCTATGGAGGCCTGTGGTCCCCTGTGCATCTGTCACCCTGTAGCCCAGAGGTCGACGTGTAGAAGAGCCTGAGACACCTGATCAATGAACAGTGTTCTGAAAATATCTCTGTGTTCCCTAAAATGAGGGTGCCAGCTCCTCACACTGCTTCAGAGCCTCTTTATCTTTTAACCATTTTCCCTTCAAACTTAACTCTGCTGCCTTCTGCACTGAGGATTACCCAAAGGCCAAGTTTGACATTCTTAATCCAACCGTTTCTGAGTTATCTGAGAACAGAAAAGGTACAGAGATAAAAGCTTATGGCGTTAACTCTGGAGGCACCAGAGGAGCAGAGCCGGGCAGCTTCCTCCTGGACCCTGCAGGTTGCAGACCTGGGGGACACCTGCTGTGCTAGGCAGTACTCAGCGGGCGCTTCATGGTCCCTGGGCCCTTGCTTGTTCAGGGTTTTTTTGTTTTGGCTTGGGATATTTTAAAACTCCCTACAGATAAAGCACTGAGATTCGGGGAAGGTACTTTCCAAAAGGAGCCTAGCTGGAGGGACAGGACCCATAGGTGGGTATTTACTTGATAGAAAGTCAACTGTCAAGGAGACTAGTAAGAGTTTATTTATTTCAAAGTTCATTAACTTAATTCCTCTGAGAGGGGGGGGGAGGTGCCCCCAGCAGGGTCTTCACAGTGTGATCCGCCTGCCCTCAGTCAGCCTGGGTGGAGGGCACATGCCCATGTAGGCCTGGAGCACATGGGAGCCAGGGAGTGACTGCAGGGCTTCCCATGAGGGTCTAGTTACATTAGTGCTGCCTTGACTTCTGGCCCAATAGGATTTCATTTTGCAGGTGTTCAAGTGAGTCCGGGGAAGTACCAGGCCAGGAGGATGGCCCACTGCCCAGGGCAATGCCTACGCCTAGACGCATATCCATTAGGTGTGTGTATCCATTCGACAGTTACTGACGAGCGCTTGTGACGTGCCCTGCACTGTGCTCTGCTCGTTGCTAAACCGGCAAGGGACAAAACAGAGCTCGTGTCCTGCCCTCGCGGGGTTAGTACTTTAGCTCTCCTACGTAAAAGGAAGCACGTTTCCTTTGCGATCGCATTCTGAATAGCCGCAGAGACTAACCAGGAGGCACAGAAGTCCGTCCACTGCGGGAGCTTGCGGTGTTGCTGCAGCCGGTGCTGTGCGAGGTGGTGCACTCGCTGATTGGTCCTGCCACAACATGTGTGCACCGTGGAATGCCATGTTGTGCATGATGAGGCACGCACTGTTGTCCGTCCCTACGCGTGTAATAATACGACATTCAAACACAGCATCCGCATGCGTGGGAGGAACAGCAGTGATTACCACAGCCACACACGGAAACACACATAGAAGCTGACCTCACACGTGAAGGGTGGTTCATTGTTTAGAATTAGCTGGAAGAAAAACTTGTAGTTTCTCTAGTTTTAATAAAGAGAAAATACAGTGCAGACTCCTTATTGAGGATCTTGCAATTGGTTTGGAAAAGAACAAACAATTCAGAACAACATAGTCAAAATCTCTAATTCCCTCTATCAGATTTAAACACAGCTTCTCCCTCCTTGAGGGAGCTGGCTGCGTCTGAAAACTTGGCATTAATTGCCGCACAGGTAGGCACATGGATATTGTGACTATAAATGAGTCGTATCTTTCCAATAAATTAGGTCTCATTGGGAATATGTCATACAACCAAGTTATAAAAGTGCATTCCTTTAAAATTATATTGCTTTTCACATTTTATTTCTAAGTTCATCTGCATTGCCTGACATCACTCAACCAAAAGCCTGTGATGTCCAAGACGCTGTGCCGTCTTGGTCCCCGGGTGACACAGTGAAGGAAACAGTCCCACATGGCATTGCCTGCAGGCAATGCCACTCTAGTGGATGGGCCACGGCCAGGTAAGACACACCTTAAATGATGGCAGGGTTGAAAGTCTGCGGAGAACAATACGGCAGGGACCCGGAATGGGCCTACCCTAGATAGGGTCGTCAGGGAGGCATTAGGGTCAATAAGGATCAGCATTTCAGCCACGAAAGAGGGAGGCCCCCCTGAGAAAGGCCCTGGCTGTGGAGGCAGAGCGTGTGGCCAGGTCCAGGAATGTGAGGAGTCTACCGCTCCATCCTTCCATGGGGATGAAAGAGCAGGAAGAAGCGAGAATAAACATGCATTTTCTCACTTAGGTAAATGAGTGGATGGAGTCCCACTGCAAAAGGATAGAGAAAGAGACTAGGTAAAGGGAAGACAGATTTACAGAGCTGATGTTCGGGGGGCGGGGGGACTTGATGTGTGATGGCTTCTGTTTTCTCAATGACAGGTAAAGTCACTGACCAAATTGTTTTTGTTGAAGAAAATATAATGCTCAAAAACCACTAGCTGCTGCTGCTTCTGCTTCTGCTTCTTCTTCTTCTTCTTCTTCTTCTTCTTCTCCTTCTCCTTCTCCTTCTCCTTCTCCTTCTCCTTCTCCTTCTCCTTCTCCTTCTCCTCCTTCTCCTTCTCCTTCTCCTTCTTCTTTTATGTAGATATTTTGCTATAGAGTGCATGCACTCAGTGGACAGAGAAAGAAAATGAGAAATCACCCCCTGAGGGTGAGGGGATGGCCACAGCACAGTTCCTTATCCTCCATTCTCCTCTTGGGACTTTGGGCATGTACACATACATGCCAGTGTGATTTTTCAAGTTGCTAAGTCTGGGACTTGAACCACAATCGGCCATGTGGGAGTCCAGTGCCTTAGCCACCATGCCATCTGCTGGCCCCACCATTAGCTTCTTCTTAAATTTCCTTCTCCCCCCAAATTTTCAGGCCTGCACGTGTCATTAAGTGGCTATTTTTCCAGTTTCCCATCTCTCACTAGCCTGGTGGCCCAGGTCCGAGGATGTAGGTATCTGAGTGTGACAGGTACTCAGATGTGTCTCAAGATGCAGAGCCACTGAATCCATATCCAAAGGGGCTACACAATGGGGCAGAGGGTGTCAAGGTTATCGGAGAATCATGGCTTGTCTCCCACTTAGAGTACTTTGCAAAGTTGCCCTGGGGGAACATGGAGCACTGCTTTCTTCCAAGCCAGTTTAAGGACTCCCTTCATTGTCTCTTTCCCTGTGATGTCATCTGCTTCTCCCATAGATCTCAGACAAGTGCCCTCACCTCCAAATGGCCCAGGAGCACTGCACCACCCTCCTAAGTAGAAGGCAACGGTGTCGCCAATGTTTGTGTAGAGACGTGTTCTGTCATAAGGTTACAGGGACAGCAACATTCTAAAAATACATACAATTCTATTCCAACCTTGTAAATTTCTACCGTCATTTGCAAAACTAGAGACCTATCAGGCAGAAGGAAGTGAGGACTCCAGTCTCAGCCATATGCACTTAGAAGAGCTAGGAAGAACAGCACGTGGAGAAAGAACCCAGCTGAGGAGAAATAAGAGTGCTGGTCTGCTGGCGTCATTCATTTGTTTATATTTCAACTGTCCGTTGAGCATTTAGTACGTGCTCAATGGTCCTATCTCAGATTCTTGGCATTGGGGATTTAAAACATGGGGAAGAACTGATTATAGCAGGAGAGCAACAGGGCTAGACTCGAAATGTCGCAGAAACTCGGGCTTACAGGGACAGCCGTGCAGGTGTCAGTGGGTGTGTTGGGGCGTGGCGGTGTGGAGAGGTAGCAGAAGGCCTCTTCAGAGGCGGCGAGTCAGTGCTATTGTGTGGTCCCGGCATAGTTCGTACATGAGGAAGAGGATGGACAATGGGAAGGAAGAAGAGGTGAGTGGAGTTAAGACGCAAGAAACAAATGAGAGATTGTTCCTCCGGAGAGACTTGGCATTCCTAAACGCTACGATGCACACCTCATAAGCCGCCGCGACCAGTCTGACCTCCCTGCAATATGCATCTGCAAGCTCTGTGCATCTCACGCTGCAATATTTTTCTGCTTGGGTGTTCTTTTCTTTCAAAACTATGTTCTATATTGTTTAATTGGGTTTGTGAGCACAGCTCAGACAGGAAGTAGTGCTGTCTACCTGGCTGACATCCAACCCTGACTCTCCTCCTAGTCAGTCAGCACCATGGACAGCGGAGCGTCGGCTCATGGGATCTTCGCGAGGTGTGGTGCTGGGAACCAGATCTGGAACCGCACCCAGTGATCCAGGGTAAACTGAAATATGCCTTGGTCAGTCCTCAGATGCTTAAAAATCTAACTGATGGGGGAGAAGATGCCAGTTTGAAATACCGAGGAGCACCTACAGGAAGCCCTCCAGGCCACACCAGTCCTGGCCTCTGTAGCTGAAGGCCGAGCGGGTAGACTCGCTCTGTGTTGGCCGGCCACCTTGCGGGCTTGCTGCATGCTCTGTGCGCCGTGGTGGTGCGAAGGGCGAAGGGCAGGGTGGCCCAGGTGCGGGAGGCGGGGTAGACTGAGGGACCGCGACCCCGGACCCCAGTGTGAGTGTAGCACACCAGGCTCGGGGAGCCCTGGGAAGCTGACGACTGCGTAGTGGGGGGACTGGGATCCATTTGTTTCTCGACTCAGAATCAACATTCATAGAAAGATTAAAATAAAAAAAGGACTTAGTTTCTTTGGCAAACCAATAACAGGCTTTAGGATTTTGCTTTAAACATTTTGAATAATCCTATTAGCAGCTTAGAAAAACGAGGTTATTTTAATGACAGAGTATATATATCTATATATTTCCCATCCACCAGTGTCTGGAGGAGATTATCCACACCAGCTGAAGTCCACCCTCTTTGTGGGCTTATCCTTGTCACCAGGCTTGGAGAGGCCAGGGGGAGGCTGCTCTCGTGGGGCTGAGTCTGCCGGCCAGCACACAGACTGTTCCCTCTGGCGTCAGTCAGCCCAAGCCCAGACAGGCAGCACGGTGCTGGGGCCAGAACCAAACGCGAAGACTCCAGTGTATGTCTGTGTTCTGACATGCCACCCGCAAAACAGAAACACAGCATTCACGTCTGGGTTGTTGTGGAAGTTAAATGAGAATACGATGGCGTAAACACAAGTGCCAGGTCAAGGTCGACACCACCGGCTCCTTCCTTCCTTCTCTCCTCCTCCTTCTCCTTCTTTTCATCTTTCTCTTTTTTCATTGTTTCTTTCTCTCACAAGTGAGAGACAGAGACGGGCACTCTCGACAAGGCCTAGTCACAGCGTGATCCACTTCCCTAGGGCTTCAGCTCATCAGGATCCGGGCGCATGCCTGCTGTTTCAGAGCACTCAGGCTCCGAACCTGCGGTTGGCCATGTGGCCTCCAGTGCTGCGTTTCTGTACAGACCCCCTGCAGCCAGGCTGGGTCACAGACCACCATGCCGGCTGTTACTTCTCCAGACTGGCACGGTCTGGACGTGCCTGGTGTCTGAGAAGGTATTTTCTAGTAATCTTGGTCCAGTCTTGACGTGGATCATGTGGGGTCCGCTTCCCAGCCCACGTGCAGCACTGCCGGGAGGAAGAGTGCGTGACACCGCTGGGAGGTGGAGTGCGTGACACTGCCGGGAGGTAGAGTGCGTGAAGACCTGCTCCGTGTGGCCATCCAGCCTTAGGGTTGACCATAGGGGGTCATGGCTTCGACAACAGCGTGTCGGTGCGACAATATGCCAGTGTTTTATGTGAACATGCATGCTCGATTTTTAAGGAAAGGATTTTCCTTCTACAAGACTGGATTTTCTTAGCAATCCTTTTCTTGTTACCAGTCACTTCTTTCCACAGTTTCAGGAGCTGTCTCATCCCTGGACAAGAGAAGCATGTGAAGGGTCTTCAGGAAAAATGCACACCATGAAAAAACTGCATGGATTTCAAAAGTGCCTGCGCCAGGTTCAACGTGGACTTTAATTCCAGTTCCATGAACTTCTGAAGCCCTGCACATGCATGCGTGAGCGAGGCCTGGATGTGTTCCAGAGCCTTCCTTTCTATCTGCCTGATCTCGTTCCTTGCAGGGCTCAAACTTGCCTTCTGCCGGAAACATTTCTTCTGGAAGTGTGATCACTCATGTCCCAGGGGAATGGACCAGCCTTGGCAGAGGCCAGCAGAGGACAGCGCCTCAGAGGAGCAGTTGGTCAGGTGGCCTAACGAGAAACTCCATTTAGAATTTGCAGAGATAAAAGCTGTTTGCTACCAAAATTCCTTTAGATTTTGCAAAGGATAGGTCTTATGTAGCTTCTGAGATACGTGAGGTGGGATCATCAAAAAGTTCATAGAAAAAGAAATGCGTCTCTCTCTCTCACACACATGCACACCTCAGAACAGCTGCATGATAAACACATTAATGAGATTCAGAAGATCTGTGGCTTCAGTATATTCCCGCTTCTCTTCATTCAACAATGCCTTCGTCATCATAAGTTGAGGGCAGATGATTTATAACACATTATGAAAAAACTATGCATGGATTTCATATGTTTTTGCTTCAAAATGAACTCATATCTTAATTCAGTTTTCCCAAGAACTTATTGAAGTCCTTCATATTTTCCTCACTAATCATTTCCGTTTCTCGTTCCTCATCTATTTTGATTGGTAAGAGGAGGAAGGCTTGGGAAATACTAATTCAGACTTTAGCAAATCTCTTTCCAGGCATATGTAGGCATTCTCTTGATTCTTGGGAAAATGAGAGCACAGCGAAGCCAACCTAGAATTTCACTTCCTCGCAAGGGTCAGGCGAGGCTAGTGGCTGTGGACGAGGTTGGAGAGAGGGCCCTGTGAGCAGCCTTACACAGCCATACCCGCTGTGGGTAAGGGCTGGCTGCCCACGGAGTGAGGGTGAGCACCGAGGAGGGGTCCCTGCAGGGAGCGGAGGAGCGGGACGGGCACGAGAAGAGGAAGAATGAGAAGAAGCATGGCCCCCATGAAGGGAGGAGGAAGGGCAGCGAAGAGGAGAGCACCACGGGACACCAGGTGAGGCTCGTGGAAGGTTCTAGAAGCTACACACAGCTCCTCTTAGAGTTTACAGGATCGCTGCTGGCTGAAACATTAAGTGATTATTTTTATACTCTTCAAATGTGATCATCTTTAAACCAAATCCCCTGAAAACTGGATAACCATAGCAACCCGGCACAGTGTGTACCGTCCGCAGGGCAGAGGCTGTGTGGTGGCCAGAGGGCCACCAAGATTGATGGAGAGTTCAGACTCGGCTCTGAAGCAGAGGGCCCCAGCCCAAGCTGAGCAAGTCCCAGCGAACCAGGAGGAACTGGAGTCTGAGCCTGGGGTCTGGCCACACAGTGACCATCCGGCTGGGGCTCCCGGGGCAGGAGCAGAACGTGTGACCCCAGGGAGGGGGCTCTGGCGCCACACTTCTGTGCCGGCCGGCCGCAGGGTTCACCACTCTGCACGGCACTGACGACAAATGCACCAGTGAGTATGAGCGTCTGCTACTCCTGCCCGGGCAGAAACCAAACAGCAGCAATAATGCCGGAAGATTCGATGTGGGAGCAGCCTACAAAATGCAGGCTGTAACCTCCCGGTATTGATTGAGTGCACCTGTCCGTCTTCATTTTAAACTGTGAGTTTGATTGCTGGCAAGTTTATAGGATTATGGGTTTAATTGGATGCCTGTGTTTTACTAGATGTAAGTGGAATTTATGGCTGTGGGGCTTGTGGTGCCAAGTTTACCTCAGCCACGGCCTCCCAGCCGAGGGGGCCGAGGGGGCCGAGGGCCTGGGAGCCAATCGGGCTGAGCTCAGGAGCTCGCGTGCCAGGAGGTACCTCTGGGGCAGTTTTCAGGCTGGGTCACGTGGACAGCAGATGATCCAGACGGCAGGAAAGTGCTGCAGCCAGCCTTCCCCCGCCGCCCTCCCCGGCCCTCCCCGTGCTGAAAGGCCCTGGTCACAGCGTCCTGGAGAAGCCGTGGGCATGCATTTACTGACAGGTCCTGATGCACAGGGCACTGCGCGGTGGGCTGGCTGTGCTCCCTGGGCTGAGCCCTGCAGTTGGGGGTGGGAAGTGGGAGGTTCGGGGTAACCTTACTCCTCGGGGCCAGGGGCTCGATCACCCGCTACTGAGGACGTGTGAAGTGAACTAATGTCCTCGTTTGCTTTTGCAAAGTGTGAGCGCTCCTGCTCACTCGGGGTCTGAGCGCCAGTCCTCCGCCGGTGCAGCCTTCGGTCAACATGCCGTGGTGGAGGACCCTCCACGTGGGAAAACCAGTGGAGAGACCCCATGAAAAGATGCGCTTCCTTGAGCCTCTGTTTGTCTGCTCAGAAAATCCAAGTGCTCACTTCCCAGTTGTAATTGGTTTGGGAAAGTTTTACTTATAAAATTAAATGGCCTCTAGGAAAGAGAGATTTTCATAAATCTCTTGATGCATAGACCACGCAACAGGGCAGTGGTGAGAATGAATCCGCTCTTTATTACTGAGGGCAGTGCTTGCTTCAAAGAGGGTTAGGTCTAGTTCTCTGAGTGGGGTCCAGATTGAAGCTGCAAAAACACCCCACCATTATGGAACAATTCAACAAGATAAAGACAGAAACCACTAAAATGCCACATATGTCCAAGGTACTCTGGGGGTTCTTCGTTTATTCTTAAAATAGGGCTAGCCCCATGGCCTAATGGTTGAGAGAGCCAGATCCCACCTGGCCAGCTGTGGCTCGAATCCCAGCCCTGGCAGCTTGAATGACAACCAGGGCCATGTGCATGAGCCTGCCATCCCCAGGACCGAGAAATGGAGAAGCGTTCTCTCATGACCATGCTGCAGTAGGAGGTGGACTCTCTGCGTGTCTCTCCACCTCGACTCTCTGCGTGTCTCTCCACCTCGCTCTGATTAGTACACACGGCCCTAACAAAGGAGATTCGGCAGCACCCGTTTCATGGATGGGAGAACTGAACGCCAGCTCAGGGACAGGATGTAATTTGCCATTGACACCCAACTCCCACGGGGCAGAGCTCGGATTCGAGCCGGCTTAATCCAGTCGAGGACCCGTGCCTTTAATCACTGTGCCGCCCTGCGTTTCGAGGCATGTGGACATGGTGCCACTGCTTTAGAAATGCACGGATGACACGCAGTTTCGAGAGGACGTAACTGCACACTGGCCTGTGGACATGAACAAGCACGCTAGAGGATGAGGCGTCGCTGTGGAATTGGGGTGCGTGAAGCCTGGAAGCCCATGCCTGCCGTCCCGGGAGCAGGCAGGCTAGCTGGCAGCAGAGCCGTGGCAGGCGCCTGTGCGGGAGGGGCATCGTGAGGGCGGCTGCCCATGTGCTGTGCTGTCCCCCACTGATGTCCACGGGGCTGCTGAGGCCACGCACGTGGAGTTGGGGGTGCTGAACCGGGGGTATGCAGTGCCATGCAGGGACCAGCCAGTTTGGGTGAGAGGCTGGACTCAGGGCTCGGGTGTAGATGCTGGGTCTGAAGTGTGTGCCTCATTTACGGCGACATCTGAGAGCGTGCTGGCAGCCCAAACTGTACACTGGGAGGAGACAGGCAGGGGTGGAGTCCTGCACTTGCTGTGAACTGCAAAGGCCACCACTGGAGGGGCTTAAGAAAGGGAGGGCACCTCATGGGACCGGGCGATAAAGTCCATCACGAGGCTTTTCTGAGAGAGGAAGTGGAGGGAGAGAGAGACGTAGGAGCACGAGAGACTCACGTGGATAAAATTTCATGAGAGAGAGGCTGATCAAAGGCTTCAGGTTCTCTAGAAAAGTCAGGGGATGAGAACTAAGAACAATTTGTTGACCTCCACGATTTTAGGTCTCTGGCACTCTTGGGAGGACCACGTTGAGCGACTGGTGTAGGGGGGCATCTTGCAAAGCTGAAAGCGAGGACAGGGAGGGCCCGACTGCAGCTGTCTGTGGAGGTGGGCACCCTCTGTGGGGTAGGACGACGACGCAGGAGCAAGAGCGAGGTCAGCGGGGTCAGGCGCCCAGCACAGGGCAGAGCGGAGGGCAGAGGCGTGTTTGTGAACGGAGCAACGTGGGGAAGGGGGGAAGGGAGGAAGGGGGGAAGGGGGGAAGGGGGGAAGGCGGGGCGACTGGCTTGGAAACCAAGGGCGGGCGCGGGCAGGAGGAGCTCTGAGAGGAGAGCCCGGCAGGGGCACAAGACATAGAGCACGCCGGGCAGCTTCTAAGGACCACGGTGCACAGTGGTGGGAGACAGAGGTGATGAGCTGTCAGGTGAGATGAAAGGGCCAGCTGGAGTCAATGAAAACTGTGATTCATGAAAATGAAATATTTTCTCATGACATCGCCCATCGTGGAGGGTGAGTGGGAGAGTGAAGGGTGGCCCTCGCCGTGGCTCGAGCGTCCTCGCCTACACTGGAGCTGCGGCCAATCCCTCCCCTGACACAGGGGCCTGGAGAGGAGCTCCTGTGCTCAGCGGTTCGTGAGTGGCTTCGAGGGTCACTGCTGGCGCTCGCTCGGCCAGTGGTCGTCGCAGTGGGGCCTTCTGGTTCTGTCTGCGGCTCGCCCGACCGTGCCCTGCTGCCTGGGAGGGCCCCAGGGGACTCCTGCCCTGGTCACCAGGTCCAGAGCCACGACCTACACAAACCTCCCTTCTCCGTCAGTCACCCAGTCCGTGGGGTGCAGTTACAGCACGGAACAAGGAATGCTCCCCAAAGCTGAGGACGGTCAGGGAGAAATCGGCACGGACACTGAGGTATGGAGGCTGGCGGGGAAGACTCAGTGCCATGCCGTGAGCAGGGAGAGGAGCAGCTGAGGACGGAGGTGACGAGCTGCAGGGGTGGAGGAGCGGCCGAGGACGGAGGTGATGAGTGGGGGGAGGAGCGGCTGAGGACGGAGGGGACGAGCTGCAGGGGTGGAGGAGCGGCTGAGGACGGAGGTGATGAGCGGGGGGGAGGAGCGGCTGAGGACGGAGGTGATGAGCAGGGGGAGGAGCGGCTGAGGACGGAGGTGACGAGCTGCAGGGGTGGAGGAGCGGCTGAGGACGGAGGTGATGAGCGGGGGGGAGGAGCGGCTGAGGACGGAGGTGATGAGCGGGGGGAGGAGCGGCTGAGGACGGAGGTGACGAGCTGCAGGGGTGGAGGAGCAGCCGAGGACGGAGGTGATGAGCGGGGGGAGGAGCGGCTGAGGATGGAGGTGACGAGGGGGGGAGGAGCGGCTGAGGACAGAGGTGATAGCGGGGGGGGAGGAGCGGCTGAGGATGGAGATGACAATCTGCAGGGGTGGAGGAGCGGCCGAGGACGGAGGTGATGAGCGGGGGGAGGAGCGGCTGAGGACGGAGGTGACAATCTGCAGGGGTGGAGGAGCGGCTGAGGACGGAGGTGATGAGCGGGGGGAGGAGCGGCTGAGGATGGAGGTGACGAGGGGGGGAGGAGCGGCTGAGGACGGAGGTGACGAGCGGGGGGAGGAGCGGCTGAGGACGGAGGTGATGAGCGGGGGGAGGAGCGGCTGAGGACGGAGGTGACGAGGGGGGGAGGAGCGGCTGAGGACAGAGGTGACGAGGGGGGGAGGAGCGGCTGAGGACGGAGGTGACAATCTGCAGGGGTGGAGGAGCGGCTGAGGACGGAGGTGACGAGCGGGGGGAGGAGCGGCCGAGGACGGAGGTGACGAGGGGGGGAGCAGCTGCTCACAGTGCAGTCAGTCCCTCCTGACACAGAGCTGTCGCGAGAGCGAGAGAAGTGATTTCCAGGCACCATCTAAGGCCAACGATCAACATTTTCTTTCAATAGCTCATTGTCTTGATCAAAACTAGTTTCCAACCAAGGATAGTACCTCATCTAAAAAAAAATTCTCTCTCTAAAGGACAGCGTCAAAACAATCTCCAGGGGGCCGGCAGGTGGCGTGGTGGCCGGGGCTCGGGACCAGGCGTGGCTGACTTGGTTCCACTTCTGGACCTGGAGCTTGCTTTCTCACGTTCTCTTTCTCTCTCTAGTGAGTGCACATGTCCTACGGCAAACTAAAATAATAATCAATGAAATTGAATAAATCATTCTTTGAAAAATAAGTCTTTGGTATCGCATGTAAAATAGCATCACCCTTCGTTGCCCGAGAGCTGACTTCCG
The DNA here is from genome assembly GCA_026018925.1 of Tupaia tana. NCBI lineage: Eukaryota > Metazoa > Chordata > Mammalia > Scandentia > Tupaiidae > Tupaia > Tupaia tana. The sequence goes on along the minus strand of JAKSZU010000015.1, from coordinate 111,150,703 downwards.
GGGACGGTCTGAACAGTCCAGTGCTTTCGGGGCCGCCTTTGCAGCCGGCCTTTGTCTGACACGGTGCGCGATGCACGGTGCCTCGTCCACTCACGGGCCGGGCCATAGCACGTTCTCGGCCGAGGCTGCTGGGTGCTGGGCCCTTACACGTGAGTGAGACGGAAACAATGCAGACAACACGGAACCAGAAAAACACAAACAAGATCTTGCTCCCCTCTCTGTCAGGCGGGTAGACAGCAGCTCCCCGGGGACGGCGAAGGCAGGGTGGTGGGATCAGGGCCTGCGAGGTCCCCCAAGGAGTCAGTCTGGCGGCCGCGGATGGAGACCCGCCTGCAGGGGAGCCCCGCACAGCCCCAGACACAGCAGCACGTGCTGAGGAAGTCCCAGCGCCTCGGCAGCTCGGCGGCCTGGCCCTCTGCCCGGTTCGCCTGTCCCAGCTCTGCGGTGGGCCCTGACCTCGGCTCTCTGGGGTGGCCCTCTGGCACAGGTCATGGCTGCACTGGCGTGTTGGCACCTGTTGTCTCACAAAGCGCAGCCTAGACACGCCCACTGTGCGTTCTGACTCACTCCTGGCCGGACTCAGGGCCTGCCCTGGCTCCTCCCGGGAAGTGCAGGGCTGACGGCTCCAGGACTCCGCCACGTTGGACAAATTGCTGGCTCACCAGGGAGGCCAGGGAGCCAGGCTCATTTGCATGGATCTCAGCAGTGGCTCTCCGACCCCAGGGCTGTTAGAAGTACTCATTAGATCCTCTTTAATTAAATATGTAACACGCATCGCACCATCAAGCCCAGAAAAAGAGAAAGAAGATAGGGAAAATACAAATCTAACAACGGCTCCTAATTAAGAGCAGGCTGCCTTTGCCTCAGAGCAAGCCGGGACAACGCTTTCATCCTGGACACAGCACAGAACCCCTGGTGCCACAGCCGGGGTAGGGACGGGAGGCTTTGGATGTGCTGAGGGGCTGAGCGTCGGTGGGTGGCAGGGCACTCCCTAACTGGTGGGGGACATCTATTTTCAGCTCCCAATATGAGATCCAAGGTGAGGGTGCGCTTTCCTTTCATCCCTCTTGTCAATGCGCACAGCCTGAATGCCTGTGGGTGCTCCAGTAAACAGAGTGTGCGAAGTGATGGATGAGGACCAGGAAATGAGCCTCGGGCACCAGCTCTTCACAGGGGACTGCAGGACGTGGGGGAGAGCCGGGTGCGAGGCCCTGGAGTCCGCCTGGGCCGAGGCTGCCGTCGGTCACTGTAACTAGGAGACTTCAGTCACCTCCTGGGCCTGCGGCCCCAGACCCCTGAGCACCCTCCTGCCTCTCCACTCAGACCTGCCGCCTGGCCAGGCACCTGCTCTGGGGAGTCAGCAGGACCCTTTGTCCCTCCACTGAGAGGCTTTCCTACGACCTTGAGTCTCGGAACGGCTTCTCCAAGCTCCACCGAGCCACCGTGCTGCGTATGTCCCTTTTCTCCTTTAGTCTTTTCTTTCTTTCCTTTTTTGGGGGGGCAGGATCTTGCGATGCTGGGACCCTCCTCCCTTGGCCTCCGGTTGAGACCACAGGTACGTACTCCCACAGCTGGCTCTTCCAGACACGGTCTCGCTGCATTGTCAGGCCAGCCTGGAGCTAACAGCCCCCTCCCCCACCCTCCCAGGGCTCTGGGATGACAGCCCCTTGTCATCACACCCAGCCTTTAGGTTGGGCCGGGAATGGAACCCAGGCCCCCCATGGTCCCAGCCCGAGAGCACAGCATCTTAGCAGTGCACACCCTGTGGCTGGGCCCTGCTCATCTCTGACAGAGGTGGCTCCCGGGTCTTTACATGGAGGGGTGATCTGGCCCCGGAAGGGTGCAGGCTGCAGCAAGGGTTGGGCAGGACTTACTGGAAGCTACTGCTTCGCTTGGTCTGTTGGGTGTTTGTCCATTGTCTGGGCGAGCCTGAAGGCGTGGCAGACACGTCCACCTTGGGCGGCGTCCTCAGATAAGCTGGGATTTAGGGTCCTTTCTCAGCCTCCTGCGGGGCAAGCTCTTTCAGCCTGCTCTCCTGCAGGCTTGGTGGTCCTCAACCACAGCGGGCAGCTGGACACAGGAGGGCAGGAAGAAGAAACTCACAGCACAGACGCGCCAGCTCTTTCGGTACCAGAGCCCTTGAATCTACCCAGACCCTCGGACCGTGAACACATTCATGGAGCAGGAGATTATTAGGCATTGTTAGGTGCCAGGGACGTGGGGCAGACAGAGGCAAGGCCCCTCCTCTCATGGAGTTGACGTCCTCGTGGGGGGGGGGGCAGACAATGAAAGGAACACGGGCATACAAGAGGGGAGGAACTGGAGATGCCAGGGAGAGGGAAGAGGGGGGAAAGACGGGAAGTGGTGGGGCTGCTAGTGTAGGGGGGTGGCTAGAAGACTGCTCCGGTCTGTGCACCTGAGCAAGGGCGTGCGAAGAGAAGAGTAAGCTATGTGGATGTCTACGGAGAGGAGCTGCAGACCAGGTGGACCCCGAGGCCGGAGCCTGGGGCCCTTGAGAATGCCAAGGAGGCGAGCACAGTGAGCCCACGGGAGGTGTTAGGGGCCTTGTGATCGACTCTGAAGCCTCAAAGGGCAGACGAGCCTGCTGCCGCTTGGGGCCACACCTTCTTCACCCTACCTACAAACTTCGGATAGGGAAGGCGATGATTGACTGCCTGTCATATTCCTAGTTCAGCTTAGTGGTAGTTAAAAAAATCAGGAGCTGGTCCCGTAGCCTAGTGGTTAAGGAAGCTGGAAGCCACATAACTAACCATGGTTCAAATCCTGGCCCTAGTGGCTTGAAAAATACGCTGGGCGTGTGTGCATGCATGCCCCAACCCCAATAGGATGAAAACGTGGAGGAGAAGGCAAGGCAGCGTGACCACGGCCCACTGGCGTGCTTCCTTCCTCCCCCCCCCCCCCCCCCCCCCCCCCGGTGAAGGTGCACAACCTCTTGCAATGAGAGATTTTGTAAGAATCTTAGTGGGGAACTGTGATCTTGAACTATAGGCAGCCCTTCAGGGGAGTACTGTTTTGCAATTTAACCATAAAAACTGGAGGCATGGAGTGTAGACAACACTCAAGATTTAAAAACTTGCAGAAGACAGGCACAGCGAGGCCAGAGGCTGGGTCAGGGGCTTACATGCCTTCTACCAATGTGGGGAGAGGGGCCTGGATTTGGAGGACAAAGGCTCTAGAGCGGTCAGGCGTAAGGAGAAAAGACAGGTAAATTGGAGACTGATTCGAAGGAAGAAAACAGTGCAAGGAACACGCTGGGGGCAGGGCTGAAGGATGGGCTCGCGGGCCTGGTTCGTGTGTGAGGTTTGGGAAGGTGCCTCTCCTTCCTCTGTCCTGCAGGGAAAGGTCTCAAGGTTGCAGCTCCAGCCCTGAGCTCTCGCACACTTAAGACTCGTGTATCTAGATTCGTTTATCTAACTGGCTCGTCAACACGAGCACTCGGCTGTAACGGATCCCCCAAGCCCGCTGAGTCCAGACCCGAGGTGCTGGCCTCCTCCCTCTCCCAGACCAACGTCGCCCTTCGCCTTCCCGTCAGAGACGAGGGCTGCTTCATCCCTCCAGCTGCTCAGCCGCCCTAGCTCTTCCCGGCCTGCAGCAGCACCTTCAGATCTGTCCAGATCCCACTGCTGTCAACACCAGGCGGCGCGTGGCCTCTCTCACCGGGCTCACTGGGGTGGCCCCTGGGGCTCCCCGCCCGCTCCGCACCAGCCTGGCCCTCCGCAGCCCCGATGCCATCGCCACCTCCACGGTGTGCCGCCAGGTTTTCCAGCATGCTCTGCTTTCCTGAACGCCCCCCACTGCCCACGCGTGCTGGCCCCATCTTAGTACCTACCCTCTTCTGCACCCAGGCACTCCCCTGCCTTCACTTCGCCCGTCTGTCACTACGTAGTACTGTGCAGCTGACTGTCTACTTCATTGTTAAATCCCCTTTCTAGAATGTAAGCTCCTATGCACATGAAAATTTGTCATCACGAAAGCATTAATCTCCGGGTCTACTCCAGACAAGTAGAGGAGTCGGGCTCTCGTTGATCAAACTGGACGAATGGGTAACAGCGTCACGGGGACTTGTGACTGGCGGCTTAGTGTTCCTGGTGAGTACTGGGTGGGCGAGGAGTCCACATTTTAAGAGAGTTTGGAATAATTTCTGAAGCAGGAGGTAGGGCATTACCCAGGAGGAAGTAGAACTATGACCGACTACCAGCGAGGGCCAAGCTTTGATGTAAAGATACGAGCGTGTCTTGACGCAGCGTGCTGATTACACGCGGGCCTCGCCCTCCGGTGTGTGGGGCCGAAGAGCCGCCCCTCAGAAGATGTCTGTGTCCTGGCCCCAGCCAGGGGCCTGACTCTCCCTCTGTCTCTCTCATGATGAAATAAATAAATGCAATGTAAAAATTAAGTTACAAAATGAGCATAATTTAACTTTCTTATTTTTGAATCACATGCTACTTACAAAAGTGTCTACATGAAGCACATGCATTTGCAGACAGCTATATATTATGTGTATCTCTCTATCTATAACAATTTAGGGATTATTTATAAAGGAAAATCCGTTAACCACCAGCCTGGCTAAGAATCCACCATTGGCCCTTTCCTAGAAGTCATTTTTGGGGTCCCAAATCCAATTACATCCTGTTCCATCTTCCCAGAGAAACATGATTTTTTTTTTTTTGTTCTTCTGATAATATCCCTATTGGTTTTTATTATTTTTTTTTTAAAAAAAGAGAGATTTTTTTTTCTGTAAGGCACTTGTGCTCACCACAGAGACAGAGACAGAGACAGAAAGCGAGAAATCAGCCCCCAGGGGGATGGTCATGCTGCAATCCCTTCTCCTCCATTCTCCTCTTGGGATTTTGGGCACGCACACCGGGTGTGAGTTTTAAGCTGCTGGGTCTAGGACTTCAACCACGTGGGACCTGCTGGTCCCCGTCTCTGTACTTTTTCATTCTATCCAAGTAAGTGTTCTAAATGTGTCTTTGATTTTTCAAGTTTTGAAATGAGCGTGGGTGGACAGTACGGGACGCGGCCTCTGGGACTGCGTCTCTGCTCCGTGCCGCGTTCTCTCTTCACTCCTGTGGACGTGGAGAGCGTCAGCTGCTCCCTTTCCTGGGCCAGGCGGCAGCGCTCTGTGCGTGGCGTCCTCTCCCTGCACCAGGTGGCACAGACTCACTTCTTCTTGTTCCCATACTCTGCCTCGAATGCAGCGTGGCTTCTTCTCCGGGCTCACTCCTGGTCTATCAGTCTGTGTCTCGGGCGTACCAGCCCCGGAGCACGTGCGTAATTTGTGCTTGTGAAAGGTACGATGTTGGGCTCCACAGTGTGTGGTCGGATCTCAGACCCTTGTTACGCTCCCCGCAAAGCCGGCTCAGTAATGGAGCACCTCATCCATTCCTGTCTCCCTGGCTGGCCGTCGTGCCCGCCTGCTCAGTGTTTGGCTTCAATTACTTTCTCAATTGCATTTCTCATCTCTCAAAAGCTGTGTTTTGCATCTGTTAACCTGTACCTGTCTAATATTGAAATCTTTGCTCAAAATGAAACAACTGGGTAAACAAAGTGCGAGAGGGTGAAGGCCTCACCAGCCTCAGGCCCTACTTCGGGGCTGCGTGGACGAAGCAAGCGTAATGAGGGGAGTCCAGAGGGCAGACAGGAGAGCGTGTGGCTGCCACCGTGTTACTGCAGTCCCTTCCGAAGGAGGTACGATGGGCCCCCGGGTCGGGCGCCTCGGCGCCCCAGGACGACAGCCTTTCTAAGGTCCTTCTGGAGGACATCTTGGCTGCATCTGAGCCAAAAGTATCTGTATTTTGGAGCGCTGGAGTGAGTCCCCCCAAAGCTCATGACATGCGGAGCGAAACCCGACTTCCTTCTGAAAAGGAAATGAAGTGTTTTATTTCTTTATTTATTAGATTTGTTACTAACTGTACCCTGTGCCAGAGGCCCCAAGGCAGGAAAGCTTATTGTAAAATAATAGAGATAATTAAATTTTATATTATGAAACAGCAATCAATGCAGCAAAACGAGTATCTGGTCCACTGGGGATATTGAAATAAAGAGGCGGGTCTGCAAGATGTCCCAAGGCCAGAAGCCGTCGCCCTCTCTCCTCTCTCCTCCTCGTCCATTAGTATTTATTACGAATTGTGGTTGCTGGACACCTCATGTGTTTTTTTTTTTCTCCTATAAAGTGAAGTTGGAGCTTAATTATAGCAGCAATAGAGAGATTTCTCCTGGGCAATGTTTGGGTATGGATCCAAGAAGACCCTCAAGAGCATAAACCATCACCCTGGGACAAATTCCTAAGAGGGGCTAATGTGGTCTCAGAGAGCCACCTCCTTGAAGGCCCTGCCCTCCTTCGGGAAATGCCCTTCTCTGAGCACCGTGTCCGCACCACACTCCCTGTTTGTTCGTGGGGATTCCTTGTAGAGCGGCCCGCGTTCCAGCCCCTCCTGACCCGACCCCCGACGCCTCATCTGCTTCATGGTATGGTATGTGCGCTTGTTCAGTGAGATGGTCTCGGAGGGGTCCCACAGGAGACAGTGAAAGGCGAACACACGGGACTTTGTGTCTGGGGTTCTTGGGTTTAAGGTGCAGGGCTCTCACCTACAGACCGTACGGCTGTGGGAAGGTGAGTCCGTCCCTTTTAGACTTCCTCTCCTGTTTCACCTAGAAAACAAAAGTTTACCTTCACTTTTCTTTGGGACGAAACATAAACCAAAACTTGCTCATTGTTTCAAGAATTTGCTCTCCCAAGGAAGAGAAGGCAGATCCCACAGAAGACGTGATGAGCAGTCACCTCAGAGACAGGAGGCTGAGGGCTTCCACCCTGCGGGGCCTTGTCCGTAGAGGTGGCCAGAGCATCACAGGAGCGAGGGGGGTGCACAGGAAGTCTGTGGGCGCGGAGCAGCCACAGCAATGCTCGCTGGCCTTCAGGCTGCACAGCCCACGGCATGTAGGTCTCAGGGCACTGTGAGTCCATGGAGAACCCGAGGGGCAGCACTGGAGGAGGTGAGGGAGCTCTTTGATACTTTCCTGTGGAGATGATATTAAATCACTCACTCGTTCTGTGTTCTTCGGCAGGTTACTTACCCTCTCTGAGCCTTGATGGCTTGTCTTCTCTTTACTTGACTTTGGGCAACAACTCGACTCGGCAGGGACTCAGTTTGACAGTGTAGACACTCAGTTTTAGACTCTGGACTCCTGAGAGAAAAGGTAAGTAACAATGACACTCACTGAGGAAAAGAACACACTTCTCATCCTCTTCCCCAGTACTTGCAGTGGGCAGGAGGTCTCCAACCCTGAGGTCTCCTCTTTGAACATCACCTGACAGTGCTTAGCCATTTTCGTCATCAGTGAACTCATCGGCCATGGCTTTTCCATCACTCGGAAGGAAGTTTAACAACTTCAAAAGGGCTACCCAAGAGATCAGGTGTCTCCCAAGAAAGGACCACACCAGGATGTCTGCGGCGCCCTGGGCTGCGCGGAGCTACCTGGCAGGCGTGGGAGATGCCACTATGAGCCCAGGACAGGACGCAGGTAGTCCAAAGGCACAGTGCGTGGCCACAAAGGGCCAAGCACACCCGCGGCGTGGCGGGCTGCAGAGCACGCTGCCTTCCTGTGCACCTGTGTCACCCAGCTCTCAGAGCACTCAGCTTTCTGTCTCAGAGAGGATGTACATTAGAAGAGAACTGGAAACACCTCACCGAATCTGAACAGCTGATAAAGACAGGGAAACGCTGTGCTTTAAAGTATCCCTTTCCTCTCTCCCCTGTGGTAGTGACGACCAATTATAATCAGCAAGCCGGTGGCCATAGTCGAAAATGCAAAAGATTTGGAGTCAGATTTAAGGTAAATGCTGAATCAGGCGCTTCCCGGTCAGGAGAAAACCCCCCACTGGAAGAACTCAGGGCCCCTCTCTCAGGCCGGTGAGGATGAGCTGCGGTGTGTGTAAGAGCTTCAGCTGCTGCCTCTGCTGTCGGAGGAGGACGTAGAAATAATCCACCGGCTGCCGATGACGGAAACTTGGGTTTCTAGATCACACAGAAGATCGGCATCGTAATATAAAGGAGCCGTCCCCGAGCCAAGGGCGCCACGCGCACTCCTGGGGCAGTAAGCAGCCAGCACTGTGGTCGGAAGAGGCCAAGCAGCATTCTAAGAGAAGGCAGGGGGGGGCCGGGAGTGGGGGCAGAAGGCGTGTGAGGGTGGGGGAACGGTGAGGAAACGGAGGCTGGAGCGGGGTCGAAGCATCCCAGTGTCAGACGCCGGCCTCTCGCTAAGCAAGTGTGGCTGCACAGTGTGGTGTGCGTGAGTGGGGGTGGGGGTGCTGCAGAAGGTTCATAGGAGATGGAAATGGAAGTTCAAGTCAATATGGGTCCAAAATTTGTTGAAACGCATGAGTGCTTTCTTCAGAAGATACATTTCCAGAACATTTAAAGGCCATCCCCCCACACAGTATCACTGAAACTCAGGGGCTTTGAACGTGACTGCAGTGGTGCGTGGAGGGGTATGCCTCGCTCCAACGTCCGGTGGAAAGGGTGGGCGGACAGCTCAGGTCAGGGTCCGCACGTGGGCAGCCCGGAGCCCGCAGCGGGGCCGGGCATCGAGGGTGGGGTAGGAGAAGAGATGAATGGCAGTGCAGGGGTGGCAGAGGACACTACGGATTCTCAGCCCACCATAGCCAGGCACCTTCAGTGTCACGCGAGGGTCCTCGGAGAAAGATGCCGACGTGCGGGGGGATTTTGGCTGCCTCGGCAGCACCCAAGACTCTGAATCTTACAGAAGTGGGGCATCTTCAAGCTGTGACACACACACTCTTAGTTTGTATTTTATTGATTTATTTTAAGGGATTTTATTTTTTAAAAAAATATTTTTTAAATACATTTTTTCTTTATTCATGATAGAGCGTGTGCACGTACGTGGGGGGGGGGGCACCTTCCCCAGGCCTGTCGCTCCATGACTCCCTTTCTTGGGCCAAGGATTCAAGCTGGGGCCCACGTGAGAGCGCCTTTCCCTGGGCAGTGAAGTGCCACCGTGCAAGGGAACTGGTCCCATTCTGTATTTTACAGGGAAAGGTCACAAGGAGAGAATTATTGTGCAGATTTAATTTTCACCGTAGAGGCAAAGCTGGTTTCTGCCCCTTGAGCAGCAGGGACCTTGAAGAAGGTAACCATATGATGTTCCTGAGAAGGCAAACAGATGCTGATGGCTTCAGGACAGAGACGCCAAAGTACTCAGAGCGATAGGGCCAGACGGCGACCCACGCGGGAAGGCTCCCGGTGCTCATGGGGAGCGCTTGGCGTGTCCCAGGCAACATGCGCCCACGAACTGGAGCTGGCAGATGAGGATGGAGCACTGTGGCATCGAGACCCTGTTGGGGTGCCTCCGCCTCTCTCTCTGTCTCTGTCTCTCTCTGTCTCTCTTGCTAATGGAAGAAATAAACAGATAAAGTCAAAAAAAATAACCAGAATGTGTGTGGGGGTGTGAGGTCTCAAAGAAACTAGAAAGACGGCGCAGCTTAGGAGAGACGACAACGAACTCAGGAGGCAGTCCCCGTGGTCAGCCATCGTCCTGATGGTCTAGAAAGGACAACCTGAGTGAACCGGCGAAGCTAAAAGCTGAGTCTTTATTTTAAGCTGGCGTATGTTACACGCTGACGGAGGAGAAGAACACCCAGGAGGAGAGCAGAGAGCAGTGCACGCTGTGGGAGTGGCCCTCCCGAACCGAAATGCTGCAAGACAAAGTGCCCAGAGGTGCTTAGAGGCTGGTGGGGACGCGCCTCGGCCTGGGAGTCCCGGGAGCAGAGTGGAGAAGAGGCTGGCGCCCAGGTAGAGGGCATGGGGACGACCCAGGGAGCAGGCACCAGCCTCAGGGTACGGGGCAGGGCAGCGGGAGCCTCACAGGGCACTCGAGGCCCTGCGGCGTGGCCCAGGTGAGACGTGGGACCCGGGAGGAGTGTGCAGGGAGGGTGGTGACCCACGGGAGGATTCCTCGGGGGTACAGAGAGCTGAGAGGGAGGGTCATGCAGCTCCTCCAGGACTTCTCTGTCAAGGGAAACAGAACAGGAAGGACAGGTCAGCACAGTGGGGGAGGGGGGACGCGGGAGGGTGGCCAGGAGGGAACCAAGGGGAGAAGAAAAGAAGCGAAAGTTTAAGGGACATTTAAGGACATTTAAGGGACACCGAAATGGAAAGTGACCTGTTGACAATAACGTATATGGTATTACCTTTGGCTGGACCGACCCGACGTGCTCACGGTGGGAAGGCCCACTCCCTACGCTGTGATGAGGCACAGTGAGGGAATGTAAAGCAAAACAGAAAGGAAGGGCACGGGGGCAGCCATTCACAATGTCTGGCTGGTGGCCCCACCGCCTTCCTCTGCCCTCCTCATGAAGACACAGTAAAACAAGACACACTAAAACCTAAAACTAGAGAAAACGACCAAAAGCCAGCCGGGAAAGTATGTGCAGAGAGCACTGTGTTTATGGGGCACTTCCATTGTCGTGAGACAGCGGGTACCTGCAGGCGTGTACGTGCACATGCCCACGTAGACACCCCGTGCGAGGCCTCGGGGACATCGTCCAATCTGAGTTTCAGCTTCTGCCGAAGACATCCTCCCATGTCATCTCCTGCTGTGTCCCCAGGGTCAGGGATCGAGCTCAGGAACACTCGTGAAGTGGATAATGCAGACTTGGCAGAAAGGCAGTGGTTATAGGAAACATTAAATATGCCTTAAAGGTGTAGACAATTGTAGCAGGGTCGTACATTTTAAGTCCTACACCCAGGCAGCTATATCCAGAACATATATCTTATTTTCATATTCCAATGAATAATTACTATAATTGACTATATGCTAGTTCCCCAGTAAAATTCTTAAATTGGAAACTGAGCAGGAAAACGTTATCTAGTCACAATATGATAAACTGTAAATTCATAACCAAAGTTTAAGAAACAAACAGAAATAAAATCAAGCAATTTGGTAATTTAAAACATTCCTTATTAAAAAAAAACTATTAGGACAAAAAAATCAAAATGGCAACGATAGTCGATTTAGAAAATAATAGAATTGAAAGATTTCTTATTATTGTAATAGGATGCAGTCAGTTGTTCTCAGAGGCAATGATCTTAAATGGTTTCATTATTAAAACGATAATAAAATAAAGGAATTTAGCAACCAACTGAGTAAGATGGAGAAGCCACCACTGGACAAATCTGAGGAAGTGGGAGAAAATGTAGCAAGTACACAGAGGGACGTTTAATGCATTGAAGACGAAAGTAAGAAATAAAATGTCTCTGTAAATTCAAGAGTTGTTTCTTTAAACACAGAATAGCAATGCTAATGAAAAAAGTCAAGAAGCAAATCCAGTCAAAACAAGAGAGAGAAAACAAAAATATTTTTTAAAAATGAGGATGTAATAGTAGACACTTTTTTAAGTCAGGAGATTACTACAGACAAGTTATGCTCAATAACTTATAAGCCCCATTTAAGAGGCGATTTCTTGGAAAAGAAAACCAATGTCTAAAATTAAGTGGCAGAAAAAGTAGAATACTTAATGTAATCAGCACTAGAAAATAAAGTATCTTTAATAAGCTATCCATGATCAAGCCCTTTGGCCATGAGGATTTCAAAGTGTGGCTCACCCACACGCTGCACCCCTGTTCTAAGCAGAGGAGCATGCTTCCGCGTCAGTGCCTTAGGCCGAAAGGCCGCGAGGGGCTCTGGAGGGGAGGGCCTCTGCCTGCCAGGGGTGAACAGACAACCGTCAGTGAACTCTCAGAAGTCTCCAACTAACAGCAAATCAAGCTTAGCAGAATCCCCAGATCACGAGCCGGATGACCAAGCAGCGTGTGTCGTTAGCTTGGAAACTGGTTTGTCATCAGGGAGATATGACTGGATCACACCCTGTCATTAAGTTCACTACACACACACACACACACACACACCTGCAAGTAGGCTGCAAATGTTTGCTGACAATCAATACACTTTCTTTTTCTTTTCCTCATTAAGAAAAGCACAAACACATCAAGGAAAGTAGGCCATGAAGATTAAGCCCCAGTTGCAAATGAGATCTACGAGAAATCAACAGCTAACTTCAGAACCTCGTACTTAATGGTGACATACAAGAGGCAATCCCATTTTTTGAAAAAGCTGCATGCTCACTGTCTTCTTTACTGCTTCCCTATCTTTTTATAACCAGAAAACAGAGGTAGAGAGGACGGGAAGGTTCAGTGATGCCCGCAGAGCTGGTAAAGAAAACTGTCTTAATTACATTCAAGCGACTCGGTACAAACACATCGTGCCGTGAGGGATGGAGAGAAAACGGTGGAAGCAACGTGAGGGCCACCTGCAATGTTCTCGGAGTCCTGGAGCTGTGCCAGCGGCTGCCAGAGGTGGACAAAGGTGCCTGGCACGGAGGACAGGCCGATTTCAGACTGCAGACTAGGGTTAAAAGCAATGACCTCTAGAAGTGTAAGAAACACTGGTGGTACGTGTGCTTAGGAGAAAAGGCGATTTGAAGTGAACTTCAATTTTAAAAGATTACTAAGAATTTTTAGATGATTAAAAAATCCAGTTTTGTCAACTTTAAGTCTTTTTCTTTTTAAAATGTTTGCCAGAAGTGCTTGTGCTCACCAGAAAGAGACAAAGACAGAGAGAGGGTGGGGAGGGGGCATGCCACACGCGATGGCCGCAGTGCAGTCTCTCCTCCGTTTCTCTATCCTGTGGAGATTTAGGGCACACATGTGACCACGCCTTGCATGCTTCTCAACCTGCCTGGTCTAAGACTGGAACCACAGCGTCGGCCATGTGAGATCGGCTGCCCTAACCATCAGGCGGAGGAGCTGGCCCCAAGTCATTTTTCTAAAAAATCAGGATTGAAGGGTAGTAGGTAATGTTTCAGGTTTAGTGCATTTTCTCTTGCAACTAGTTTCTTAGCAAGAAAAATTGATTTTTATGACCTTATGGATAGCAATATTATCTATCTGTATACACACATATATATGTGTAAATATATACATATATGTACATACATATGTGTGCATATATATACGCACACACACATAGATAGACTGATATGCAAAAACACATCATGACTTTACCAATGACTCATTAAATATAACAATATTATATATATATGTAATATATATGTATATATGTGTGTATATATATATCGTGGCCAGTGTGGGTCTGGGACAGCAAGGTCTGTGTTGACTGAGCCACGGTGGCCCAACCAGGTTGGACATGGTTGAGGTGTATGAGGAACAATTAGTTTTAAAGTTAGATGTCTCTGAATTACCAGGCCAGCTCCACTGTTCCAGCTGTAGACTTGGGGAAGTTGTAAAATGTTTGCTGAGCCTCAGTTTTGTCCTCTTCTAATGGTGACAGTTCCTTTAGTTGGAAATCATGAAAATAGGAGTTAGCTTGGAGACGGCGTCGGAGTGCCGAGCAGACACAGGGGAAGTATCTCCACGTGAGGAAGCGTCTCCATTTAGGTGCCTCGTCCAGGGACTGCCGCAGCCTGCCTTCCCCATTTCTGGTAAAACTATGTGGAATTATGTACAGAGAGGAAGCAAAGCTAGACTAAATCGAGCTCTGAATAAGCGAATTAAAGTCTAAAAGATCTTGACAAGTTGGGCAAATAGCACAGGATGAAGTTCAAAGGAAGTTTAAAGGATGTACTTGGAAAAAAAAAAAATCTGTGTTGGGACCAGCAGTTCGCGTAATGGCTATGTTGTTTGTCTCCCATGTAGTCGACTGTGGTTTGAGTCCTGGACCCGGTGGCTTAAAACTGTGCGTGCGTGCCCAAGATCCCGAGAGGAGAATGGAGGAGAAGGGATTGCGGCGTGGCCAACTCCCCTGCGGGGGGGTGATTTCTCGCTTTCTGTTTCTCTGTCTCTCTCTGTCTGGCGAGCATACGCGCCCTATAGCAAAAACCTCTCAAAAAAAAAAAAAAAAAAAAAAAACCCAAAAAACAAAAAACTGTATTGAATGAAGAATGGGGAAATATGGCCTAACCTAATCTATAAGAGATTGGGAAAACAAACAAACAAACAAACAGAAAAGCAGAATCTATACATTTGAGTGACGTCACTTGTGGGACGGAGTTAACAGTGTGATGCGGCTATTACAAAAGGGAGAGCAGAGCCAGCAGACAGCCTGCAGTTGGAGGCGCTGGGTCCCAGGCGGTTGGCTACGTGTTTCGAGTCCTGCACCCAATGGCTTTAAAATCACACTGGGCACTTGTGCGTGCATGCCCCACACCTCGAGAGGAGAATGGAGAAGTAATTGTGGCCATCCCCTATGGGGGATGATTTCTCACTTTCTCTCTCTCTCTCTTTTTCTCTCTCTTTCTCTCTCATTCTCTCTCCAAGGAGCCCATGAGCCACATAACAAAAGCTGAAGAAGAAAAAAGGTTGAGTCTAGACTTGGGTTGTGTTACTCGCGGAGCTGTGGACATGCAGTAGAAGCTACCCTGGCTGTACACTATGCCTGTTAGACAAAAGCTCTTCCTTTGTATGTTCTGGGGACCAGAAAGCAATTCGAATTGAGAGTTTGAGTAGAGAAGGCTATAAGAAAATCTTTAAAACACTGTAAGAGAGAAAGCAACATTGTTATCTTCAGATATATGAAATGTCCTCATGTGGAAGAGAAGACAGATGTTCTCTCTCTCCAGGAGGTAGGACCATGCCCAATGAATAGAAGTTCAAATTGGGAAAGAGTATTTTCTTTGTTGAGTTTATGTTATGTACCATACATTGTCTTTGTACACATGTATATGTTGCATTCTAAGAGTTAACATTCTCCAAATACACTACTGTCATTTTTCTAATGAAAACCTGTGAATTATTTGTAAGAAATCCTGTGGATGATAAGATTTGATAGTTTTCGTGGCCCTCCCCAAACACTGAGCATTTATAATTTGTTAACCGGCAGTAGTATGTTAAGGAATGAGTCTTCCTATCTCTTTCTGTTTATTTGTTTAGGTTTTGCCTTAGGGCATGTGCACTCACCAGGAGGGAGAAAGACAGAGAGGGACAGAGAGAGGGTCAGAGAAATCGCCTCCCGGAGGGTATGGCTACACTGCAGTTCCTTCTACTCCATTCTCCTCTTGGGATCTTGGGCATGCATGCGCATGTACCCAGTGTGAGTTTCAAGCCATCAGGTCCTGGACTTGAACCTTGGTTGGCCTTGTGGCAATCCAGCCACCCAAGCCACCATGCCATCTGCTGGCCTTGTTGGGCTCTTTCTTCAGGCTCCTTAACCTAGTACAGGTTGAGCATCCCTAATCTAAAAGTCCAGTGTCTGAAATACTCAAAATATCGAACTCTTGGAGCTCTGACACGATTCCAGAAGCAGGGAGTCCCTCTCTCCTCTTCATGGGAGATCGCAGTGAACACTGTGACATAAGGGTATCATTTAGAGTCACCTCCGGTTGTAGACATAAGGTGTGCAGGAAACAAATGAGCTCCAGTTTAGATGTGGGTCCCCTCCCCAGATACCTCCTCATGTATGTAGTATAAGCATTCCAAAATCTGAAAACAATCCAAAATCCAACCTTTATGATAAAGGATACCCAACCTGCATTACCATAATCATAGAGAACAACACGAAATAAAACATGTTTTTCCTCTGGCAAATTAAAACTCTGCTCCTTAGTGTGTGTGTGTGTGTGTGTGTGTGTGTGTACACACACATATATATATATATGTCTAATTTTTAATCTGCTTATATTTTCAGAAAGGATCACATGTTCAGAGATTTGTGCTTCTCAGGAGCTCACATCAAATTCTATATTTTCATGGGTCACGTTACTGCTGCCGGCTCCCTGAAGCTGGGTATAAACCTGAACTATGCAGCTCAGAGTTGGACTACCGTAGTTAATTCAGACGACCTTGGCTTAAGTATCTAGACGTTGAGCTATTCTTCAGTGTGTGGTCTGTTACAGCTATTCATATATTTGAAATAGTCATAGCAGAAAAGACAGTTCAAAAGCTACAACAGACCACTGCCATTTTGCCTCCTAGGGGAGGGGCAGGGTGCTCCCCACGGGGACCACGTCCTGCTTGGCCAAGTCCCTTCATCAGCCTCATCTGGAAGAAGACCGTGAAGGGAACAGACGACTCAGCTGCTTTTCATGAAACATGACGTGTCTTTGAAGAAGCACAGAGGGAGGAGAGAGGAGCCCAGGTGAGAAGGTGCTCAGAACCTCAGAGAAGTGAGGACTCCGGACGAGGCGCTCCTGGTGGAATCTGGGGAACAGCGCGTCTGACTCCCTGGGTTTTAGAGTCACTTCTGCACGTGGCCGCCACGTGCCCGCTGCGTGCTCTGCATAGCTGCCTCGTGAGAACGGATCAGAAAGGGCCGGCAACACGAGCGCAGTCACGGGAGAGGCGACTCCCGCGCGTCAGTCCTTAGACATTCCGGAGGACCGTGGCCGGCCCGCTCCGCTGTGTGCAGGGTGTCAGAGAGCACGCGGGCCTTCCTCCCGGAGGGGAGGCTGCCGTGGAGGCCGATGCTCCGTGAGTCTCAGAGGACAGGGTGACCCCAGCTGATGAGCAGGCTGATGTGCAACTGCCTCCACTCTCTCCCGCACTGCACTTCTGTGGAAGCGTCTTGAAAGAGAAGCTTGGGGAACAATTACAGACACGTTTCTGTTATTCATGTGGCTCAGGCTTTCTATTGTTGCCACTAAAAAGCCCAAATTCACTGTTTCATGTCAAAAATAGAAAAGAGAATTGGCCTACAGGATGTGTTTTTTCCACTCAAATGAGCTCACTGGATTTGACCCTTACACTCCCTGAAATTGTTTGGAACTAGTTTCATAAATTGGAAAGATTTTAATTTTTAATATGGCACCATTAGTGAAAAGCCAGAGGAACTCAAATCTCACCGTTACAAAAAAAGGGGGGGAAAAGCCCAAAGCCAGATCCACGCTGCTTCCCTGAAGATGTCCTTGAGGTTTCTAATCGGTGGTTAAAAGCAGTTTCCAAACCGAAGCCAGGTAGAATCTGTAGAGAAGCGGGCTCGGAACGTCCCCCGGGCCAGGCCCTCTGCGTCCTCGCCTCCGAGCGGCGGGCGCCCGCCACAGCAGCTAGGCCGTCTACTGGACACTGCTCTCTGCTTTCTCCATCGATCCCCACGACCTCGTGGAAATGCATTTCCAAATTATAGACAAGATGGCTTTGACCCCTAACAGCCTTGGAGTGGTTTCTGCTTTACTGGATTCTGAACTGTTTTCTCCCTCGAGTTATTTGAATGTGAGCCGAGGTGTGAACAAGGCAGGGTGAGAATCAATAATGAAGCCCGCTCTCCTTACACCCATGATGCCGAGAAATCCATTTCTCCCCCTCAGCCTGATGATTATTTAGCATTTATCCAATACCCTGAAGCCAGGTCTCCTCGAAGCAGAGTAAAACTACGGTAAAATGAAACCAAAACCCGGATGGAAGGGCCACCAGCCTGTCCCACGGCGGCCCTTGGTGTCTGGGAGCGGCCGAGTCCTGGGGGAGAGGGCACAGCAGCAGGAGAGCCGTTTCCACGATCTGCTTCTCGGATGTGAAATGTCATACTCTGTCCCGAGGGGCCACTGTCATGTGCGATTTCTGAGAAAGACGAAGCAAGAGCCTCATGGAGATGCCGACACCGTCCTCACCGCCGACCTTGCACACCTGTCCGTCCCCAGAAACGGTGACCCGAGGAAGAGCTGATGCGTGCGTGTTCCTCATGGCCGGACAGGAGCTGCCGGGAGCACAGGCCTGGGCTTGCCGGGCCGAGCTGCTCGTCCCGCGTGGCGGGAGCCGGTCACGGCCAGAGCAAGCTCCGCCTGAAGCATTCCGTCTTCCCTCGTCTCTCTAGAAGGCCGCAGGTCCGGGGACAGAGGGCCTCTCCCGTGGCTCCTGGGCCAGCTCGAGCCACAGGTACTGGTCCACTGGCTCCATGCCGGTGGGGGGGCAGGGGCACAGATCTAGTTCTCAGGAGAAATGGGCAAGGCTTCATGTAGCCCAGCTGTTCCTGGGGTCAGATGGTCCTCCGAGGCGGGCAATGTCCTTGTAGAGCTTCTCACGCTCGGTGTTGCCAGCCCCTAAAGCCTCCCCACTCGGGGCTTCCGCCTTTCCTCTCTTGCTCTGTCTTCATCTACGTGGAATCTGGCTCCCACGGACACCAGCCTGTGCAAAGTAAGTCCTCTCCACCCGCCAGGGCCCCCAGCCCGCTGCTCTGCAGCCGCCGCAGCCTGTGGTCTGCACGCCGTCTCCGGCTGTAGAGTGTGGGCGCGGCCTCACGGTTCCCCCTCCTGTGACCATTTTCCTGGTGGCCTTCCCCACCTCACTTAATGAGCTCATTCACTTCACCTTAGCCTCTCGCAGGCTGGGCCCCTCCTCTCACATCTGGGCCGCTGGCTGGCATTTCCTCCTGGTCCAGGCCTCCAGGTCCACCTGTCGGCCCAGACTCCTCACTTGTCAGTACCTGTTTCAGTGTCACTTAGCACAGCCTGCGCCTGCACACGTCTCCAGGGCTCAGCCTCACTGTCCTGAGGGTGTCGTAGGCCCTTTCTGTCTCACCGCGTGCAGGGCACGAGACCTGGCAACCCCGCCTTTGCAGTGTTCTCGCGCTTTCCCTCCCGTCTGCTCCCGATGACAATGACATTGGTCTAATTCGGGATTATCCGGTCTTACCCGATCCACTTAGAGAGTCTCTCGGCCTCAGTCTTCCCGGCTCTCTTATTTGCTGCTGTGCTGCAAAATGACTTGGGAAGCAATGTTCTGAGCATGCTCTTTGCCCCGCCAAACCTTCCGTGCCCCCAAGTATTGACATCACAGGGAAGCCCGAGCTTGTCATCCTATCCGCCATCCACACCGGCCCTCAGTCCCCGCTCTCCACCGCTGTGCCAGGCTGCTTACTCCTTCCAGAGGTACCCGCCCTTCTTGCCTTCCACGTTGTAGCTCACTCTTGTCCCTGCCTACAATCCCATGTCCTGTCTCTAATCGTTGCTCAGCTCAGTCTCGACCTTCCCAAGAAGGCTAGGTCGTTCCAGTTAAAGATACGCTGCCAGCTGTGGTGGCAGTGGTAAGGTCGCATCAGCAGGTCCTGGGTTTGCATCCTGAGGCCTCGCCAAACATGCCCGATGCACGTGTCCATGTCTGTGGCCAGGCTGGGGCTGGGGGTGATCATGGTGTGAAGACCCGGCTGGGGATGCCCTACCTTCACAGAAATAAATACGCCTAAAAAGCCCTCTCCATCCTGGAAAAACTCGCAGAGGCTTGTTACTACTTCTCTCACGTCACATACCGAAGCTTGCTTCAGGTGACTTTTTATTTCACATACATGTTAAAATGACAAAATCTGAGACCAGCGGATGGCATCATGGTACATCACTGGACTCCCACATAGTCAACCACAGTTCGAGTCCCAGACTTGGTAACTTAAAACTCACACCATGCATGTGTACATGCGTGCCCAAGGTCCAGAGAGGAGAATGGAGGAGAAGAGATTGTGGTGTGGCCATCCCCCCCTGGGGGTTGATTTCTAACTTTCTGTCTCTCCAGAAAGCACATGTGCCCTACAGGAAAAATCTCTCTCTCAAAAAAAAAAAAAAAATTACAAAATCTGCCTCAGCTGTGTCAAGGACCCTGCCTTTCTCACTCTCCTGCGAATTTCGCTGAGGGTCAGCGGTCTTGGCTTACCTGGTGGCATTCTGGAATGGCGCTAGCAGTCCGCCTTGTGTAAAGTTGGTATGGAATAAATCCCTGCGGGCTAGGAGAGGATCCTTGCTTCAGCGTTCTTCCTCCCAAGCTGATATTTCTTATGCGCTGCTCGGTGTTTCAGTTATTGCTTGCCAGTTCCAAATAATTCTTCCTTTTGTTAGTTAGGCCTCCAAAGATGGGGTATACTTGACATCTGTGAGAAAGAGAGACAGGGAGAGAGTCGAATATGAGAACAGGACTTCCGTGCGTGGCCGCAGCAGGACCGAAAGCTCTGACAGTAATTACGGACACTGGAGAGACACTTGTTCCTTGAGAGGTCACACATGCCAACAGAGAGAGCGTGACCAGAGAGGGGAGGGAGAAAGCACTGCGCAGCAGGCCGTGGGCATGAGGCTTCACTCCCCATTCTCCATCCTCTTGGGATTTTGGCCTAGTGTATTTTTCAAGCCTCCAAGTCCAGGACTTGAATCGCCTGGTCAGCCATGTGGGATCCAGCTCCCTTAACCTCTGGCCGTGGAGCCAACCCTGGAGAAATGTTTTCATGAATGAACTAAGAAAGGAGTATGTGAGGTTTTCAGAAATTCATTTAAAAATGCGTATTGTAAAAAGAAAACCTTACATGGATTTCAAAATTCTTTGCACCAAAATAAATTTCTACTTTAATTCCATCTCCCATGAACTCTTTGAAGTTCCCATATACCAGTTAGAGACACTTAAATGGACTGCATACCATGCAACTCAATAATAATGATTCGTAACAACAATGCACGCTAGACTTTGTTATAACTTTGATATGATTTTCTTGATCACACTGCTAAAAATTTTGTTAAGTTTTTGTTTCAATTTTCAATTGTTGTCTATTCCGAATTTTAACATATATGAAACTTTGCTGAATATACTCTTTTCTTAATTTACATTTTTAATACATTCAATCACATTATTTAGCTTACAAGGTGATCATTTCAATATATGAACATTTCTCCCCGGTCGAGTTGATCAAAATATAACAACACTACCTCCCTGTCTCAACAACGCTATCTTTGTATCCCTCATCCAAATGTTCTTCCCCAGGCCCCACTCCTCCACACACACCACATCTGGCATTCACATCCACCTCTTGTGTTTGTACATCCTTTAGCCTGTCAGTTTCAGTTATAGTGTGCGGACATTTGGTATATATTAAGTGGGGACATACAGTGTATCTCCTTCATAGCCTGGCTTGCTTTACTCAGCAGTAAATCTTCCATATTCTTCCACTTTCTGTCAAAAGCCAGGGTTTTGTTATTCTTAATGGCTGAATAGTATTCCATAGAGTATATGTGCCACAGTTTTTCAATCCATTCAGCTGTGCGGGGGGCATTTGGGTTGGTTCCATGTCTTAGCAATTGTGAAAAGTGCCTCAATAAACATCGATGTGCAAGCACTTTTCCAATGAAGAATTCTTCTGTCCTTTGGGTAGATACCAAGAAACGGGATTGCTGGATCATATAGCAGTTCTATTTGTAGATTTCTGAGGAATCTCCAAATTGCTCTCCACAGTGGTTGGACTAATTTACATTCCCACCAGCAGTGTAAGAGAGTTCCCCTTTCACCACACCCCCGCCAACACTTATCATTCTTTGTTTTTTTAAATCTTAGCCATTCTGACTGGGGTTAGGGGGTATCTCATTGTTGTTTTGATCTGCATTTCCCTTATGGTGAGGGATGTTGAGCATTTTTTCATATGCCTTCTGGCTATTCATATGTCATCTTTAGTGAGTGTTCTTTTCAACTCCTTCTCCCATCTTTTAATAGGGTTCATCATCTTTTTTCCAAACAGCTTCTTTAGTTCCTTATGTATTCTGGTTATCAATCCCTTATCTGATGCATAGTTTACAAAAATATTTTCCCATTCTGAGGGCTGTCGATTCACATTAATTACTGTGTCTTTTGCCATGCAGAAACTTCTTAGTCTGATGTAATTTCTGTGAGCAAAGGGGCACACTGCCCCCACTGACTCCCTTCCAGACCCCCAGTCCAGGATCCACCCAGACCCCTAGGCAGGTAGAAAGTTCCTCCATTTTTTTTTTCTTCTTTACTGTCCCCCATTCTTCTGTAAATTTCTCCCTCTCTGTCTCTCCACAGACTGTGCCTTTGGCTGAAGCAGCCTGGTACATCTGAAGGCACCTGGCTTTTTCTTTATTTCCTTCTCTCCTCCTTTCTTTTCTTTTATATTATCTTCTCTTCTTTTTCTTCCATCTTGCCAGAGGGACTAGCTAGGTCTAGAATTAGAGATCTGAATTTTTCTAGTCATATATAGTTATATTGCCTTCCTCCCTTATACAGAACCAACTGTGAAAAACAAGATTCTGTTCGTCAGACACCTGATTATAGAATCTTTTTTGAGACCACATTACTAAAAACAACAGAACAGAGACTTTGGCAGATGTCAATTCCCAACAAAAGGGAAAGACACTCCTAGCCAGTGAAACATTCACCTAACAGGTACTTAAAATCAGTACATCTTCCAATGGCTAGAAGTAGAAGAAGAGCCTCCGGTATGAATAAACAAGGAAACATATCTCCATCAAAGGTACAGAGTAACACCCTCCATCTTCAGGACTAATGGACGATGTTACCAAGATGTCAGACAAAGAATTTCGAACATTTATGGTGAACAAATTCTTCGAATTGGAACAGAAAAGAGACAACGAACTACAGGAGATGAGAAAGTCATTCCAAGATATGAAAGAAGAAATGGACACTCTGAGAAAGAACCAGATGGAGCTATTAAAGATAATGTCTGGAATAGAGGAAATCAAAAACTCCCTTTAAAGTATTAAAAGTCGAATAGATCATGCTGAAGATCGAATCTCTGATGTAGAAGATAAAACCTCTGACCTAGAAAGAACCACAAAAAAGATAGAGAAAATAACTAAAAAACACGAGGATAATATATGAGAAATACTAGATTACATAAGACGACCAAATATCAGAATAATTGACATCCAGAAGGTGAAGAAACCAATAGCAGCATGGAAAATCTATTCCATGAAATCCTGGAAGAAAATTTCCCGAGTCTAGAGAGGCACTCAAGCATCAAGACCCAAGAAATACAAAGGACCCCAGTTAGAATCAACCCCAGAGATCTTCCCCAAGGCACATCTTAGCCAGACTATCCAAGACCACAGATAAGAACATGATTCTAAAACTGGCAAGAGAGAAACGAGAAGTGACATACAAAGGTCATCCCATCAGGCTAACTCCGGACCTCTCAACGGAAACAATGCAAGCAAGGAAAGAATGGGAAGATGTATTGAAAGTGCTAAGAGAGAAACAATTTCAACCAAGATTATTGTATTAAGATTATCCTTCATAAGGGAAAAGAAGATTAAAATCTTCTCAGACAAGCAAGACCTGAAAGAATTTGCCAGCACCAGACCAGCTCTTCAAGAAACCCTGAAGAAAGTAGTGTTCCAGGAAAACTAAAGAGCTAACAGAAAGAAACAAAGGAATAAAAGGCTGCTGTGACAATGGCCAACTTAAACGTTGGGACAGATCTAGTTATATTGATAATAACACTGAATGTGAACGGATTAAATTCCCCAATCAAGAGACACAGACTGGCCAAATGGATAAAAATACAGAGACCCTCTATCTTTTGCCTACAGGAAACCCACCTCATCGATAAAGACATACATAGACTGAAAGTGGAGGGTTGCAAAAAGGTTTTCCATGCAATAGGGAACCAAAAAAAAAAAAAAAAAAAAACAACTGGAGTTGCGATATTAATTTCCGACAATATAGCCTTTAAAACAAAAACTGTTTGAAGAGACAAAGAAGGGCACTATACTGTAGTAAAAGGATCAATAGATCAAGAAGATATAACTCTTATAAATATCTACACGCCCAACACAGGAGCACCCAAATATGTGAAAGAAAGACTGTTAGATCTAAAAGGGGAGATAGACTGCAATACACTAATTGTCGGAGACCTCAACACTGCACTATCACCTCGGGACAGATCATCTAGACAAAAAATAGATAAAGAGATAAAGGATCTGAATGATACCATAAATGAAATGGACTTAACAGACATCTGAATATACTCTTCAGAGTTGGTTTTACCAGAGATACAGATAAGAAATACAGTCACTGAAGAGATTATAATACCACTTAAACAATAAACACGCACTGAAATTACCTCTCCTCTGGACAGTTTTGTGAACTGTAACACACAGACAGTAGTAAGTAGTCGCCACTCTGACTGGGATACAAATAGGTCTGTTAATAAAATAAATAAATAGATTTCTGTGCTACCCTTTTACATTGACAGCTAAACCCTCCCCCTGCCCTGGCCTTTGGAAACTCCGTGCCTGTTTTCAATCCCTGTAGTTTTGCTTTACCCAGAGCGTCACCCAAATACAACTACGCAGGACACAATCTCTTGAGACTGGATTAGTTCACCTCTTCCATCTGCATTCGTCAGGTTGTGCGTGTGCATCAGTAGTCGTTTTCTTTTTACTTCTGAGTAGTATTTGATTATAAATGGGGCTCTGTTTGTTTATTCATCCGCTGAAAGACACAGAGGCTTTTTCTGGTTTCTAGCAACTATAAATAAGCTGCTACAAATATTCATGGACAAGTTTCTTGTGCGAACATAAGTTTTATTTTTTCTAGGTAAATACACTGTAGTATGATTGCCAGGTTATATGGTAATTGTATATATAACTTTATAAAAACAACTGGCAAACTTTTCCAGTTTGCTGAAACTTCCCACTAACAATATACATGAGTTCTAACTGATTCTGCATCTTCACCAATGCTTGGTATTGTCATTTTGCAAAATCTTGATCTATTTTAATAAGTGTATTGGAACCTCATGATGGTTTTAATTTGCATTTATCTAATGTCTAAGGATATTGCGCATCAATGCCTGATCACATTTCTCAGCACTCATTTTTTGAAACTAGGTTGTTTGGAGGTGAGCATATAGCATAGCAGTTATCTCACTGGACTCCCACATGGCCGGCCACAGTTCAAGTCCTAGACCTGGTGGCTTAAAACTTACACTAGGGGCATATGTGTTTATGCCCAGGATCCTGGGAGGAAAATGAAGGAGAAGGGATTGCGGCATGGCCAACCCCCTTGTGGGGATTTCTCACTTTCCCTCTCACTGTCACTCTCTCTCTCTCTTTCTCCTGTGAGCACTTGTGCCCTAAGGCAAAAAGAAACTTCTAAAAAGGAAACAAAATTAGGTTGTTTTCTAATTATTGATTCTTGAGAATCCTTTATATACAATATTTTGGATAAAAGTATTTTGTCAAATATGTACTTTGTAAATAATTCTTGTCATTTAATTTTTTAACCATGTGTTTTCAGGGCCCTCCAATTTTTATTTTGCTGAATTTAATCTGCAATATTATTTTCTCTATGAAATATGCACTTGGTATTATATTTTAGAGTTCTTTGCTTAATCCATTTGCCTACTTTTGCTTTTGGCACCTGTATTTTTGGGTTCATAAGCAAAAAAATCATTGCCCAGACAAATGTCCTAGAACTTTCCCCCTGCTTTAGGAATAACCCATTTTAAGGTTACTGTATTTTTAGTTGATTTTTGTATAAGGTATGAGATAAAGGCCTAACTTAAGATCTCTGTATGTGAATATTTAATTGTCCTAACACCATCATTGAAGACATTATTCTGTGTTATTTTATCTTTGTCAAAAATCAATTGTCTGGGGATCAGCAGTTAGAGTAATGGCTATGTCGCTGGACTCCCACATAGTCAACCGCGGTTCAAGTCCCGGACCCGGTGGCTTAGAACTCACGCCAGGCTTGTGTGCGTGCATGCCCAATATCCCGAGAGGAGAATGGAGGAGAAGGGATTGCGGCGTGGCCATCCCCCCGGGGGGTGATTTCTAGCTTTCTGTCTCTCTTCTCTCTCTGTCTGTCTGGTGAGCGCACGCGCCCTATAGCAAAAATCTCTCCAAAAAAAAAAAAAAAAAATCAATTGTCTGTAAGTGTGTGGATTTATTTCTGGGTTCTCTATTATGTTTCATTGGCTACAGATCTGTTTTTGTTTTACTACTATCATGTTGTTTTTTTGTTTGTTTTTTTCCTTTTTAGAATTATTTATTTATTATTATTATTGTTAATATTATTATTTTTTTTGAGAGGTTTTCGCTATAGGGTGTGTGCGCTCGCCAGACAGACAGAGAGAGACATAGAGACAGAAAGCGAGAACTCACCCCCCAGGGGGGATGGTCACGCCGCAATCCCTTCTCCATTCTCCTTTCAGGATCTTGGGCACGCACGCGTATGCGCCTGGTGTGAGTTCTAAGCCACCGGGTCCGGGACGTGAACCGCGGTCGACTATGTGGGAGTCTAGCAACTTAGCCATTACGCTAACTGCTGGTTCCCGTTAATATTATTTTTCACATGAGTTTTGCCAGAGAAAGACAGAGAGAGAGAGATATGGGGAGTGAGAAAGCAAGCCGCCAGGTCCAGGACTCAAACCATGGCCAGCCATGTGGGAATTCCAACACCTTAACCACCATGCTACCTGCTGACTCACTACCGTGTTGTCTTAATTGCTATCATTTGTAGTATATTTTAAAGTCAGGTAGTATGATATTTGCAGCTTTATTATTTCTGTTCAAGATTTCTTTGGCTACTTGGGGCCATTTGCAGTTTCATACAAATTTTAGTATAGTTTTTTTTTCTTTTTCAGTAAAATATGACATTGGAATTTTGGTAAAGATTACATTGAATATGTAGATCACTTTAGGTAATATGAACATTTTAATTATATTCTTTTGATCCATAAACGCAGAATATCATTTGAATTTGCTAGAAGACGTGTGTGTTTGCCAGAGAGAGACAGAGAGAGAAAGTGAGAAAGTACTCCCCCACCCACAGGGGATGGCCACGCCACAATTTCTTCTCCATTTCTCCTTTTGTGATTTAGGCAAGAAAACACATGTGTCTGGTGTGTTTTTCAAGCATCTAGCTCTGGGACTTGAACTATACAGTTGGTCATGTGGTATCCAGCCACCTTAACCATCACAGCACCTGGTAGCCCAGAATATCTTTTCATTTGTTTGTGTCTTCATCAGTTTCTTTCATCAATGGCTTATAGTTTCAGCATATAGATATTGCACCTCTATGGTTAAATCTATTTCTAATACCTTATTGTTGTTGCTATTATAAATTGTATTGTTTTCTTAATTTTTTTAGAAAGTGTATTAGTGTATAGAAATGCTACTAATTTTTGAATGTTGACTTTACATTTTGCAACTTTATTGAATATTCATTTATTAGTTTTAATACTTCTGTTTGAATCTCCTTTAAATCTTTTTAATTTGCTAGAGGATGTGTGTGCTTTCTGAAGAGAGACAGAGAGAGACAGAGAGAAAGAAAGAGAGTGAGAAAGCATCCCACAAGGGATGGCCATCTATATTGCATTATACGTAAATGGCCTAAATATACCAATTAAAAGGTATAACTTTCAATATTTGATTGAAAAGCAAGACCTAACTATATGCTGCCAAAAATTTGCTTTAAATATAAAGATACAATCAGTTAAAAGTAAAAATATGGAAAAGATAACCACATTAACACTAATTAAAAGAACGTTGGAGTTGCTGTAATAATTTCTGACAAAGTATATTTTATTATAAAGATTATTAGCCAAGATAGGTCAATTCAGCACAGAATATAATTGTAAACATTTTTTCACCTAATGACAACTATAAAATACAAAAAGCAAAACTGATAATTAAACAAATTAGCAATTATACGTGGGGATTTTAGCACCTCTCTTTAAATAATTGATAGAACAATGAACAAGAAATAAGAAAGGCTGGCTGGCTACAGGAGACTTAAACAATATTATCAACCAATTGGACTTCATTGACATTTATAGAATGAGTATCTACTTCCTTTAGACACATTCTTTTAGACAAAGGACATTTTCCAAGATACACAATACACTACAAATAAGGATGTTATGACTCACAGGCAAAATCAGACTCGCTGTTTTGTAGGGAAAGTTTTGTGAGAACACACCCATGCCCATTTATTGTGCATTGTTTATGGCTGCTTTTACACGGCCATGACAGTTTAAATTTCTGACAGAAACTAAATTGTTTGCTCTCTGACCCTTTAGAGGTAAAGGCTCACAACCTCTGCTCTGGGCCATGGAACAAGCCTCAACACAAAAAGTGCAATCCATAGAAAAACCGATTGATAAATTTGGACTTCACCAAAATTAAGAACTTCTACTCCTTACATAACGCTATTAGGACAATAAAATTACAGACTGGGAGAAAATTTTGGCAAACCACATATGTAATAAAAAGTTCTCTCAAACTCAATATTAAGAAAACTATAAAAATTCAATACCCCACAATGGGGTGTGGTCATGTTGCAATTCTCTCTCCATTTCTCCATCTTGTGGCATACATGCACACATGCCTAGTGTGTGTGTGTGTGTGTGTGTGTGTGCGCGCGTTTAAGAGAGATTTTTGCTATAGGCTGCATATGCTTGCCAGAAATCCCTCCCCCCCCCAGGGTGATGTCCACACCATAATCCATTCTCCTCCATACTCCTCTCAGGATTTTGGGCTTGCACACACATGCACCCAGCATGTTGTAAGCCACCAGGTCCCTGGACTCGAACTGCGTTCTACAATGTGGGAGTCTAGTGATGTAACCATTGCTCTATCTGCTGGTCCCATTAATGTGTTTTATAAGCCTCCAGACAGGGATTCCTATCATAGTCAACCCTGCAGGATCTGGCTTCTTTAAATCCTATGCAATTGGACTGGCTCTACTAAATACCTGCATTCGTACTTGTTCTTTTTCTAGAGTGATTGCTGTCTGCACCCCAACCAGTTCATGTGAGAAGGGAATACGTTTTTAAAAAGTTGACATTTGAATCTGTTACTTTGGGCTTATTGGAAATTCCATAGTATTTTTTTCTCTTTTGCAGCAAATGTAAGTATAACTTTATTTCACTTTTAATCATATTACCCATTATTAAATTATAAGTTGTTTGAGGGTTTACAAGACCACATTTTACAGTTTACAAATGTTATAGTTTATAAATTTATAGTTTATATTATAAATGGTGGTTTATAAATGTTTACTGAATAAATAAATGGAGGAATTAATTTGTAAGTGAATATTTCAAAGCAGAACTATATTAATTTCTAGTAGTAATTTTATGCAGTATAATTTTAGTGGGAGATCTAATTAGAGATAAGTTACTTATAATCTCTGAAATACTGTAATTTTTAAATTTTTTTAAAAAAATTTCTCTTTCGATATTATTGTTACCCGAAATGTTCTCTAAAGTACACTTTTTTCTTTTATTCCTTGCTTTATTTACATTTAATCACTGTACATTCTTGCAGTATATGAAATTAATCTTCCTAGCGTGAATACACTGCATATTAGTCTGAATAGCCAAAGAGATTACCATAGGCATCATCGTTAACACGTAATTTTCCACGTTTGTGTCTATTAAATGGTTTACTTTCCTGGTTTCCCCCTCGATTCCCTCCTGGCTGCCTCCTGCTGCCCACCCTCCTCCTTCCACGCCGTCTTTAGTATCCACAGTCGCGCTCCTGCCTTTACACCTTCAGTCTCTGGTATCCACAGTCGCTCTACCTGCCTTTACACCTTCAGTCTCCAAGCCCATTCTTATTCACTTCCGCCTATCTTGTGGACTATGAAGGGTTAAGATATGTTCTTCAGTTAGTTCCTGATTTGTGCTTATAATAGTGTGTCCCAAGAAACGCTCGGGGGAGGAAGAATGTTGATTAAATAAGAAGCGACACATGAAATAGATTTTCTTTTCAAAAGCATTTATAAAGCATATGTGTATAAAATATATAAGAGCATTTATAGCTTTGCTTGTTCTATTACGGCATACTGCATCTTTTACGAAATGGGGTGCTATCAGAGTAGTGTCAAGATGGTGGGTGAGGGACCAGCAGTTGCGTAATGGCTATGTCGCTGGACTCCCACGTAGTCGACCGCGGTTTGCGTCCCAGACCCGGCGGCTTAAACTCACGCCGGGTGCATGTGCGTGCGTGCCCAAGATCCTGAGAGGAGAATGGAGGAGAAGGGATTGCGGCGTGACCATCCCCCCTGGGGGGCTATTTCTCGCTTTCTGTCTCTCTGTTTCTCTCTGTCTGTCTGGCGAGCGCACGCACCCTATAGTGAAAAAACTTCTCCAAAAAAAAAGAAAAAAAAACGATGGTGGGTGACTGGTCTCCAACGCACAACTGAATGGTGCCCAGTTTGCACACTCATGCATAGGCCATTTTGCACACCAACTACCATAGACGCGTGTGTTCTATTTTGTCTTAGCTGGTCTGTCTTGTATGTCTTGCCTTATGTTTTAACATATATCGTGATATTTTATTATCTTGTTTACTCTTGCTTTTAATAAAATGTCTCTATAATTTGGATTTTTCTATTACACAATAAAAAAATCCACATGGATCAAATTTGTATCCCTTTTCACGATAATTAAATAATCTGTGATACCATTTCTTGCTGTCTACTTTCATTCTCTTGCATATTATATCACATGATTTCCTCTTGTTACATCAATATATTTTATTTTTAATAAATTCTGGGTTCAAGAGTTGGGGAAATGCTGACTTAGTCAAGTAATTATTTGTGCGACTACGTGATTAATGTGTCCATTGTTCTTAAGAACGTAAGTTTAAAAACGGGCCGTGTCTGTGTTCCTCTCTCTGTTGTATCGCCAGTACCCAGCTCAGTCCCTGACACGTGAAGGAGCTAAACTGAAATTGTGTATTACTATCCATACAATCAGGAGCTGGTAATTAATTAATGCCATTAAGATAGCAAAGATTTTCATTGTGCATGAAGCCTCAGGATGGATTAGGAAAATCATCTTTTTACTTTCATTGGCATGTTTTCAGGTCTGGGTTGTTCCATTTTTTTAAATTTTAATTTATTCTATACTTTCAATCACTATAAATCCCTTAGCTTGCAAAGTAATTTACCCAACATGAAATATATTTCAGTCCAGGCGAGGCTGCTATATGCATTCCAATTTTAGCCAGTTACCTACCTGTCTACCTGTCTCTTCTACATGAAATCATCTATTCTCACTAATCGTGTGTGTGTGTGTGTGTGTGTGTGTCTATTGAACTTTGTGGCAAGCCCTTTTTTGAGTCACTCGATCGTATTTAAAAAAACTACCTTTAGTACTTCTAGAATTTAAACTCACTATTAAAGTAACCTGCTTCTGTATCTAAATGCCATATTATCTTTGTAGAATATTTCAGCTTCTGTTTACATTGAATATATGCTTAAGCATTGTCACAAGGAAGTTATTTCAAAACTTATAAGTGCAGATAAATGAGATTTGAGCCCACATAAATTGGTACTTTTAGTTTTTTTTTTAACTTTTTAGCTTTCCACTTTATTAGTGACAACTTCTTTAATACTCTATTCATTATAAGTGAGTCACTAAGTTCACCCCACATTCAAGAGGTGAATTAGCCTCCATCTTTTGAAGGATGGGGTGTGAAAGAATTTATATATTTTAAAATAATCACATAAAAAGTAAAACTCATATTCTTAGATAAAAGAAAAATACTTTATCTCTAAAATAAACAGAATACTGTAAAAATGTAACAGATATAAAAAAATTCTAAAAGTTAAGAAAATTATTAATGTAATTGCTGAAATACATTAAAATCTAATAGATGAGATAAAATTAGGAGAGCTGACAAGAATTCCTTATGAAAACCAGTAATTGCAAACATTTTAAAAGCAAAGAATTAGAATAAAGATGATCAGTATTAAGAATAAGAATAATAAAGAAGCTCTAGTATTCACCGACAGGAAGTGCAGCCTGTACAAGAAGAGCAGCGTTTATCAGCAAAGAGGGAGGAGGCGGGACGGAAGAGCGAAAGGGGAGGAGGAAGAGATTAGAAGATGGAAAAGGAGAAGGAAAGAGAAAAGAAGAAAAAGACATAAGAAGAAAAAAGGGGAAAATTAAAAATGAAGTTGAGTGAGTCCAAGTTGGGTTGTCCTCAGAAACCCTGAATTCTAGGAAGTAATGTTGCAAATAATTTCAAAATAAGAGTTACAGTGATGGTCAAATAGGGGCCTCCAGATTGTGTGGGGATCAAGGCACTTGGACTCCCAGGTGGTGGACCACAGTTTGAGTCCTGGACTGGCAGCTTGAAAACCTCACTGGGTGTGTGTGCATGCGTGACCATCCTGAGAGGAGAACGGAAAAGAAGGGGTGGTGGCGTGGCCATCTCCTCTGGAGGACGATTTTTAATTTTCTCTCTCTCTGGTGAGCGCACATTCACTATAGGAAAAAAAGAGAAAACACCCTATACATAATAATAATAAAAGAAAAAATTATAACAAAAAATAGTCCCAATTAAACATTATTTTTAAGACTTGTGAGGACAAATAATCTTATCCTCCACCAGGGCAGGTTTATAGAACAAACATTTCAAACTAGAGCGTAAGGCTTGGTGAATCTGAGGAAAAGTTTTCAGGGGAAAACAAGGGAGCGGTGTTTAAATATCAATATAAAAGGAAACAGAGACTTCTCCTTTCCCTTTCACTAGTGCAAACTTGACAACTTAGATCAAGCCTCACACAAAAAATCCCAGAAAATCTTGGTGAGGGGAAGGTTTATTTGAAGCTTTGGAAATTAATAAGGCAGTAAAGAAATAGAAGCCAAAACTTCATAAGAAG
This sequence comes from Tupaia tana, assembly GCA_026018925.1. NCBI lineage: Eukaryota > Metazoa > Chordata > Mammalia > Scandentia > Tupaiidae > Tupaia > Tupaia tana. The sequence goes on along the minus strand of JAKSZU010000015.1, from coordinate 111,118,253 downwards.
AAAACTTGGAGAAGTAAGCTTTTAACCTTAGAAACATCTGCAGATTTAAGAAGCACAATGGGCAGAGCTGTAATGGACTCAGATGATTTGGAAACAAATCCTGCAGTTCACAGCCCACATGTACAAGGGACTCGGTGAAACCTTTATGCTTTGGGTTGAGACATAGGAGGATGAAAATGTTACAGTTAAGGGCAAATCTTAATAAGTATAGACTGATACCTACCTATTTTTTTTAGGAATTATTTATTTTACTTTATTTATTATTATTTTTAAATTTGACCAAAGAAAAAGAAAGGGAAGGTGAGAAAGCAAGCCACCAGGTCCAGGACTTGAACCATAGTCAGCCATGTGAGAGCCCAGCATGTTAGCCACCATGCACCTGCCTGCCTTTATACCACCTTTTAATCAGAGAGATAGAGGGACAGAGAGAAAGAGAGAGAGAAGACAAGAAAGCACCCTCCTTCCATGAGGCATGGTCATACTGAAATCCCTTCTTCTCCACCTCTTCCACCTTTTGCGAATACACACACATGTATCTGTGACCAGTGTGTTTTTCAAGCCACTAGGTCAAGATCTTGAACTGCATAGTTGGCCAGTGGGATCCGACTAGCCACCAGGCCACAGGCTGGTCACAGATTTTAATCATATAAATCCTTTATTGGATTAAGGTGATTCTGAATTGCTATTTTCTAACTACCTGTCAGCATACAATGTTCTGAGGGAAAATAATATCATTATAACACACACACACACACACACACACACACACACACACATATATATATATATATATAATATATATAATTTTTATATACAATGTTCAGTGTACAATTAATTTCTAGAATGTAAGGGCACATTTTAAAAACAAAGGAAATAATAGGCAAAGGAAAGAAACACATGAGGGATTAAGTTAATAGAAAGACCAGATATAAATTTTAAAATAAGAATGTTTAACATGTTGTTGAAGGGAGGAAAATGTAATATTTACTATGTTTAAGAAAGCACAATATAAGACTGAAATTTTAAGCAAAGACTGTGAAACATATAAAATGAATTATATTGAATATCCAGAACTAAATAATCAATGACCCAAATTATATATAATGGAAGTAAATTTTAAAGAAGACTAAGTTCAGCTAAAGGTTTTTAGTCTAGGACTGGCCCTGTACACAATGGTTAAGCATTGTGGGTCTGGAGCTAGATCCCACCATGATTGACCTTGTTTTGAATCACAGCCCAGTGGCTTAGAAATCATGCCAAGCACATGTGCATGCATTCCTGGAATCTTGACAGGATAGAGAAATGGGGGGAAAAGGATTGCTGCCTGACCATGTCCCTTGGTGAGTTCACTCTCCCCCTCTCTAACAAGTGCACACATATCCTTTTACAATTAAAGAAACAAATTTTATTATTATTATTTATTATTATTTCAATTTCTTTTATACATTCAATCATGTTACTTAGCTTGCAAAATGAAAATTCCAAGATGTGTACTTTTTGCACGGGTCCAGTTGACAATACTATAAGGTCATCCCTCAACAGATAACCCATTTTTTTGTGAAACAATCTTAAAATTTTTCTTTATCACATTCTCTAAATGCTCTTCCTCCGGAACTGTAATTATATGAATAATATCCTTTTCTTTGCCATAACTTCCTATCTTATTCTCTTTTATATGCTTTCTATTTTATTTCCCTTCATGTGTTTCAGTTTTCATATTTTCTTTGGATCTGTCTTCTAGTTCACTTATTCTCTCTTCAATTGTATCTTATTTGCTTTAAAGTTTGAAGTGTTTGTGTCTACTGGAAAGTGAATGATGCTGAAATTAATGAAGAATACTGGCATGTATAAATATGAGAGGAAATCTAAATAAGTGTCTGTTGCATAAAATAATACCTAATAAGATAAATCTAAGAAGACACACATTTGTAATAAAAGACATAAAAATGATACAAAGCAGTCAGAAAATGTTTAGAAGATTGTTGAATGTTCTAAATTCCTTACATTATCCAGGAAAATGTAGAATTATTCATTCATAGTATATAGATATATCATGAACATGTGGTAGTTGCTACTATGACTATTGAAAGGGCAATGAAATAATGTCTAGATAATAAAATGCTGGGAAAAAGGAATAATAAAAAATATTTAATCTAGAAAATAAATGATCTAAGCAATGTATTATTCTAAGTAATTTATCTTGAGAGAGAAATAATGTACAAAAAGAAAGAAGATAAAACAGAATAAAGCAGGTTGGACAAAATTTTTTTAAAAGAGGTTTTTGCTGGGACCAGCAGATGCCATAATGGTTGTCACTGGACTCCCACATGGTTGACTGTGGTTTGAGTCCTGGACCCAGCAGCTTGAAACTCATGCCAGGTGCATGTATGTGTATGCCCAAAGTCCTGAGAGGAATATGGAGGAGAAGGGATTGTGGTGTGGTCACCTCCCCTAGGGGGTCATGATTTCTTGCTTTCTGTTTCTCTGTCTCTCCAGTGAGAGCACACATGCTATCGCAAAAGTTTCTCTTAAAAAAAAAAAAAGAGGTTTTGCCTTAGGGCACATGAGCTTGCCAGAGAGAGAGAGAGACAGAGACAGAGACAGTGAGAGTGAAAGTGAGAAATCACACCTTAGGGGACATGGCCATGCCATAATCCCTACTCCATTCTCCTGGGATCTTCAGGCATGCACGCACATGCATGCGGTGTGATTTTCAAGCCATCAGGTCCAGGATTCAAACCATGGTTGTCCACGTAGGAGTCCAATGATGTAATTGCTATGCCATCTGCTGGCCCCTGGACAATTTTTTTTAAAAAAAGTACAATTGTGTATTTAAACTCAAATATATCATTATCGACACTAAAAGTAAAAATACAAATACTCCAATTAAAAGATGAAATTGTCAATTAAAAGATGATAATACTGGGTTAAAGACACAATGACATCTACAATATTTAGCCACATTGACTGCTATGAAAGATCAAAAGCAATAACATTGACAGTGACAAGAGGCATCACTAAAATACTTGGGCACAGAAAAAGCCAAAGTAAAAGATGTAAAAATTATATATCATATTGGGCACAAAACAATAGAAAGTTGATATTAACTACACAAGAACAGGACAGGATATTGTAAGGAAGAACATTTCTGGAGATGAACAGGAGCATTTTATATTAACACGGTAGGATGGAGACCTGCCTTATATCCCTCCTCTGCTGTCTCCTAACTGGCTGTTGAGATGTGGAACAGGTGTAGACAGAGTCGTACAGACTGAGCTGCTCCCCATTTGAGGTGAGCGTGAGCAAAGCTAGTGCACAGCCATGTCCAGGATTTGTGTGAGATGTTTTCATTTCTCCGAGAGAAATGCTTGAGAAGGAAATTGCTGGCTAATATAGGAGCCGTAGGTTTCATTTCCTAATAAGATGCTCATTATTTTCTACAGAGGCTGAGTATACAATGTCACATTCCCACCAGTGATGTGCAGGGGTGTGGGTGCCTTCCTACCTGTAATGAACAAGGGTGCGGGTGCATTCCCACCTGTAATGGGCAGGGGTGCAGGTGCATTCCCACCTCTGATGGGCAGGGGTGCGGGTGCATTCCCACCTGTACTGGGAAAGGGTGCAGGTGCATTCCCACCTGTAATGGGCAGGGGTGCGGGTGCATTCCCACCTGTACTGGGAAAGGGTGCAGGTGCATTCCCACCTGTAACGGCAGGGGTGCGGGTGCATTCCCACCAGCAATCCTGCTTCTCCACATCCTGGATAGCATCAGGTATTGTTGCATTTTTGTTTTAACCATCTGATAGGTCTGTCATTGGGGTTTTAATTTGCATTCCTCTGAAGGCTAATACGTAGAGCATCTTTTTAGGTGCTTATTTGCCATCTCCATATTGTCCTCTGTGAAGTATGTCTTTGTGTCTTTTGCTAGGTGTTTTATTTTTTAATAATTATTTTATTTAACTTTATTTATTTTAATTGGATCAGAGAGGGATAGAGTGAGAAAAAGAGGAGAGAGAGAGAGAGAGAGCAAGCTGTCAGGTCTAGGACTTGAACTGCAGTCGGCCATATGGGAGTCCAGTGCCCTTAGCCACCATGCTGCCTGACAGCCACGTTTTTAATTGGGGTCTCTTTAACATTTTTAAGACTGCTCTTACCACAGGCAGGCACCTGCACACCCACCTCTTTCTCAGAGAGGGTCTTGTGTTGTCCTGGCTGGTCTTGCCTTCCTGTTCCTGTAACCTCGTCTCCTGCGTTCTGGGTTACAGGTGCACACCAATCCATGCCCGACCTTTAGGTGGGGCCCGGGGTTGAACCTGGTTCTCCTGGTCCCAGAGTGCAGAGCAGTGTCTAGGCAGCACGTGCCACCGTGACGGGCTATGGGATTGCTTTCATGCTGAATTTGGAGAGTTCTCTGTATACCCTGGATCCATCCTGTGCTGGGTGTTGGTGTGAAATGCCTCTCTAGTCACTAGCTTGTCTTTTCATCCTTTTCATGTGGGCTTCTGCTGGACAGAACTTTTATTTTGATGAGGTCTAATTTGCCACTTTTTTCTTTTACAGATTGTGCCTTCCGTTATTATTATTGACATTAGGTGAGTGAGTTTTCCAGAGAGGCAGAGAGAAAGCGAGAGTGCTCTAGCAGGGTGTGGTCCTGCTACTTCTCCTCCGTTTCTCCACCGCTTTGGGCACACATACACATACAAGCTGTTTTTTAAGCAGTCAGGGCCAGGATTTGAACCGTGGTCAACTACGGGGGCTCTGGTTCCCTCGGGACAGCATTTAACTGCTGCACTGTGGGGCCAGCCCTCTTACAGACCGAGCTTTGGTTGCCCAGACTCAAAACTCTTTCCCAGCCCTAGATCCTGAAGATTTTCTTCACTTTCTTTTTTTTCCAACGTTTTATAGTTTTACCTTTTACACCTAAGTCTGTAATCCATTTGGAATGAATTTTTCTGTGAGAATCTGTATACGAGAAACTTTAGATACCTCTGTGTACATGCCATTTAAAACATGCCAACATATATCTTTGATTTCAAACAAACAATTTGATATGCACATAAATTAAAACAGGAAATAACAAAGGCCTAGCACGCGGAACGTCTGTGCTCCCGTGCCGTTGCTTCTGCGTGCCAACGACCAGAAATGCTCTGCTTTCTGAACTCGTGCTCTCCTTACAGGTCACTTCCAAGTCCCGTTTTCTTGAGAAATGTTCCCTGACTACCCCACCTGGATGGAGCAACTTCCCTCTTCGATATTCTGCGGAGCCCGATAGTACAGTGGGTGCTCCACACACCTAGAGTCTGGGCTTGTTCCGCGGCTTCGCGTACTTCACGCTGTGTGCGCCCGCGGGGCCTTGCACACGCACACGCGCACGCACACGCGTCCCGCCAGTCTTCCCGCCCCCTTCCCCTCCTGCCTCTCTGTAGCCTTCGGTTCTCAGTGCGAGTACTGCTTTCATAAAACGGGCTGGGTTCTCTCATCTTCAGCTCGCTGGCATTTCTGCCTTTCCCAGTATATTATGAACGTTATGGGGGGAACGATTTGGCTTCGGTCACCTTTGCATGGCCTGCTCATAGCACAGTGCCTGGACAATGATGAGAGCTCAGGAAATATTCCTTAAAAAATGGATTGAATGAGTGAATTTTTTATTTGTAAATTTCCAAAGAAGGCAGTTGTGATTTACAGCTTAACTTCATAGAGTCTAGATGCTAGAAAGATTTAATACTTGATTCCCAAGGAAGAAAGCGGAGTACTTAATTTATCTGCACAACAAATGTTTAGGAGAACAGCAATATTTACCCAGATAATTTCTGTTGGAAACAGAGGGCAAAGTTGTACATAAAATATTTCCTGAAATACTCATTTGATCAGAAATAAATCGCTGTGATAATTTAAGCAATCAGAGTAATTACTTATATTCTTTAATTCCTTCAGAATGTAGAGTCATTGCCAACAAAGTGTCCTATTATGTTTCTTATAAAATAAATGCACCATGAGTTGTGGGATGGCCGGGCACAGGAGGCTATGAGTGGCCAGATTTCACCAGAGCACTTTACAAAGACTGCGCATAATTTCGCTGGCCTATTTATGAGTTAAAAATACACATTATTTTGTTTGGCCCATTTTCCATTCCCACTCTCCCGGGAGCCTGGTTGAACTGTGGCTCCTTCTGAATGCCCTCCCCTCACTCTATCTCCCACCCTGGCTGGTGGAGTGAAAAGTCACTTTGCCGTTGTTCAGCAGAGTTGGCGCGCCGTGCACCCCGCCCACAGCGGGCGAGGTAAAGCCCCATGTGGGGGACTTTCCATTCTTAGCTAAACCTGGTTGCTTCGGCCCGAGGGGCTAATCAAATATTATAAACACTGATTAAATAAGGTAGGTCATTCCTATCACCAGTTTCCAGAGGGGAAATGGAGGCACCACTCCGGGGACACGTCTGCAGACTTGGGAAGACAATTTGCTAGTGCCTAATTCCCTCCCTTGCAAATGCCAGCAGCGAGCGGGGGAGGGAGGCGTCTGCCAGCAAGCAGGTCACCTCTGGGGCTGCAGGGCCATGAAAGCTCCCGCTGTCTGCGGTGTGTCCGCCTGCCGTGTGCCCGGCTCCATGTCCGAGGTCTGCCCATCCTGTATCGGCGTCTGGTCCCCATAGTCCTTGCCAGCTGGAACAAAACGCTGATCACACACGGCACCCTGGCCGTCTCCTGACAGCAAAGAGCAGGAGAAATCCTCCCAATCAAATGAAATGTCAGTCAGAGCTCACACATATTAAAGCAAGCTATGTTATATTGTTTTCGTAGATTAGAGATTAACCGGTTTCTAATTAGTTTCTAGGAAGTAAAATAAACTAGCTCGGCGGGTTTTACGATTCAGGAGTAGTCTTTAACCTAGTTTTGCTGCTGCTGTTCTTGTGAGTTTTCATTCCAGGACCCACTCCCTAGCTCCCAGCTCCTGGCGAGGTTGGTACATCACGTGACTTGGGTAGACGCTGCTCCCAAGGCCACTGCTTGGGGACTGAAGAAGGGCCCGCTCCCAGAATCCCTCCCTTCCTTATCCAGGAGCTACAGCCTGTGAGTGTGCACGCCGGCCACGACGGGGGGAACCTCGGGTGCCGGCTGGCCACGCCTTGACAGGCCCCAGCCCCTGTGCGCTCATCTCCGTCTTGCCAAACAGGGGTGCCTTCGAGAGTCTGGGCCGTGTGGCTGCATGGGAGGGAGGCGGGAGCAAACGGGGGGGCTTTAGAATGAAGAGTTTTGAGATGGGTTGCAGATTTCTGTGGCAGAGGAGATGTTCTTGGAAATCCTGGAGTCAGGGCAGCTTCTGTGATGCTGTTTCCTGCTTCCTGTCTGACATCTCCTCTTGAAGACTGACTGGGACTGTCCACCCCTCCCGTACCTCGACCGTGGAGTCCGGAGGAGGCAGTCCTTTGCTCTAACTGCGGCTGTAAGGATCATTTTGAAGCTGGAATCCAGAGACCCTCAGGCGGCCTCCAGACTATCTCTTTCTCAGTGTGGATTCCCCGTTACCTTAGATTCTGAACACAGCCCAAGAAACAGCAGCTCGCCATCACTGGGAGCTTGTGACAGGTGTACAATCTCCACCCCAACCTCCCCAATCTGATTATGCTTTTTTTAAATGAGTTATTTTATTTAGCCTTATTTATTTATTATAATTTACCATTTGACCAGAGAGAGAGACAGAGCGAGCGAGCGAGAGAGAGAGAGAGAGAGAGAGAAAGTGAGAAAGCAAGCCGCCAGGTCTGAGACCTGAACCATGGTGGGCCACATGGGAGTCCGGCGCCCTTAACCACCATGCCACCTGCTCTAAACACCCAGGGGTGGGTTTCTGGACCAGGCAGTAAGTTCACGTGCAGCTCTGTAAGCACCGACAGGCTGGCAGTATTTCCCAGGGTGGCAGGACTGTTTCTCTGCATGCGCTCTGGCTTGGGCATGCACACACATCCTATATGATTTTCAAGCCACTGGGTCTGGGACTCGGACCACAGTTGGCAACGTGAAAGCCCAGTACCACCAGCACTCGCCATCTGCTGGCCCTGGCACCGTGCCCTTTATATTTCGTGGGGTCTACGCTTACTCTGGTTAGTGCAGAAACGAAATCTTAGTCCACCAGTGGGTGGCTAGATAGTTGGTGTCAGAATAAGACTGAAAAAATAAATGGCAGAGACCTTGGTTCTGTTTGGTGTTCTCCAACGAGCCCAAAGCCTGGTGGCAGAGGCACATTGACCTGAGTACGTACGTCGTCCTGAGAGCCAAGCCCGACCTCCGCTCTGCGTACGGCCAGCAAGATCCAGGGCTGCAGAGCAGGTGCCTGTTTCTTTTTTTCTTTTTTCTTTTTTTTTGAGAGGTTTTCGCTGTAGGGTGCGTGTGCTCGCCAGACAGAGAGAGACAGAGAGACAGAAAGCGAGAAATCACCCCCCGGGGGGGGGTGATCACGCTGCAATCCCTTCTCCTCCATTCTCCTCTCGGGATCTTGGGCACGCATGCACACGCGCCCGGCGTGAGTTTAAGCCACCGGGTCTGGGACACGAACCGCGGTCGACCACATGGGAGTCCAGCGACATAGCCATTACGCTAACTGTTCCCCAGGTGCCTGTTTCTTAAGGAAAGTTCTCAGAACTCACAGAGACAAGCCGCTGGGAGTGGGGGGAGACACAGAAGAAACTGGAAAAACAGATTCTCCTTTGCAGCTGGAGGTACAGGCCCCACGAAATGGGTGGGGCTCAGATCTTGTGGGAATCCCCCTTCCCTCCAAGTCAGGACTCGCTAATCTTCTGGGCCATATTAAAAAACTTCATGATAGAAGGTGTAGACTCTTATCCAGAAAAATTCATGTATAAAAGGAATTTTGCTTACAACTTCCTCAGGTCCACGGACTGCTGGAGCTGCCCGTGACCCTGGGGTACGTTGTTTCAGGGTAGCAGACCCTGTCGGGAAGCAGCTGGACAGGCGAGCTGAGGTAGCTGTGCTGGTGACCGAACCCCAAGCCTTCCTCCGGCACATGTTAATTGCTCGTTGACGGTTTATCTAAATGTCCAATGTGTGGTGGTTTCGAAGATGTTGCCGTCACGGCAATTCTCCCCTCCCTCCGTCCTCCCGGGTCCCTACCTGTCCGCACCCCTCCTTTCTTCCCTTTCACCTTCTCTTAGTCACGTTGCACTTTTGATAGATTGATTTTAAACAAAACTTTCCGACATATGCAATCAATACAAAAAATGCTTCGATTAAAAACGGCTTAAAATCCAGTAAAACAACAAACTGACGAACCACACACAGAAATCAAACGAACCGTACTTGGAGGTGTCCGCGCACCGCGGCGCACCTGCACGCTCCTGACCAGGTGACGACAGCAGCACGGGCCTGGGCTTTCTCTGCGTGTCTCTGACTTTCTTCATCGTTTCCCACATGGGCTTGCTTGTGAATTCCATGAACGTGCAGTACAATCAAATGTATTCTTCTCTAATGGCTTTTCTTTCCATTCAGTTGTTGCTTGATATTTTTGAGGTCCGTCACTCATATGTACTGCTTGTGTAGTATTCCATTAAACAATGAACAGTGATTATTTCTGCATTTCTTTAAAGATACTTCTTATTCTCGTATGTGTGTTTTGGTACACCCATGCTAGAATATATCTAGAATTGAAATTTTGGATCCTAGACAAAACCAAATTGTTTTCCAAAATAATCATTTTTTCCTGTCGACAGTGTATTATTATTATTTCCTATTCTGTTTGGTAACTTAAAACGGTCAAACTTTCTCATTTTTACCCATTCATAAGATGCCAATAAACATTATTTGTTATGCTTGTGGTCAATCATTTTTTTTCTTCTGTGAAATACTTATTCAAGCTCTTTGCCAATTTTTAGTTTGGTTGTCTCTTTCTTATAGATTTGGACTCATTACGCACGCTGTATAATCTTACGTCAAACGCTGCAGACAGCTGCACGTATCAGCCCCCACCTCTGGCCTAGCTATTCCTGCTCTTTATGGATGATACTGTTTTTAAATTGTATGATATTTAATCCGTGGGATAAGCTTTTGCATATGATGAGACTTAAGGAATCAATTTTGTTTCCTTCCCTTCAAATGAAAAATTAATTTCTCTAAAAACATCGATTTGAAAGTCTTTCTTTCTTTGCTAATTGGCGGTGCTACGGTGTTCTGCAGATATATCAATTTTTCAGTTACGAGCAGGTCATTTTCTGGGCCCTCTTTCTGTTCCATTTATCTATTGATCTATTATTGCATGGTTTTACCATAGTTTATGTCTTGATATCTGCTAGGAAAACTGTTCTTAAATTATCTGTTTAATTCCGAAGTGCCTTGTCTATTTTGGCACCTTTGTTGTACAAAAAAATTAGAAGCATCTCTAGTTGAAAAGAAAAGAAAAAAAGCTAAAGGGGTCTGGCATTTCCCCGTCCCGCAGGGCACCGCAGAGCGCTAAGGCCGGCTATGGGGAGTCTGCTCTTCTGCCGACACAGAACGCGCCCACCTTCATGCAGGTGTGCTCGGATTTCTTTCAATGAACATGTCTGCTATTTTTCAGAAAAATTTCAATGTATTTTGTTAGTTTTATGCCAGGAGGGTTCTGTATTTTTGGTTGGTCCTACATGGACCTCTTTTTTAAAATTGCACAATGGAGGCCCAGCCCCTGTGGCACAGCCAGTAGCATGCCAAACCGCAGTGCGGGGAGTCGCTTAGTGACCGCAGTTCGAATCCCCACTCTAGGCAGTCTGAATCCCACGGGGCACGCATAGGGGAGCCCGCAGTCCTGGCACATTGCAGGGCTGGAGGAAGAGGGTGGTGGTGGCCCCACGGAGGGCACCCCTCCCTGTCTGCTTCGTTCTCTCTGAGGTGTGTGTGCACACACTGTGACGAATAAAGGAAGAAAAATGAGATTACATCATCTGTGTCTTCGCGACCAGCATAATCAACGTAGCAGAGTCATGTATGAGAAGCGGAAAACTTGGAAAACTGTCATTTAGAGTGTTAGTGCTTTTTCTACTTTTCTGTTTTATTTTTGTTTTTTTCTTTGTCACTGTGTTATCATTCAGTGGTGGCGATTTTCTTTCTTTCTTCACCACCCTTTTCCCTGTATATTTTTTCTGAACCCTCAGTGCTACTAGAAAGAATAAGAATGGAAATTCTCTTTTACTCTTGGTGCTGAAGTAAATGCTTTCTATGTTTTATCATTAAACATAGCATTAGTTCTTTTTTATGTCAATGGAATTAAAAGGGCTGAAAAAGTTTCTTATGTTTTATAATTAGGTGCTGTTTATTTACTGAGTTATTTTCCGTACCTGTTGAGTATGATTTTACCCTTAATCTGCTAATGTTGTAAATAACATTAGTTGATTTTCTAATTATAAGCTGTCATTGACTTTTTGTGAAAAGCCAATTAAGTTGTGTATTTTATTAACCTCTACCGCACAGGTTTGTCAGCTTGCAAACATTTTGTTTAGAATTTTTGCACCGTCCTCTCAGGATCTGGGGCACACCTGATGACATGTGTGTTGAACTGCCAGGCCTGGGACTCCAGCCTGCACGGTTGGCCATGTGGGATCCAGCTGCCTTAACCACCGTGCCACTGGCTGGCCCTGTAAAGAGAGCTTTGTTGTTTTGTTCTTAAGGCTTTTGCTCACCATAGAAAGATGAAGAGAAAGAAAGAAGAAATCCCCCCCTCCCCCCCGGGGAGATGGCCATGACGCAAGCCCTTGTCTTCCATTTTCTTCCTGGGATTTCGGGCGTGCACATGCGCTCAGCATGATTTTCAAGCACCAGGTCTGGGACTGGAACTGCAGTGCCGTGTGGAGATCTAACCCCTCAACTACTGCACCACCTGTGGCCCCAGGAAAGACGATTCCATAAGAAAATGTAGGGTGTTGTCAGTTTTTTCCCTTTTCTGTAGGAACCAAGCACAGTGGGATTCGTATTTTCCGATGCTTCATTAGAAGGCTGTGGTGTTTCTCTAAGGGAAGGATTTTAACTATTGATTCAATTATGTAAATTATCTTAACATTAATCCGAGTGATCGTTTTCTTATTAAACCAATTTGGTTGGTTCCTTTTTCCAGATATTTGTCCAATTTCATCTAAATGTTCAGGTTTATTCAAATGAAAATAATAGCAACATAGTTTAGATATTTACAGTGCGACTTTGTAGTTATTTGTTTATTCCTAAGATTGTTTCTTGTTCCTTCTCTTTCTTTGTAGTAAATCTAGCCAGTAATTGGTCACTTTTTTATTTTTAAATGAACTCTCTTTTATATTTTTTACCTCTAGTTATCAATTTCTTATTCATTAGTTTTACTTTCTTTCACTACGTTATTCTTTTTCTAATTTCTTTATTTGGATCTCTGACTCATCTAAAAAGAATTTTCTCTCCTCTGCTCCTCCGACATAATAATTTAATGTTATTAAATCGGCATTACTATCAGCATTTTGGCAACTGTACATTATTAAATATCATCATATTGTCATTGCGTCCGCATTATCATTACCTGAGACGTTTGGAACTATTTTTAAATTTCCAAATGAAGACTTTCCCCCCAGTTATCTTTTTGTCATTAACTTCCATTTCCATTGCATCATACAATTTCCCATCGTTTGACTTTTGTTGAGGTTTGGTTCAGGGCTTCTTGTGGGGTCAATATTTGTAAATGTTTTATGTGTTCTTAAAAAGGAAGCACGTTCTCAACTGTCGGCTGGTACTTTTAAATGTCCATTAGGCCGGACCGACAATTTTATTGGTCAGAATCCTTTATCCTGCCTGGTTTCCATCTATAAACAACTAAAAGGCCTGGACGTCTCCCACAGAAATGCATACCGCATCCACTCTCCCTTGAGCTGTGTTAAATGTGCTCTAATGTCCTGACACAAAGCTGTTAGTGCCACAGAAGTTGTGAGCGTGTTTTACCTGACAATGGATCATTAAGGACCGACTGTATTTACGGCTTGTAATACTTGGCCTCAAAGTCTATTTTTTCCTGAAGTAAACAGAGCCATAACGGTTTTGGCTTTTTCGTTTGTTTTGTAGTTTTGGCACGTTTTCATATTTAAGCTTTCATTAGCTTTACTTTTTTCAAGTTTTAGTTTTACTTTTTTTGAGAGAGAAAGAAAGAGAAAGATAGAGTCAGAAAACTCCAACAGAGTCTCCCGTGCTGTCTGCCTGCAGCCTCAGGCAGCAGGATTGTGGGCACACAGAGGCCCGTTCCCAGGGTGCGTGGGGGACCTGGAGACACAGACCCGGGACCTCCTACGTGGCCACAGTACCACTGAGGGTCATGCTGCAGCTGCCCTCGCAGATCTGTGGGGGTTTTGTTTATTTGTTTTATTTGTTTTTTAGGGTTTTTCTGGAGGGTGTGTGTACTCACCAGAGAGACAGAGATAGAGAGAGACAGTGAGAGGGAAAGTTAGAAATCACCTCCCAGGGGGATGGCCATATCACAATCCTTTCTCCTCCATTTTCCTCTGAGATTTTGGGCACACATGCACACACACCTGGAGTGATTTTTTTAAGAGAAGTTTTTGCTGTAGGGTATTTACCCTCTCCAGAGAGACAGAGACAGAGAGACAGAAAGCAAGAAATCACCCCCTGGGGGAATGACTACGCTGCAGTCCCTTCTCTTCCATTCTCCTGTCCAGATTTTGGGTACACACATACAAGTACCCGGTGTGAGTTTCAGGTTGCTGGGTTTGGGACTAAAGCCCCATGGGCTCTGTGGGAGTCCAGCGACATAGCCATTACACCATCTGCTGATCCCAAGTGATTTTCAAGTTGCTGTGTCTGGGACGGAAGCTGCAGTTAGCCATGTGGGAGTCCAGCTCCTTAACCACCATGGCACCTTCTGACCCTGTAAGGGATTCTTTTATAGAGAGTAACATTTTTATTTTAGAGTCTTGCATTCTTTTCATTAGATTCATTTGAATTTGTTATGCTATTATAAAAGGTATAGCTTATACATTTGCTAGTACTTGTGCAAAGAAGAAAATATTGTTTGTTGACTTTATGCAGGTAATGTGAAATTCACTATTAGTTCTAATGATTCACCTATAGCTTTCTTAACACAATCACACCGTATCTGCAGGGTTTAATAACACAATCACACTGTATCTGCAGGGGTTTTAATGGTGTTATACTTTTATTCTCCTTACTGTCTTTGCTGGGACCACAGCCTTTGCTAGACGAGGGCTAAATGCAGCTCCTGGGAAGGATGCACACCTGGGTCCTTCCAGATCGAGGGGTAGATTTCTGTAGTTCACTAGTAAAATGGCGTTTCCTTTCAGCTACTTAAAAACTAAACCAACTCTCAGAATACGGAAGTTGCCACTTACTTATAATTTGCTCTTCTTTCTCAACATTAATGGGGATTAAATTTTGGCAAGTGCCTATTCCTCCTTCATCAAGGTGACTGTATTACACTCTTGTTTTCTGCCCCGGGGGTGAGTCACGACGACCGATCTCTGAAGCCCAGTCAATTTGCACCTTCTCGTACGTCACTGAGTGCGTGTAGGTTTCTGAAGGCCATCACTGTCCCTCAGTGTCCCTGTCAGGACTCGTGATCCGGGAAACGTTACGGTGTGGTCCCACTTTCCCTATGGTCTTTCAGAAGTTTTGCAACATTGGTAATGATTCCTCCCTAGATAACGGAGGAGCTCTGATGCAATGCAGAGCCGGAGGACGCTGGCAGGTAAAGGACTATTTCAGACTGAGGTCACTCTCCTCTGCTGGATGTGGGCGAGTTTAGAGCTCCCACTCCTCGTCGCAGTGTAGGTACAGATGTCTGCCCGAGAGCACACCAGGCAGGACGGCTGCAGGATCTCGCATGGCCTCAGAGCGAGCTGCGGCTCTGCAGTTCGCGCGTAGCGGGGGCGGCTCCGGAGCTCGGCCGGGTTGGCTCCGGGGTGTAAAGTTCCAGGCAGCTCCACGGGCCTCTTCCTGCATCTACTTAGGGCCTGTTTTCTCGCAGTGAGGGGAACAGCATAGGCAGCAAAGCTCAGCCGCAGAAGCTCACTGGTGGCCCCGACCCGCAGGGCGACGTCCGCCCTTCAGTGGACAAACGGAGGAACAGCCGAGCCCCAGAGCCACATGGGGCTGTGACGTGGAGGGGCCGACGAGAGAGCTGCGACCCCGGGGCAGACCCTTCTCATCACGCTGTCGTGGTCTCATCTCCACAGATGCCAGCGTGTCTGATCCCCGACACCCGCTGGCCACGTCTCCCTGTGTCCCGGCTTCGTCGTTCAGTCAGCGTGGCCCCGGCCATGGCCGTTGCCGTGGCCGACTCTGTTCCGGTTCTTTTGTAGTCCAAGCTGTACTTCTCTCCCTTCTCCCTGCGGGTATCTCTGAAATCTCATGAACTCTGACCTCTGCCCTTGCTGCCTCCTCGACTGTCCTTGACTTCAACTTTCTGACATTTTTCTGATTCTTTGAGATAGACTTTTCGGAAATTGCTGTTCCGGTATGAACATACATATGTTCACATGCGTGAGTGTTCATGAGCATATGCACATTCAGGGCATCCCCTAAGGGCTGACATGTACTATTTTTATTATCATTTAATTTAAAGTATCCTTAGTTTATTGTGTGGTTTTTATTTGATCTGTCTTTCAAGGGTATATTGCTTAATTTCATAATGAGGATTTTTGTTTTTTAAGAATTATGTTTTTCATTTCATTTATTCTTATTTTTATTTGATTTGCTACAGAGCATGTGCGCTCACCAGAGAGAGAGAAAGGGATGTGAGAAAGCAAGCTGCCAGGTCTGGGGCCCAGGCCACAGGTGGCTTTGTGGGCGTCCAGCGCCTTCACCCCCACACCGCCTGCTGGCCAACCGGAATGGGGTTTCCTACCAAGCTCTGTGGGTTAGATTAAACTCGGTATGGCCACGCAGCACGTGCTGAGTGACCGCAGTTCTGTGGCATTTATTGAGACTTGTGCTATGATCTAGCATTTAGCAATCCAGGGAAAACTTTCCTGCGTGACTCTCTCTCTTTTTTTTTTTAGAGGTTTTTGCCTTGGAGTGGCTATGCTCCCTGCAGAGAGAGACTGACAGAGACAGTGAGAGGGACAGTTAGACATCACCCCAGGAGGGATGGCCATGTGCAATCCCTTCTCCATTCTCCTGCTGGGACCTTGGCATGCACACACGCACACAGGCACACACGCACACATGCACACACGCACACAGGCACACAGGCACACAGGCACACACGCACACACGCACGCACGCACACACATGTGCCCTGCACCAGTGTCAAGCTACCTGGTCTGGGACTGGCACGGCAGTCGACCCTGTGAGAGTCCAGTGACGTAACCACTACACCATCCACATGACATTTTAAAAATACATATTCTAAGCTAATCTTGGCTTATTTTATTTTATTTTTAAATTTTTGCCGTAAGGTTCATGCATTTGCCAGAGAGAGACAGAGGGAAAGCAAGAAAGCAGACCGTGAGGGAGGGTCATGCCACGATCCCTCCTCCGCCTTGCTCCCTCCTCTAGGGACCTTGGACACGCATGCACATGTGCCTGGCAAGTTTTCCAGGTCAGCAGATGGTCGGTCATGTGGGCTCTGGCAGCCACAGCGTCCCCGGACAGCCCTGCTCTGCCACCGGTGCCGGTCCATGGCCTCCGTTCGCGGTGCTGTCTTCCTTCCCGCACGGGCCTTCAGGTTCTCCGGGCGTTGCCACCCACTCCCCGCCCTCCTCTGCTCAGCCATGTGTGCGGTTCTTAATTTCCGTGGTAAGTACAGAGATTGCCACACGTTTTCCACCGTTTGGCAGAAGTTTAGAAGTGGTCTGACAACATAAACCCAGTCGGCCCACCCCGCCCTGACCCCCGGCTCTGACATCGCTCCCGCCCCGTCGCACCCGCTGCGCCCAGACCGCTGGGGCCCGCCCCGCTGCCCTCCGTGCCCTCTGCTCTCATCCGCTCCGGCCCGCCCTTCACCAGGTTTCCAAAGCAGAGCCTCGGGCCTTCAGGGCTGGGCCCACCGGCAGGTCCCCAAACTGATCGTTTCCTGCCCTACACCAGGGGACCAGGAACGCTGTTCTGCGTGCTCAGGGGGGTCTAGCGAGTCCCCCTACCCTAGCATGTCTCTGAGAGGCGTTTGCCCCACTTCTGACACAGACCTCGGACTGCACGGGTCTGCAGGCTCAGTCTCACAGAGAGGATTTGGCTGTCCCAGTCGCCTTCCGGAATCCACGTCTTCCTCCTCCGGTTTTGAACGTTTAGAGTTTTCTTTGCTTTATGGCCAACTCTGGCTAAATTCAATTTGTTACCTTTTATTGTAAAGTCAGAAAGGTAAGGAGAGCTGCCCAGAGACCTGTGACTCATGAATAAAGCAACCCTGTCATAGAGACACTCAGGACAAGACACGGGATCTGCCGCCACCTCCGCCACCACCTGCTCTCACCCAGCCCAACCCTCCCTCCCTCCCCAGACAGCCTCCACCCGATCGTGCTAGCCGCGTCCTGGGGTTTCTGTGTAGTTCACCCCACAGCTGCACAGTCGCGATTTAGCCGTGTGGCCTGCGGGCACAGGGCCGGCCGTGCCCAGCCTGGGCAGTGTGGGCCGGGCAGCTCCCTGGGTAGCTGAGTGCACTACGCGGTGCCTGTGATCCGGGCTGGCCGGGGCTGGCCGTGGGGCGTCGTGGAGCGAGGCCCTGTTCAGGGCGCTTCTCTCTTTCTCTTTTTTTCTCTGTCGACTGTGAAATAACTAACTAAATAAACTTAAAAGACATTAGTTGTACCCATTTTTTATTTGGTTTGTCGTTTAGTCTTAATTTTGCAGCCTTCCCTGCAAACTTTCTTTTCCTCACCACGTACCTGCGGCACACAACCCTCCAGAGGGGACTTTGCTGACGGCCTGTTCACGGCAACTCTGGTGGGTCTTCCGTACTCCCTGCAAGTCGTTGGCCGAGCCGGAGGCTGACCCGGGTTAGGCCCGTCCCTCTGGCAGGGCCGTGGTGCGTACCCTCAAGGGCTCTCCAGGAAAGGGCCAGTTGCTGGTCTCTGTACCACGGACCAGGTGCCGCTCAAGGACAGGGAATTCTTTAGATTGTGGTGCAGGGGGCTGAGAAGCCCAGGGTCAGCAGGAGACCCTGGCTGCCCCACCTTAGCATGGCAGACGGCACCACGTGGGAGAGAGGATGAGAGCGGGACGGACCTCCAGGGCAAGCCCAGATCACCTGTGTGACGGCCTGCCCTCCGGAGACTCGCTCGCTCCAGGGGAGCCCCCCAGGAGGAGCCCCTCACCCCCAGCTGACGCACGAGGAACCCACACTGACTGCAGGAGGAACCCCATGACCTGGGCAGCTCTCAGCAGTCCCGCCTGGTCCCCTGTTACCGCCACTGCGCCGCAGATCGGCTCCCAGCACAGGAACGCCTGGCTGTGGTGTTCGCGCTGCAGCACCTGCTTATGCTCCGCGTACCGGTCTTGTCGTCTGGGGCTACACACGGGGTACGTTTATTTCATCATTTCTTTTACACTTATTACCTGGAGTAACTTTATAAAGAGATACACACACACACACACACACACACACACACGTACAACCGTTGGTATACATATTGAGGAATACATAGATATAAATGCATTTAATGAATTTAAATCTATTGAAAAGTTACCCTTCCCGAATCAGAAGTGGGCCCCACTCTGGCCACTGAGAGCCTCTGCAGGTGTCTCTGCTGCTCCCTGGAAGGAAGCCGGCCTCGCTGGGCTCGATCTGCACACTCCTTGCCCCAGACGCAGGATAAGCTGCTTTTCCAGGAAGTTCCGTTTCCTTCTAGTGGGAAGTCATAGTTGGAAATCACAACGTGAGCCCATTTCCTCACTTTCCATCGTGCCTAGGCCTCACAAGGGATTTAACATATGTTTGGTCCATAATCTATTTTTCTGCAGAGGATCGTCCGGGTTATGTGCTAGGATGTATCTCCGAAAGGTGGAGCTGCCTCCTGGTAGCTGGAGTGTCGTGTCGTGTTCCTGCAGCAGATAGAACTGAAATTCCAACATGCATATGCATGGCCACATCGTAGCTTTTACAATAATCCTATTCGGGAACGGTTAGGGTTATTTTCCTCAAAATATTAGATTTCTATAAGCAACACTTTTTATCATTACATATTTAAGTACAGACTAAAGGGCTTCTTAGTCTGGCTTCCTGTTGGTGGGATTTCAGGTTGAAATTTTCTAAGTAGCCTGATGGCTTTGGAATAGGCTTCGAGCTTCTTTGCCTTTCCTCCCTTTTCTACGTGAGGTGGGAAACAGAGAGGGCGCGGCTCACGGGCATGCGTCTTCTGGCTTTGATCTCTGGGGTACCCTAGTGGCAGCCCAGTTTATCCCTAGGTCAAACAGGAACACGGTCAGTCTATGAGCTGCCCCAGACCCAGTCACACCGAGCCACGAGAACTCAGCCCCGGGTCTGTAACGCAGAGAAGCAGGCCTTGGGCCTGGGACGACCCCGGAGGGGGTTGCAGCCTGAGCCACAGGCAGTGCACAAGAGGCCGTCCTCAGCCCTCAGCGAGGCCAGAACCGACATGGTGAATACCCTTCGGGGCGGGGGTTTCTCCCTGTGTCCCCCATGAGGCAGAGGGCTCTGCTCAGTGCCTGGGCCTCTGTTCTCGCTAACCTTCCCTCGGTGTCGGGAGGAGACAGGTCCAGCAGCACCCGGGGTCAGCAGGCGGTGTGTGCACACAGGTGTGCACGGGTGCTTGCTCGCGGCCCTGGCTGAGCGCCTCGCAGTCCTTGGTGTGGAGTCCTGGTCCCCGTTGTGAGAAGGGCATAGTGTCTTGGGGCCAGGGCTGGACAGAGGACAGCCATTTTGCCAGGTCCCACATCAGGGATGAAGGAGTCGAGCGTTCAGAGCTGGCAGCCCATGGTGTTAAATTGTCCATAAAAGCAGTTGTTAAAGCTGGGGAAACAAATGCAGCCCTTCTGCAGACACTCCATGGGCTGCTTATTCAGGAATTCCGCAAAAGCTCAAGGCTGGTAATGAGGCCTCTGGTAGCCCGGTGCCACGGCGTGACCGGCAGGGCACGTGGTCCCTGTGCACTGAGGCCTAATTGTGGAGGTTCTGATGCTCGAATGGAGCGCTGGTGGCAGGAGGCTCAAAGACCTGCCGCCAGGTCAGGCTGGGGAGGGGGGGGAGTTTTTACTTTTCATTCCCAGAGCTCCATTAGGAAATGAAAACGGACTTCGGGAGGAGCGGGGAAGAGGAGGGTGCGGGCCTCGGCGGAGAGACTGACCCTGACTGCCCCTTAGCGGGAGGCCGGGGAGCACCCTGGCTGCCTCCTGCCCTCCCATCCTCCGTAGGGGCCAGGATGTCTGCACTGGAGGTCACAGGCCATGCAGTTGGCCCTGCAGGTGGCCTCACCCAGGAGAGCAGATGTCTCGGGAACGAGGAGCCACAGCGCAGCCTGGGTGAGCCGTCACGGCTCCCTCCTGTACAGAAGCCGGCAGGTCCCAGCCCTGCCCAGGCATTACTAGCCCTGGACAATCTCCTCCTTCTCTAAGGCAGCGTCTGTAAAATTTGGGGTGCTCTGCGGCATTATTATGAAGAGTAAAGGAAATAATAAACAGGTGCGGGACCTGGCACAGGAGGCGGTGTTCAGACCCCACGCCCTCCCTGTGCGCTCCTCTTCATGCTCCGTCCGTGGTGGGGCACGGGTGGCACTTGCTGAATGGACGACAGCACCAACCACTGGCTCCGCGTGCCGGGCACAGTGCTCACACTGGAGCCCCCGGGGTTACCCCGAAGTCTCCTGGGGTGCCAGTGTGGGAGCGCCCCTCCCGTTCTCCCCTTCCTTGGGCAGTGCAGGGTGAGAGCTTGCCCTGAGCCTGGGTGGGCGGGCTCCTGCGGCTGCCGTGGGACACAGGTGCTGAGGTCTGGTTATGAGTGAAGGCGTGGAGAAGAGGGAGGCTTGGATTCCAGGCACTGCATTGTTAAGAGGGACTGTGGGAGAGAAGCAGGCCAGCCCGAGGGCCCGCGGACGCAGCCACTGTGAAGTAAGGCAGGCCTCTAACAGAACCACCCGCCCAAGTGCCGAGCCACCAGAGGTCTGTTTGAGGGACAGTGAGATGAGAGACCAGGGTCAGGATAGTTACTCAGGGGCAAGTGACTGAGTGCCGATGGGGAGGGGACTGGCACCTGCTTGGACTGTGCTCTATAACGACCGAGAGACCAGGGTCAGGAGAGTTACTCAGGGACAAGTGACTGAGTGCCGATGGGGAGGGGACTGGCACCTGCTTGGACCGTGCTCTATAACGACCGAGAACACGCTGAGCTTCCCCAGGCCGGGCAGTGGGCTCGCCCGCTGTCTCCCGGCAGCCTGGCTGCAACGACTCCCTCCGCCCGCACCTGCCTCTTGTTCCACCAACCCCCAGAAGGAGCATCTGGAATTAGTTAGCTGGTAACAAAGATTCTAGAACTATCCCCAAAGCCAACTGTACTCGAGCACGGAGGTTCTGTCAGAGTTTCTGGGTGGAGCCGGGGCCAGCTGAGGAGGAATGTTCGAGGCATTTCTGATGAGAGCAAGCACTGACACCTCCCTTCCCGGACTGGCTACTCTTCCCTGTGATTTTGTTTTGTTTTCAGTTTTTTGCTTTACTTGGTTTTTGAGAAAACTCGCGTTCCCTCTGGGCATGCTGTATGGGAGGTGGTTTCTGTCCTTTCTCCTGGGGCCAAGTCTGAGCAGACTGATCAGAATCATGGACGATGCGGCCACACAGGCCCGTCACCTGCACGGCGCTCCCGTCCACACCAACCCCCTTACCGGCAGACCCGTCACCTGCATGGCGCTCCCGTCCACACCAACCCCCTTACCGGCAGACCTGTCACTGGCACGGCACTCCCGTCCACACTGACCCCCTTACCGGCAGACCCGTCACTGGCATGGTGCTCCCGTCCACACCAACCCCCTTACCGGCAGACCTGTTACTGGCACGGCTCTCCCGTCCACACCGACACCCTTACCGGCAGACCTGTCACTGGCACGGCGCTCCCATCCACACGGACCTCCTGACCGGCAGATCCCTCACCTGCACGGCGCTCCCGTCCACACCAACCCCCTTACCAGCAGACCTGTCACTGGCATGGCGCTCCCGTCCACACCAACCCCCTTACCAGTAGACCTGTCACTGGCATGGCGCTCCCGTCCACACCGACCCCCTTACCAGCAGACCCGTCACCTGCACGGCGCTCCCGTCCACACCGACCCCCTTACCGGCAGACCTGTCACCAGCATAGTGCTCCCGTCCACACCGTCCTCCTTACTGGCAGACCCGTCAAATACACTGGCAGTCACTTTCTCGTCCCCTCGTCCCTCAGCGTTTCCTCAGCCCAGCACCGTCTGGATTCTGCCCCGTGAGTGCCGTGCCGCTTTGCTCGCCGGGCCCCCAGTGGTGCAGGCTCTCCCCTGTTTTCTTTTCCGATGTGACTCTCTGCTGATGTCCTGCACTCTGGCCTTCCGCTGGCTCGCCCAAGCTTCCCTCTCCCACCACTGCCCTCCTTGGCTGTCACGAGGGTGCCTGCCCGCTGGCCTGGCCGGCCCACTCATCCCTGCTCCCCCACTGGCCCTCAGGCCCCCATCCTCGCTCCCTGTTCTCCATCGCTCTTTTTCCTTTTAGTCATGTATTCTGTAGAGGTTTCTCAAAGCCATCTTCTAAACTTCTCACTAGATTTCCCTTCACATGTTGCCTGTCCTCATTCCCGGGGCCTCCTACTCCTGGGAGCTCCGAGCGTCTCCTCACTGGCACCCTGTCCCCGTCCCTGTCCCTGTCCCTGTCCCCTTCCCTGTCCCCATCCCTGTCCCCGCTTCATGCTTGTAGTTTTACTTCTCCTACTTGAAGGTGGAGCAGACTGGAGGCTTTCGGGGGTCTGGCTGGCCAGATGAAGGGGTGCAGGAGGATGCTCTGCTGCTGGTTTTGTTAGGCCTTTCGTCTGGGCACAGTGAGGGGCCCAGGGAACGCTCTGCCTGTCTCTTGCTTAGTGAGTGAGAAGCTGATCAGCATTCTTGGAGCAGAAAGGGAAACTGGATGAGGGCTGTCAGCCTCCACGCCCCACGCATGTCCGTATCGAGTCCCTGTTTTTATCACACGGCCGTGTCCTGACACTGTCCCTGCTGTCCCCAATGTGCAGGGCTGCTGCCGTGTCCTCTGAACAGGGAGGGGGACCTGTCAGCAAGCTCGCTGGCTGGAGAACAGCCGACTCCTTCTCCAATCGATGCTCAGCCAATCGCGTTAATTTAGCTCTTTCCCTTCCAACTGGCTTTTAGCATGCTTGGCTTCCCCAATTATTGAGTCTTTTGGAGATTCGGGTATAAATTGTGTTTACCGTGAGAGTTCCCACCGGATGTTTTTGAGATTCAATTTTCTTAAGCCTCTGAAGTACTCACTGTCCATCAGACTGGCCCCGTCCAAAATTTTGTTTCTGTTTACTTCCCTCTTCTTCCCTCTCTCTGGAGGGTTCCCTCTTGAAATAGCTTTATATCCTTTTTTTAAGTTGATTTATTTATTCCACAAGAGGAAGAGCGAACGAGGACCCTTCCACAGGGTCCCGATTAAACGCCCGCCCCAGCTGGCCCGGATCACAAGCAGGTGCATGCCTGGTGTGTTAGGGAGGCCCTGGGATGTGGACCTGGGACCTTTCCTACGTGGGCCCCGTGTGTAACTGCTGCACCCCACCCGGCCCCCTCGAAATCTGTTCTGGTGAGGTCTTAGGAGGAGGCAGAAGTGTCCGTATGCGGCTGTCATACTCCCTTCATTGCGTTGTGGCCCTCGACTTCTCACCTGTAGAGAAGCCCGCGCTCAGAGCGGCCCTTCGGCGTCTCTACTCCTGAAGCTGGGCTCGGTTCTCACCCTCGAGTGCTAGCACGGTGGGAACAGGTGCCCTGGTTTGGAATCATCTCTCTTGTTACTTTAGAGATACTCACCATCGTGTTCTTGAAACCTCTCGTCATCCCGTCGTGGGTGACCTAAAGCTGTCACCCTGTAAGATTCCTGCATTCCTTGCTGTCCTGAACGTCTCTGCTTCCCCGAGTCGTGTTAACGTACGCCGGAGCTCTGGCTCCAACCCGTCTCCTGCCTTCTCCTGCGTTTGGGGCATGATTTGCAGCAGGTGTCCCGGCTCGCCCTGGGTCTCTGCCCACAGCTATGTCTACCCTGCTTGTTCCTTCCTTTCTTCCACAGTTTGTTTATTCTTTATCCTGGGAAAGGGAAAGAGACCACATCCCCATCCCCAGTAGAGGCCTGCCCCAGCCTCAGCCGGCCACCCCGGGGCCCAGGCACGAGCACCTGTCTCACACGTGTGTTCAGGACCGTCCCGTGCAGGCCCACGAGTGTCCCACCACCGCACCCCACAGCCCTGTTCATTTCTTTGAACTGCTGTTTCGTTTGAGGAACTTTCTTCACGGCTTACTCCCTCACGCCCTGGGTCCCGTCAGACAGGTTGCCGAGTGTCTCCGCCTGTCTGTCTGTCTGTCCGTGTTGCTCCCGGATGCTGACGTTTCAGCGTGACCTTCTCTTTCCCTGCCCCGAAACGTCATTCTGTGACGATGGGCAGGGGTGCTGCGGCCGCTGTCCCGGCAGCCTTTCCTTTGTCACCAGACCCAGGGCCCTGCTCCTACCTCCAAACCCAGCCTTCCCCGAGCCGAGCCGGGCAGTGGGGCAGGCAGAGGGGCGGGACGCCACAGGGCCTCCTGCCTTCGGCTGCTCTCCAGCCACGCCTACGCCCGGCCTCTGCTCTCCTGCCCTCGCCAGTCTGGAGCGGGGCTGCCCCACGTGTGGCTCGGTGTCCTCCTCTGGTCTAGCCCTGCACAGCCCTACGCGAGGACGTCCCCTAGCTCTGGGCGGCTGGTGGCACCCCTTCCGGCTTCCCAGGGCTAGCCCACATTTCTAAGTAAATATTTCAGAAGCCCATCTTTGCTGCGGTTTCTGCGGTTTGCGTAAAACGCCCACAGCGCGTCCTCCCGGCATCGTCTGCCCGCTTCGGCGTCTCCGTTTGGAGGCACCTTCCCCACTCGCCTTCTGCCCTCCGGTTCGGCCACTAGCCCAAAGTGCCCTAGCCGGGGCTGCCGACGTCCTCCATGTGGGAAAGCCAGTGGGGTTCCGGCTCTGGGCCCCGGCTCCTCCCCTCACTGGCTCTGGGTCCTCACCCTCCCGGGCTCTGCCCCGCCAGACCGGGCCCAGCTCCGAGAAGTCCTCTCCTTCACGGTGACTTCGTCGGCTTACGTGGCTTTACTCCCGTCCTGAATCCCAGCCGAGCAGTCCTCGGAGAAGGCCGGCTGTGGGCTGTCACAGGGCACTCCGGCGCTGGGGTGCCATCCTCTGCCCTCCGTGGGCACTGCCGGCATGTCTTGGCACCCACCTTACTAATCCTTCGGGTCACCGAGACAGCCTCCCATGGTCCTTGAGCTCCCAGCCTCCCCATCTGTCCCACACGGCTGCTGAGACGCACCTTGTAAAGACGTCGCTCTGCGTCACTCGGGGCTTCCCACGCTTCTGGATCCAACCTGACGTCAGCGAGCAGTCGGCACAAGCTCCCGCGAGTCTGAGGCGCTTACCTGGTGTACGAGCCTCACCTGTCTCCACGTCCGCCTCCACCCAGCGCGTGTAGGCGCCTGTCCTTCTCCCGGAATGCGCTGGGTCCTCATCCTTTGTCCTGGTGTTAATGCGACTCTCCTCCCCCTCTCTGAAATTCCACTGGGCACCTCCCGACTTCTTCTCAGTCCCTCCCGTGTGTGCTCCCCTCGCTCTGCAGTGACCCTGGACCCCGACCCTGAAGCATCTGTCACAGGGTGGCTCCTCTCTGTTCCGCTCTTTGACTGCTCGGAGCTCTCCCGGGAAGGCACGGTTTTCTCTGATGTCGTGTGGGCAGCCCGGCACAGTAACGTGGGAGTGGGGACCCCCACACTGCGCCTTCGTCTGCACCCATGAAGACGCCGGCGCGGGCCAAGTGCCGTTTCCCTGGGGCCATCAGTCCGACGTGAGCGTGCTACGCTGTGCCGGCTGGCGGACCTCGCAAGGCCGGGCCCAGGCCGAGTTCAGGGCCCCGAGGAAGCTGGATATCGTGGGGAGGGGAATCCAGGATTGTAAGCCGGAAGACCAAGCACCTCCCCTCCTTTGTCGTTCATCAGCCGTGTGACGGGTAAGGAAGGTAACTCCCCGGACCCTCGCCGCCGAGCCCGTGCCGCCGTGGACCGAGTTACATTACCGTGCCGCGTTCACCACGTCCCGGAGGGCTGCGCTCACCCCGGTGAGTGCGCTGTCTGTCAGGCCAGGTCTGATGGCCCCTGGAACTCCCCCTGCACTCTGCTCGGGTGGCAGATGTCTGTCCTGTCCTCACATGGCATTGCCCCTGCCCGTGACAGCCCTCTGCTGCCACTCAGCCCATCTTCCCAGAGAGCCACGCAGCTCTGAATTGCAGACGGCCACTTGTCAGCAGGTAGGACTCTGAGCCTGTGACGCCCTGAAGCCCCTCGGGCCCAGGAAGCGCAGACAGGCGTGTGCAGACCCGTGGTACCCCAGGAGTGCTCTGGAGGACTTTGGAGATGGCCAAGTCTCACTGCAGGCCTGGGGGTCTTTCTCTCCCTCCTAAGAGAATCACGCACCTGTTAGATCCCCACAGCTCCCACCCCAAGGGTGCCGGCCTATGGAGACCCGTGCGCACGGCGGTCCCAGAACCAAAGCGGTAGTGGAGATGTGTGACTACATTCCCGAAACCTGCTCGCGTTCACATTTACGACACCTCTGTAAAGACAACACGCGTCCACCACTCCGTGCTCACGTCTTTCCCCACTACGATCAGGGGGTCTTCAAAAACTTCGTGGAAAATGCATATTATAAAATTGCATGGATTTAAAACAAATTTTGCACCCAGACCTCATATTTAAGTCCATGTCCCACGAACTCCCTGAAGTCCTTTCACCCACATGATTTGTATGACACACAGGGCACGTTTTCTTTAAATTGTACAGATGGGAAATTTTTACAGCTGGAGAGCTAGAGAGACAGAAAGTCGCGAGTGTCCCTCGTGTCTCAGTGTTTTCTGTGACGGGATGAGAACGCTTCAACTTACGGAAATTGGCTGAGCTAATGGGTCTGCATCTTTCGCTTAGACTTCTCTCTCTCTGGAAAAACAATCTGTAAATAGCTTCGGTCCAGCAGATTGCAGAGCGTGCTTTTGGCTGTGTGTGGAGGATCCCGTAAGAGCACAGATCGGGGGAATCAAGTTGTCCTGATTCCCCTGATGTTGCCACAGCAATGTGTCACGTGGCTTTCCGTCTCCCACGAGTGCCACCGCCTGTGGCTGGCCTGGTCGGAGTCTACTGGGGGTCATCTACCGAGGGACCGTGCCGACACTGGGTCCTCCAAGTCTCCCCTCTTCTGCTGCCAAGGTCTCCATGGTGCCCTGGGCCGGGCTTGCCAGATGAGTGACCACGCCTCGGGTGCCTGGACAGATGCCCGAACGGTGCGTGCCCGGGCAGTCAGCTCCTGACTGCCGGCACAGAACGCGGCCATGGCCACTGGTGTTTAAATGCAAAGTGCCGAAAACTGGCAGTTCCAGAGGCTGGTTGGTGGCACAGGAACACAGCGGGGCCGCACGGGAGAGGCCCGAGCGTGCCGGGAGTACTCACATGTGCTCGGATCTCGGCCAGCTGAGACTGCGGGTGCACTGGGCACAAACACCCTGCTGGGGTGCCTGCCCCCTCTCTATTTATCTTTCTCTCTCTCTCATGAAATAAATAATAAATAGATAAACTTAAGGGAGAAAATGCTGGTAGTTCTGAATGTTCCGAGTAGACCATTCTCTATTTCTCCCCTCCTTCCTTCTCTCTCCAGCTGTCACTTATCTCACACACGGCCACAGCTGGAATTGTTACCAGGTTGCCACTCAGAAACAGAAATAGAGTGGATATGGCGTTTTCCGGGCTCGTGGGAGGAAAGCTGATTAATCTGATGTTCAGAAAAGGGTCAGGAGCCCCATCTCAGCCAAGGTGTCCAGACAAGACACAGCTGTGAAGGCGGCGCTGGGAGAGGGGCCTGGAGGGCGAGCCTCTGTAAGGAAAGAAAAGCCTCGCAGGGCCCTGTCGGGTAGAGCCAACGGGGAATGTCCTTCCGGAAATGCCTTCTGAGATCATGAGGGCACCCCCATGTGGTACACGCCACGCGCCAGAGCTGTTTAGTGACGTCTTCGCGGTGTCTCTCCAGCACACCACGTGGCAATTCCCGAACAGCCGCTGGGCATCCCAGAGCTCCCCAGGCCCCTTTACCCCCTTCATTAGTATGCTGGCTCGGCTACTCCTTACAGTGTCCGTTTTGTAGGAAGAAAACGCTTCTGTCCTATCAGGCCAAGAGACCGATTTGCTGCATGAGGCGAAATTACCTGAGATAGCTTTCAATCCTGAGCACACCGGGCCCTTCAGGAAGGCTGATCTGATGCATGTGTACTGGGCTCAGTAGGGGGACTTAGGGGACGTTCCAGCAGGCTGGGGATGGAGACGCCCAGCAGCCGCCTTCCTGCCCTCCCACCCCACCTGGAGAGTCAGAGTTTGGGTTTCAGTGACGCCGAACGCCCGCGCTCCGTGGCCTCCGGCCTGCTGTGGCCGGACCCGGATACCGTGAGGCCGCTCTGGCCTTCATTACTAGTTGTGCTGACTCTGGGGAAAAGGTGCTTCTTTGTATCCTGCCCGAATTACATAAAGCCAGAACCCTGACGTCTAGTTCTCTAGAAGAAATCAAGTGAGACGCCCTAACGCCCCACCACCTGTGAGTTTCCGTGTTCCACCCCAATTCCAGGTCTCCGGTAACTAGTGCGTGTCCTCACGGCCGGCTGGGTCTGGCTGTCCGGCTCATTGTGCCGCCCAGGCCCTCGTCCTAGCAGGCATCCAGGAAACTCCAGTCCATTAGTTAAACGGGAACACCCGGCACCGTCTCCCCTGCCCTGGTCGTTACCCACATAGGAATGTCCGCATCGTGGACAGCGTGGCCAGGGCAATGTCCTGTCCTTCCAGGGGTGAACGAAGTGTCTGTCATGGCCAGCTGCGTCAGCTCAGCTCGGCTGAGCGACGCCCAGACAGCTGCGGAGCCATGTCCCGGGATGTCGGGACGGGTTCTCGAAGAGACTCTTCTCTGGATCTGTGGTGTGGATCAGGAAGAGCTCCCTCACCCAGTGAGAGCGGATGGTCCAGACGGAACGTGACGTGGACGTGCCATGATGGAGAATGACAGGACCTTCTCGCCCCTTACATTCCAGGGTGCATTGCAGCACTGGGGTTCATCGGAGGAGGT
This sequence comes from Tupaia tana, assembly GCA_026018925.1. NCBI lineage: Eukaryota > Metazoa > Chordata > Mammalia > Scandentia > Tupaiidae > Tupaia > Tupaia tana. The sequence goes on along the minus strand of JAKSZU010000015.1, from coordinate 111,088,956 downwards.
TACTGCTCCCTTTTCTGGAGTCGGGGAGACCATCACTGTCTCGCTTAGTGGAGAGACCCTGGATCTTGGCTTTGCTGCTTTTGTGGTTCTGGAGGTCCACAGACGGGCCTGGGCTGGTGGGGGACGTCCCCATCCTGTCCGCCCAGAGCATCACGTGTCACCTGTGTGGGCAGTGACTGTGACGGCGTGCCAGCTCACTGCGGCAGCCCTGCCCAGAGTTCTCGCAACAGCCGTGGCAATCTTGGCCAGGCGACCCAGTGTCCCGTTTGTCACGCAGTCGCAGGGGTAACGGGCCCACTGCGTCCCCTCACACTTGCTGGGGACAGCACGCCTGAGCGAGTCGCCGTGACTTCTAACAAGACAGGATGGCCAGTACCGTGTCCACAGTGGTGAGCGCCAGCCCCCGCACCAGGAGGGCCTGGCCCACCTCATGCCTCCCAGCCCTGGACCGGCAGGTTTGGTGCAGAGAGAATGAAGAAGGGGCCGGTTTCAAGAGAAAGGGGGGCGCATTTCCCTCCCTGATCAGACGAGGATGGAGGTTTCGGGGTGTGCCAACTTTGCTGCAGAGGGGCTGTGATCTGCACCACGCCCAGTGGGTGTGGGCTGACCAGATGAGGGCTGGGACGTGCAGAGGGATTTGAAGCAGGACTCGGGGTTGGCCGCCAGTTCTCAGTGATAACTTAGGGTCTTGCTCTGGCTCCTTTTCTAAGGACAATAATTGTCTCTTACTGACACCCGGAGTGACTTCTCAAACGTGTTCATTCTCAGAGCTCAGCAGAGGGTGAACGGCAGGCCAGTTCAAGGCCCCTGCCTGTGGGTGGTCAGCTCTGTGGCTGCTGGTGGTTCTGGGGTGCAGGCGTGGAGCGAGAGCTTATCCTGCAGGGGTCCAGGCTGGGGGAGGTTTCCCGCGCCCCTCTACTCCACGCCGCCCTCATACACATGCAACACCTGTGGTTCTTTGCCAGACAAGTTAGAGGAAGGGAAGCAATGATTTAGGGACACCATAGTAACAAATGTCACGGTGGCAGATGTGAGGGCGAGGCCGTGTCTCCATGGAGACGGGGTCAGGTTCGCCGGCTTGCAGGAGAAATGTCGAGGCGAGAGGTGGTCCTCGCCAGGGAGCCAGCAGACACCCTCCGCCTGGCACTCAGGCTTTGACGCGGAGAAGGTGGGCTTCTGCCGTGTGCTCGGGTCACACTCGGAGCTGCTGCTTTAGGGAACCAGCACTTTTATTTATTGACTTTATAATTGTCAGAGAGCACACGCTCTCACCAGAGACACACGGAGAGAGGGCACTTCCCTGGGCAACGGCCCCATTGCAATTCCTCCTGCTCCGTTTCTGTCCCGCGGGGACTTTTGGCAGGCATGTGCAGTCAGTGTGGTTTTCACGATGCCAGGGCCAGGATTTGGGTGACGGCCAGCCATGCAGGACCCAGCTCCCTTAATTCCTAGGCTGGGGGCTCACCCGCACACCTGATTTAAGGTACTGTTTGAAATAATCCTTGTGGCAGATGCCTTTTGACTTACAAGCCAACTTGCCTTTCCCACTTAGGCAGCTCTCTTCCTTTCCCTTTCCCCTCGCACACGGCCCCAGGAGGGCTGCCAGAAGGCCGCGGGTGAAGCCGTCTCCTGGGTCTATTGCCCGGAAGACTAAGCTCTTCGGAGGATGAGTGGTTACAAAGGGGAAGTAGAGACGAAGGCGGTGGTAAGAATGCTGTTACAATGATGGACCGTGTAGCCCACGACTGGGAGAGAGGAGTCTAGGGTGGATGAAGGAGGAGGACGCTGGATCCGGAGGAAAACTGGTGGGGAAGAGTGGGAAGTCTCCACTACGAAGCGCGAGGACAACAGGAGAGCTGAGCCTGGGAGCCATGACAGGCCCACGGCACACCTAGGGGAGCAGGCGCCTAACTGGAATTGGGGCCGATGAGTTTTAGACTAAAAGATGTGACTGGCGAGGTGGTCCACCTGGACCCTGGCGTCTCCCAGATCTGGTAGTGCCCAAGGTGACGGGGACACGTTAACCCGGGACTTAACCTCTCCCAACAGAGTGGGGTGGTGAGTAGGGCCACTGCCCACGGGTCAGCGCATCTGCTCTCTCTGGGAGGGCCGAGGTCTCCAAGCCCCGCAGCAGCCCCCCCACACTCCAGGCCTCTGTGAAGGAGGCCTCCCCACACCTTCCTGCCCTCACGACTCGGGGGCATACACGTGCGTCCACGCCGTTCTCAGTAACTGGCCGCCCCACGGGACCGGGCCTAACTTTCCGTGGTTTGCTTCTTACCAATGGCCCATGAATGTAGTAAGATGGGGTTTACAAAGCAGGGCTTCAGGGCTGGTCATTTTGTTCACCAGACACTTCCACGCGGTTTTACTGGGCAAGGGAAATCAAAGCTGCCCCATTATTAGCTTAATATTGACCATTTACAAATATAATGTTTATCTTGTTTTTAAAACTTACTTATTTTAATTGACATATAGTAATTATACATCTTTTTAAGTACGATGTGATTTTTCAGGATAAGGATACAATGTTAATGATGAAACTGGGGTCATTAGTATAGCTACCCTGTTGTAGTTACTCTGAGATAGCCCGTAACTTTGTAACTCTATGCACCTACTGTAATTTGTGCCACTGGAAATGGTTACATTTATCGTCTGTAATTTTGTGCTTATCCATCCACCCGCCTCAGTGCCCTCCCCCGGCCCTCCCTGGTCTCTAGCGTCATTCTTGAACTCTTGACTTCTGTGAAAAAACGCACCTTCTTTAGAAGCCAGGATTCTTTTGTCCTCTTTTCTTCGTTAAGTTGTCCCCTTTCTTCCTGCTGATTAGCTGGGAGGCTGCGTGCACCCCCAGCTCGTCCCCATGGAGCTGACGCCCTCCTGCGACATGGCAGTATCTGACCGAGCAGGCTCTTCTCAGCCGCGAGCAGCAGTTGTCAGAATGGAGGCCGTGTAATTTCTGAGGCTGGACCGAACATGCCTGGCGCTTCTCCCGTGTTCTCTGGGAATGCTTGTTCTTGGAAATCAGCCTCTAGGCTGCAGGGGCGCCTGAGCTAGGGCAGAGACCACATGGGGGAGCCGTGAGGGGGTGCTCAGGTGAGCCCTCACCTGCAGACACCGTCCACGCTGGATGTGCGCCGGGGCACCTCCAAGCCTGTCCCGGCCCAAGCCGCCGAGACAGCCCTGCTGTCCAGTCTTGGCAGTCGAGGCCCCAGACCTGGCACAGTGGGGCCAGGTTTCCTTTACCTACAGATGCCGTAGGCACAAAGAAAAAGCCGGTTTTCAATTGTCTGTTATACAGAACAGCAAAGCACTAATAAGACTACTAGAGTTGGGACCAGCAGTTAGCGTAATGGCTATGTCACTGGACTCCCACGTAGTCGACCGCAGTTTGAGTCCCGAACCCGGTAGCTTAAACTCACGCTGGGTGCATGTGCGTGCGTGCCCAAGATCCCGAGAGGAGAATGGAGGAGAAGGGATTGCAGCGTGGCCATCCCCTTGGGGGGTGACTTCTCACTCTCTGTCTCTCTCTGTCTTTCTGGTGAGTGCACATAGCCAAAGCCTCTAAAAGAAAACAAAAAAGAATTAAGAAGAAAACATAACCAGAGTTTAGTGCTCGTGAGCTGTGTGCATGTACGCACTAAAGCACGTGTCGCCCAGATTTACTCGAACTCACACACCCGGAAATTAATCTGTCAGCCGTCCCAGCTGTCAGGTGTCGGTGAGGTCTCAAGGATGCCATGACGCCTGAGCCAGCGAGTGCGCGCCTCGGGGATGGAGGAGAAAGTTTGGGCAGGTGTCCTGGCTTGTACCCGGAAGTTGTTATCTACCCCCTGCAGAGTCCGCTGGGCCTTCCCGGGGATTCCTCCCCATTCCTTCCGGAGAATCCCTTCTGCTAGACTCTGCTCGGTTCCTGGGGACTTTAGCACTGGCCTCCCCTGCACCTCAGCTCTGCACTCCCGGCCTGGGTGTCACGATCAGTACCGTCCCCCGAGCCCGCACGCCCCAGCTTTTCCTGCACCTTCTTCATGGATCACACATGACTGGCTCATTTTCATTCACATATCCGATTTTGACCATGCTTTTTTAAAAAAAAGAAAAATATTTCTGATTACTTTGAAAAAAAATTGCTATAAGGCACATGTGCTCACCAGAGAGAGACAGAGAGAAAATGAGAAAGCAAGCCACCAGGTCATGGACTCAACCACAACGCCACCTACTGGCCAAAACCAGGCTTTTACTATGACTCTGCTAGGTCCATGTGTATGGATCTGTGTTTCTTTCTTTCTTTTTTTTTTTTGGAGAGGTTTTCGCTATAGGGCGCGTGCGCTCGCCAGACAGACAGAGACATAGAGACAGAAAGCGAGAAATCACCCCCCAGGGGGGAGGGTCACGCCGCAATCCCTTCTCCATTCTCCTCTTGGGGATCTTGGGCACGCACGCACACGCGCCCGGCGTGAGTTTTAAGCCACTGGGTCCACGCGGTCGACTACGTGGGAGTCCAGCGACACAGCCATTACGCTAACTGCTGGTCCCCCTGGGTCTGTGTTTCTTTGTATGTGGATGTCTGAGTCACTCACAAGGCTACATGTGGACTCGCTTTTCTACCCTCACCCTGAAGCGCCTCATTGACCACATAACACACAAGCCATGTTCCTTGGAAAGGGTGACGATAGCGAGACTCCCTTAGGAGTGGGGTCTCGTAGCTTATGATCCTTAGACTCTGGAAGACTTTCCAATCGTCCACCTTAAGGATTTTATACTAAAATGTACATACATATTCTCCTGACTTGGCCCGAGTGGATACAGAGGCAATGACCGCGAAACCCGCTCGACAGCTCATGTATAATTCCTTCCTGTGTGGACAGCGCCGTGGACAGCACCGTGGACAGCGCCGTGGACAGGCCGTGGGCGTGGTTCGGCAGTGAGAGCGCACGTCGGCCCACGCGAGGACTCCTTCACAGCGTTCCTACCTGGGTGCACATCGGCTGCAGAGCACTTCCCCGCCATATTGGCCACTCTCAGAATCTATACAAAACACAGCTAGTCCCTCAAATGTGCTTTCACCTACAGAACGTTACCAGAAATCATCTTTCTTCTCCTTAGGAAGGAGCGCGTCACTGTGGTCATTAATGACCTGTGAAGAGCAGGCCAGAAGACAGAGCTCGTGGTTTGACCGTGTCTTTTTCCGAAGTCCCTAGGAGCTGTCGTTTGTTTGTTTTCTGAAGGTGGAGGACTGTCATTTAAAGAAACACACCCTGGCAGGAGAAAAGATGAATATTTCAACCCGGTGCTATTTTGCTTTTGGCTCAGAAAGGCAAACACATTTTTGCTAATAGATTTTGTTCTCCTGTCACATGGTGCTGCAGGTTAGAGAACACAAATTATGGTAAATCTCCTGCTCCTTGCATTAGAAACAAATAAACAAAAACGCCAGCCAGACAAAAGAATGTGATTTATACCTCCCTACAATCGCATCTCTTTCCAGCAATATATAATCACACTGCTGCCCTCGCTTTCCAGCTTGGGAAGAACAGGAGAAAGCGCATTGTTTGTTTGTTTGTTTTTTCACTTCTGTTGATAAAAAATAATAAGTAGAATAATAAAATCCATCAATTTTCCTGAATGTGTTATAGGAAAAGAGCAAAATTGCGTGGCTGTTTATGAATCAGTCGGATTTGTAAGTGCAGAGTATTTGGCCTAAGCTCAGCCTGCTCTAAAACAAATATCCCCATGGCATCTTCTGTATTTAAACCCTTTTTCTCAGATGAAAGTCTTCCAAGTGAAGCCTTCGGTGCTGTGACCGCGCGGGACCCGGAAGGGCTATGGAGATTCTTGTTCTGATGGGGACAGGTGACTGCCATGTTCCTGATGGCCTCCGGCACGTCAGATTCCGAGGTGCTCCCCTCTGGGCCCCAGTTAGCGACAGTGCTGTGCTCTCAGTCCCCAGGGGGGCTCAGCATTTGCAGAAAACGTGGGGGTTAGCGGATTCTGGCGGCGGCCTGACAGTAGCCTGCTTCCCGGCCTGGTGCCGCCGTTTCCCATCACGCCACCCACCCACCCACTCACTGCCTCCGTCAAAATACTTGCCGTGTCCTTACTGGGTGAAGAATTCTGTGAACACGGTAACGGGGCCGCGAGGACCCTGCTTCCGTCACGCTGACTTTGCGGAGGGAGGCCACCAACTAGCAAGCTCCCCACGGACCGGCTGTTTGTAGATCGTTACTGGGAAGGCCGTGCAGAGACGCGGATGGAGAATGCCCAAGAAAGCCGCTCCGAAGGCAGAAGCAGGGTACGGAGCCCAGCGTGGACCGTGCCCTCCAGGGAACCTGCAGGGCCGTGCTCAGGCCTGCCTGGACCTGGAGGGAGCAGAGGGCGGCTGGGGCACAGTGACAGCCGTGACGTGGGAGAGGGCCGCGTGTCTCCAGGACTGGGGTGTGGGAGTGGGGGAGGTGGGCACCACGGTGGCATGGAGTGGGCATTGTAGCGTGGCCTTCGGCCCGATGTGCTAGAACGCCATTTCTTCTTAAATGAGAAAAAGTAGGGGAGAGAAAGCAGAAAAATATTTAGATTGTGCGATATTATCAGAAGCTCAGCATCAGACAGAGCCTGTGTGATATGCCCCAGGGTTTCCGAGCGAAAATCTCCAAGTCTGGTACTCAGGGGCGGGCATCGGGGGTGTCTCTGTGGCAGGTCGGGGGCGTGGAGACGGTATTTGGAGAGTCACACTGGAAAGAATGTTCTCAGGGGTGCGAGAGGCCAGGACAAGCCTGGGGCATTCCACGATGAGAGGCAGGGGAGGAGCAGAGGGGGCAGAGAAGTTTCTGCGTGGAGGAGGAGGGCCGTCAGGAGGAGGAGGGCCGTCAGCAGGCCCGGCGTCCCGGCGTCCCGGCGTCCCGGCGTCCCGGCGTCCCGGCAGCCCAGTGGCCCGGCAGAGAGCGGACTGAGGGGCAGGAGCCTCATCTCTGTCCAATGCCAGCCCCGCAGTGGCTTTCACAGTGCTGTTGTGGTGGAGTCTGGAGCCGTGAACGCCCGACTGGGGCAGGCTTTGGCGTGACCGGCGCCCTCGAAGCGGACCACCCTCGCTCGGCCCAGTCGTAAGTTCAGACTTTGCCCTGGACTGAGTTTAGAATCAAGGGCTATGTCTCCTTGTCTTTAAACTGTGGGTATTAGTCCCACCTGCGTCATGCGAGAGCTTCGAAGCTCATTTGAAATAATACATCGGGACATTGACCACAGGCTGGCCCAGAGAACGTAGTTAATGATGGCGGAGTAAGAACTCTTACCGAAGGGCCAAGAAATGGTAGAATGAAATTTCGAAGTGAGCTGACAACTCGCTGTGGGGCGTTTGCGAGGTCAGGGCTCTCTGGGTGATGCTTGAGCCCCTGCACACACCGGGAAGGGGCCAGGTACGTGGGAGACACGCGAAGAGAGCTTGAGAGAGGGCCGCGGGTTGGGTTGGCACATCCAGACCCCCTCACAGAAGGCTCCAGGGAAACGTGGGCCATTCCTGGCTCCCATGTAGAAACCTGGTGGGGAGAGGCTCGGGGAGCCCTGGGCGAAGGATAGAGACAACGCCCGCCCTGACAGTGCAGCCACGCTGCCGCCCCACAGCCTGCCAGCGTCGTCGGTGACCGTCCCCAGGACCCCGTGGGAGCTCAGGCCCCAACAGGCCGTTGAAAGTAGATGGAAGGATACAAGGGGGTTCTGAGCATTTTGTGGTGGGGCGGACAGTGGCACAGTGGTCAAACGTGATGCTCCGGGGGCTGAGGTACACGGGAAGGTTGTGGGTTCGCGTCCTGAGACCTCTCTGCTTGTGACGGCATGTCGTGTCCCTGATCTGGGGCTGGCTGCAGCTGGGTTGTGGGGTCAGGGCCAGCAGTGTGGACCGCCTGCTCCAGGTGCCGCTGCAGCTCCTGCACTCTCCCAGGGCGCTCAGCCCCCCTCCACCCCGGACCCTGCTCCGGGTCACACAGGTCAGGTCCGGCTGCTCCCTCTCCGAGCGAGTGCTCACTTTAGTTCCGATCTGACTCTGCTCATGGGCTCAGCCCCGTTTTTGACGTCGGTCTCCTTGAAGCTGGAGACTCCAGGACCTTGTCTGTTTGCTGATGATGTGTCCTGTTAGATGCGATTCTTGAACTCACTGTATTTGTGGGCTCAGCAAACATTTCCCCAAACATTTGAAGTTTCAGAAAAGAGGCCAAGGGTTAGAGCGGTGGCTGGGATTTGATCCCCTTTCATCCCCATAAACAGCTTTCACTGGAGGCCGGGGCCCATTTCCATGGGAACCCGGCACTCTCACTGCCTGTAAACCAAGGATGTCAGTCCTCCCTGCTTCAGCCTTCAGCCAGAGCCAGCTGCACAGGGACCCACGGCCCAGCCCGGTGTTCTGGGCTGTTTCCTTTCTGCTTTGGCCTTGGCTAAGAGTTCCGCTTCACTTTCCGACAGCGTTAAACCTCCTCTCCCACACAACGTCAGGCTCACCAGGCCTTGGAGCAGGACGAATTGTCTCCATTTCCACCTAAGCCAGCTTAGCTTCGGCAAGTCTATCTGCCCTGCAGCATTCCACGGGGTGAGCTTAGAGGGGAGGACGACTCGTCTGGACTGGCCGGTCCTTCCTAGGCAGAACCCCTACACACCTGCAAGGCTCCAGGTCGCCGTGAGCACGCGGCACACCGAAGGCTTCCAGCGTGACAGCGTCAGGGTGCCTCGGGCGCCCAGTCCCAGGAGGGCCCCGACTACGTCTGGAGCTTCGTCCCTTGCACCACTGCACACACATTGCCGTTCTATTTGTGACTCCGGTGCCCTGGGCCAACGACAAATCCATTCATTATGTAAGGGTCTATTATGTGAGGACATGGCGCTAAGTCAAGAGGAGATGCCTACATGAGCACCCGAGGGTGTCAAGCTGGTAAGATCTGCAGTCTCGAAAGTGAGCTAAGTACACAGGTAGGAGGGGCAGCCTGGGCTAGGAGGGCCGTCAGATGTCCGGGCGCCCAGCGGGGCTCTGGGAGTGCAGAAGGGGCACAGCGTGGCTGAGTCCCAGAATCAGCAAAGCTTATTTAAGGAGGTACGGAGGAGCTGGGCCGCAGGAGACGTAAGACCTGCACTTGAGCTGGAGGGAGAGCTCAGGAGGGGGGACGGCCCTGGACAGTGGTGCTTAGGAAGGGTCTCCCTCATGAGGGGGAGATGAGCATGTGGAGGGTGCAGGGTGAGGAGAGGAGAACAAGCAGCCGCACACGGCGGGTGAGAAGCGCTTCCTTTCAACCTCTGGACTGTGGGAGTGGGGTGCATCATGGGAGGCCACGATTCAGCTTTACCTACAAAAGGAGAGTTGGGGTTCCATGGCCCTCAAGGGTATTGATCTCCGTTTTCCCTGTTCTGTAGCCAGGGTCTCTTGGCTCTCTAGTTTGAGATATCTCTGCAGAGTGGCACGAGGGCGTCTTCCTTATCTAACCCCGGGGAGCCCCACGCTGCCCCCAGTGAGTGCTGTGTGTCTTATTTAACGTCCTGAGCTGGAGAGAGCGCGCACAGCCACGCCCAGAGCTGCGCTCTCCCGAGCAGGCCGCCCTTCTGGTGTGGGAGGTTTCCTGCTCACCTGCTTCCCGGCTCTCAGGTTGGCACGCCCGTCCTCACACCCACCCCACCCAGCCGCCCTGCCCCATTAGAGCTCTCCAGGTGCAGCTCAGATTCACCTCCCCCGCCCCCCCCCCCAACTTCCGCAGACCCAGGATTCTGCCATCTCTACTTGAGGAGAGAAGCTGTTTTACTTCCAGGCAACCGAGCAGTGGGATTGTCATCTTCTAATGTTCTGTTTCAGGAGCACCAGCCTCTGGGCACGGCAGACGGCGCACCCCGCGGTGGGCCCCCGGACACCTGCTCAGGGTCACAGCACCTGTGAGTCCTGTAAGTGTGTGTGGATTATTGCATCAGAGGAGCCAAAGAGCTCTCTGACTTTTCACTGAAAGTGAAAATTCGGATTAAGCAAGATTTGTCTACACAGACGTGTTATTTTGGAGAGCTGTCATTCGTTTTTTCCTGGGACAACTTGAAAATGTTTTTGGTCTCTGGGAAGGAAGGAAGACAGGGACCCGGACGTGTTTTCGCGGAAGCCCTCCTGGCGCTCAGCCATGTGACCGGGCTCTGTCTCTCTGTGGATGTGCCTGCTCTAGTTTTCTAGACCACCAGAAAGACGCTATTGACGTGCCAGCACTTCTGCAGTTTCAGCTGACGAAGCTCAGCCTCGTCTGACTCACACAGGAGTCATGGATAAGAAGCGCAGATGGTGGACAGAGTGGGGATGCTCTCACGGAGTGTTGTGTGAAAGGGTTCAAGGACACTGAACCCAGAAACATCCAGGCTCTTCCAGAAACTTTCTTTCACGTGGGGCTGAGAAGCAGAATGACTGAAAATCTCCGTGAGTTCTGTGCAAGGGAAGAATAGAACCAAAGCCCGGAAAATATCCAGGGCTAGAAAGTACCTCTTAAAAACAATTTAATACACATTGAAGAAAAGAATTAGCTTGCCTGAGTGAGGCATAACAAGTGGTAAAATGCAACCATGGAGCCTGGCCCTAATTTATGCTAAGTGGACAATGATTGATGTCAAATTGCAGAGGAATACCTAAGAAATTACCTAGCACAGTCACACAAATATCAGAAGAATTTATCATAATTAATGGTGCTGCTCTGAGAACTAAAGGAGGGGCGAGGAGTTTGCATTTTCTGTAAAGTGCTGACTGTATTATTGGTTCCAGGTAGTAATCCCAGCGCCCGGCCGGCTGACCACAGTGCCAACATGCGAGGCTGTAAACACGGCTCTCTCCCGCGAGGGTGCGCTGAGGCCCCAGCCCGAGGAGACGCTCCCTGTCGTATGACACACACCCGGGTGGCAGGACCGTCCCGTGTCTGCAGGGTGAGAGGTCAGCGGGGACGAGAGAACGCAACTCCCCAATGCCAACCCGCATTGCCCACCGGGGCTGCCACGGACAGCAGGGTGGGACAGAGGGAGAGCTGGCCGTCGTCTGCGCGTTCTGGAATTCCTCACGCAGGACCTCCGCACTCCACGGCCCTGGGGGACGGTGCACATTCTTCACACGGAGACAAAGTGAGGAAAAGGCCCTGGCATCAGCTCATTGCGTTATTTTATTTTACTCATTGAGCGAGAAAGACAAACAGCCTCCATAGCCTCGCATGCCACGATCCCCGCCAGCCCCTCCCAGCCAGCCAGGATGGCCACATGCCCGAGGGACCCCCTGATCAGGTGCCCGACCGGCCGTGACGGAGCCTCACACCGAGCACGGGGCTGCTGCACGCCACTGCAGCTGGGTCCTGGGCTGGCTCTCACGTGACGTCTAAGTGGCTCCCTGCCCAGCATCTTCTGTAGCCCTCGCAGACACCCTGCGAGGCGGCACTGTTAGTTCCGTCTCATAAATAACGAGCAGGGGCCTCGCACCACCCCACGTGGTCGGTCAGTGACCGAGTAGGGCTCGAGCCAGACCCCAGGGCCTGCCAAGGACAGAGCCGTGGCCTCCACACACTGGGACAGTGGGCACGGCAGTTTCCGCCCTTCTGGACTCTGACGGTGTGTGGGGTCAGCCCAGTGCCCTTGCCTATTAAAGGTGAATTCACAGCCAGGCAGTGGTGCAGCGGTGACGAAACTGACCCACTGTGGAAAGGTCCTGCGTTCGTGTCCCAGGACCTCCGCGACCCGCGGACTCCATGTGTGTGCCCGTGATGCTAGTGGGCTGAGGCCGGGGTGGACTGCAGTGTGAGGACCCCTGGGTGTGCTCACGCAGAGAAAGTAAACACATGAGCTGAAATGCACGTGGAAACGCAGCAGGGTGATCTGGCCAGGGCAGTGTGCTGGGACGCGCATCACGGACTACACAGCACGCGTGTCCCGCTGTGTGACACCCAGCACGTGTGTGGCACTCACGTGTCGGGAGTGCTGGGTCTGCCCTGACCCCTCGTGCTCTGTCTCACAGACCTTGGCAGAGACGGCCTGCTCTCACTCCATGGTGCTGGGCAGTAGGACACGCTCCCACGGCCGCGACAGTCCCAGGAGGAGGTGGGTCCCGTCACCCTCACCAGTCTTAACTCGGGGAGGGCTGCTCTGGGCAGGCTGAGCCTGGGTCTGCGGGCTTTACCCTGGGTGCAGGGACCCACTCCCCGGACCTAGCTGTGGTTGGGTTCCCGAGTTGTTACCGCTGCAGCTGCAGGGGTCCTGCAGTGGCCACAGCCCCTCTAGGGGTACTTCCCGCGTGGGGGTCAGAGGGCCATGCCGCACTTAGCAGTGTGTATCTCTGAGTGAGTGTGTGTGACCTTGGGGTGTGGGCAGGCTGGCTGCGGCCCTGGCTTCCCACTGAACCACGGCTCGCGCCCTCCGTGGCTCCCACTTCCCGAAAGCAAAGGCTCGGGCAGTCCCTCCGCGCCGCCGCCTGAGCCCGTGGGCCCTTCTGCAGAGCCTCGTCCGCCCCGTGTTCTGCTGTCACTGATTTCTCCCCGTCGAGCTGTGAGCTCCTCCGGGTGAGAACAAGCGCCTTTCGTCCTGTTACTGTCCCTCACTTGACCTGGCTCCCAGCGGGTGTTCAGTGACTGGCTTTGAGGAGAGCGTCAGGGGCAGATTGTGGGCGACAGGTGTTCCCAGCACTGGGTCGGGAAGCCTGGCCTCTCTCCCAGTGCCTGGAACAGCCGTGCTAGCAAGATGTGGCCAGGGACATCAGTCCAGGTCCACCAAAGAGCAGAGTAAGACTGACACCGAGGTCTGAGCTTGGCGTCCAGGGCGTTAGTGCCCACCCCACACAGCAGGGCGGCCCGTGTCCCCATGCTGAAGGAACTAGGCGGGAGTGCCGAGAGACACCAAATGCCACGCGACCTCACTCTGAAGCTCCTGTGTGTCCCTCCCCGAGGATGTGCTGGTGTGGGTCCAGGGCCGCAGCTGCCGTCGTGCCGCCTGCTGCCTCGTCTCCCATGGACGTCACGCGGACCCTCTAATGAAGCGTGCACTGTGTGCAGAGCGGGTAAGCCTAATGGCCGGGAAAAGCTCCGTGGGCTTCCTGACTTTGGACTCACTTCCAGAGCCGAGGGCCCGGAGAAGCTGGGCAGAGTGTCACTTTCTCCTCGGCATTGCTCTGTGGGCCTTGTTCCTAGAACGTAGGAGGGGTCTGCAGGGGAAACCGAGGTCTCTGGGGGGATGACATGCCCCTGGAAAGGAGCCCGGGCATCCTGGCCTCCAGACGTTTCCGCGATGCCCCAAAGATCAGCTGCTCCCTGAGAGAAGTACCCGTGGCTGGCGCTTCCTTCTTGGGTGGTGAGAAGTGTGTGTCGGGGAGGCGGAGGGCGCGAAGGAGGGTGTCTGCCTGCCCATCCAGCTTCCCCTGGGGCAGGAGGAGCCGAGAAGGTCCTAGAGAATGCAGGACAGGGGAGCGGAGAGGGAGGATCTGAGGACTTCGGATGTGGGCCCACACTCTGGCCCTGCTTCCCCCTGTGGGGCTGACACGGACACGCTTCTCGCCTCGGCTCCCCCCAGCGTAGCGTGGAAAGCAACCTGATTGCATCGTGGGAGGAACGAACAAAGCGGTGTACCAACGATTCTTGGCTTAGGATGGGCTCATCCCTGTAAGGCCATTGTAAGTTTGGCACATCGTTAGGTTGAAATTCTCTCACTGCCCCTCGCCTGCTGAACGTCGCAGCTTAGCCCAGCCTGCGTCAGTGTTCGCACTCACCTGCAGCTGGGCAGTCGCCCCACCCAGCCCACGTCACAGTCGACGTCACGTACCTCATGTCGCTAGTCCAAGGAAAGAGAGAACTCGAAACCCAAAGCCCATCAAGATCGCAATGGCTTTGCACCATCACGAAGTCTCAGAATCCTAGGACCGTGGGAGTGGGGTCCCTCTGTGTACCAGCTCACGGTACAACGCTTGGGGATACTCGGTGCCCTGTACTCCCCTAGGCAGCGCACGCGCGGGGCTCAGCCTGCGGCCCTGCACAGTCCCTACTGCTGTGTGTGGTTGGGGCCTGTGTAGCCATCAGACCCTGTGAGGGAGAATCCTCATCCGTGAGCCTCCCTGGCCTCCAAAGCTGCTCCCTGTCAGCCCACACCCCGGCTTCGTGATCACACGTTACTTAGGCACAGCACATACTGCACTTGCGTATGCACCTGCCCTTGTGGTCTGTGTTTCTTTTGAAATGGAGAACCTCTCCCCATGCTCTTCTCTATGACGGGAGGGGAGAGTAGGGTCTGGGTTGGGAGTACTCTGAGTCACACACGGGAGAAGACTTTGTCCTCTGGTTTAAATCAATAAGGAGAATCTGGGAAGTGAAACGTTCTTGTTGGGGACTGGGGTGATTGCTGGAAAGGGATGTGGGAAAAGACACGTGGACTTCAGGACCAAGGACAGCCAAACTCTAGCGAGCGCTCCAGCCAGCCGAAATCCCAGGGCACTGTCGGTGCTACCACCTCAAAGGAAGCTATTCATCCATACCACTCCTCAGATTATAATAAATCTGCATGCCTTATTGGGAAGCTAGGAGATATAACGAAAAATAAACACGTCCTTGAAATATAACGTAGCAATATCCATGGGTAATTAGGCAAGCCAAGAGAGGAACAGGAGGAGTAAGGAGCGAGTTAAGTGGTCTCCATCTGTGGTTCGGGTGAAAAGGTTGCATGGGGAGGAATAGGCGCTCCATCTGGGGTCCTGGGGCTTTTATGGGAGTACCATTGTTTTATGAAGAAATAAACACACCTGTGCTCTGCGCGAGCCAGCAAAGCCAATCTGTTTTACATTTGAAACTCAACTCAATTATAAACTCTACGTGTCTCTCCGGAATAGAAGTGAGTAGGACCCATTCTCCAAATTAGTGTCAACAACCCACACCCCTGCCAAGCCAGCGCTCTTACCGAACGTGGGCTGCACAGCCAGCCTAATGCCTGCCGAGGATCCTTGACTGGCTCCCAACTCACCCCACTGCCTCGGGCACGGAGGCCTCAGTACTGTGGAATCTGCAGCAAAATAAAAACAGATCTGTGTGAAATCCCAGGAATTTTGAATAGCAGCTGTCACTGGAAATCTGGAGAGTGGAGTAAGAGCATAATGTGGACAATTTCTATACAAATGAAGCACGAGAAGGGAAGATGGCCACGTGTCATTATCCTGGATGTCTCCAGTAGGGCGTGAAGAGCCAGTGTGTGTGTGTGTGTGTGTGTGTGTGTGTGCATGCTGGAAGGGGGGCCTGGTGACAGTGGGGTCTCTGGGCCTACAGCTCTGTACCAGTGTCGTGGTATTACCCAGGTAGTCAGACTAGTTGGGAAGCTCATGTCTGGATATTTTGATACAGTGAGTTATCACTGTTTACTTGATTGCCTCTTCAGCACAAGGTGGCTTTCTTACAGTTAGGGTCCAGGACTGGACTAGAGCTGGGATAGGATGTGGGACCAGCAGGTGGCACAACGGTGTATCACTGGGCTCCCACGTAGTCCACTGTGGTTTCAGTCCTGGACTTGGTGGCTTAAAACTCACACTGAGTGCATGTGTGTGCGTGCACAAGCTCTGGAGAGGAGAAAGGAGGAGAAGGGATTGCGGTGTGGCCATCCCCCTGGGGGGTGATTTCTCACTTCCTTTCTCTTTGTTTCTCTCTATTTCTCTGGTGAGCAAAAATCTCTCTTAAAAAAAAAAAAAAAAGCAAAACAAACAAACAAAAAGAGGATAGGATAAATGTCCCGCACAGTGTCTGGAATATAATAGATTATCAATGAATGATCATTGACTGAGTAAAAAGTGAGAGTGAGAAAGAGACGGGAAATGCTGACAACTGCAGTCTTATTCTCACTTTCCCCGTGGACTCAGCTCTCTGGTGGAAATTTCTTCTTACGTGCCAGTGATCTGGGCTAGGGCTCCTGGCCTGCAGAGCTGGTGTGCCCACCTTACACGAGTGCGCAGTCCGGTGTCCAATGGACGCACACTCATGTCTCCTGGTTTTGCGAGGTTTGGAATGTGAACCAGTCACCTGACTTCTCTCGGTCTGGACTTGCCCAAGACCGACTTCCACGTTGGGTACCACCAGACCCCGGGAGTGGTTACACCCTCTCCCACGTAGTCATGCCCATCCTAACAGTGCCGTTTTAGACACACATCCCAGAGGATAACTCCAGGGGTGCCCACTTCAACCCGTTGTAGAAAGGGGGCATCAAGATTATATTTATATATTTTAGTGTACCTACGGGGCTTAGCAATGTATGAACAGTTCTGAATCGCTATCTCCTCGCAGACTCTTCTGTAATAGAAAGCCGAAACGTGGGTTTGTATTATCATGAGCAGCCCAGCACAGTAACTCCCAGCCCGCGTGGCTATTTATTTAATGTAATTTTTTTTGAGAGGTTTTCGCTAAAGGGCATGTGTTCTCGCTAGAAAGACAGAGAGAGACAGAGAGACAGAAAGCGAGAAATCACCCCTCACGGGTCATGGTCATGCCACAGTCCGTTATCCTCCATTCTGCTCTCGGGATCTTGGGCACACACACAAACGAACCCAGCGTGAGTTTAAGCCACTGGATCTGGGACTCGAACCACTGTCAACTAAATGGGAGTCCAGAGACATAGCCATTACACCAACTGCTGGTCCCCCATGTGGCTATCTAACTGTAAAGGTGAGTAAACACAGTTAAATACAATCTAAATTTGTATGCACAACAGCGCTGTTTCAAGTACCGACCAGCCTCGTGTGGCTGTCACGTTAGAGAGAGCAAAGGAGAACGATGTGTTCATCGTAGGACCCTGCTGGGCAGTGCTGTGGGACGGACGTGTTTCAGGAGATTTAGAGTGGTGGACTAGCCCCTAGTATAGTGGGAAAGCCCTGTGAATTAGGAACCGGATCCCACGTGGCTGCCTGTGAGTTCAAATCCCAACCCTGGCGTCTGGAGAAACACACAGGGCACACGTGTGCATGCCCAAAATCTTGACGGGAAGGAGGAGTGGAGGAAAAGGGACTGTGGCGTGGCCACACCCTGTTGGGGCAAGCTTGCTTTCTCTCGGGCTAGCATCCATGCCTTCTGGTGATAAAGAAAAAGTGAGAAAGAAGAAAGACAGAAGGAGATAGAGGCTACCTGTTAGAGGTCACTCAATATTTTTGGCACGTGTATCATGACGGGGAACGAGAAGCAACTGTGTTAGACTTTTATGACATTCAAACCGCTTCCTAGGAATGAGGCTGCCTTTGGACAGCTGGCCTACGTGGGGTCGAGATCCGTGGCCAAATACTGCGCTCGCCTCGCCTTGTTACCGTTCAGTCCCTTCGACTGGCCTTTCCTTCCCGCCCGAGTACTTGCATTGCTGGTCCTTGAACCCAAAGTCCCATAGAATGCAGAGCTGCTTATCTCTCCCCGGGCCCACAGTGAGAGACGCAGAGACTGCCGGCAGGTGTCAGGCACGCGCTGGGGCCCGTGGGCTGTGGTGTATCCTCCGTCACGCACCTAATGTAGGAGTGAGCTGGGTGGGGTGCTGAGGCCAAGTGCTGACGAAGTGTAGAGAGCCGGACTGTGTAACGATACGTACATATAAAAAAGTACGTGGACTTCGACGTTTGCGCCAAAGTAAACTCATAATTTAATTCCATTTTCCACAAACGTGTTGAAGTCTCCTTGCAGTCAGTCACCCTTCCCTTCCGTTCTTGTCTCCCTTTGTTCTTTATTTCTTCCTCCTGCCTCCGTCTCTCTCTTCCTTCCTCCGCCCCTAAGTACGCATCGCTGGCCGTCCAGAGAGTCTGTGGAGAGATCGGTGAACAAGACAGACACAGCTCCTGTTCTCGCGGGGCTGACTGCCAGGGAAGTGGGCAAAACATTACGTATTAAGTTAATCATCCAAAAGCATTCTGATAGAGGAGGGATGCAGGACACAGACAGACCGCCATCTCTGTCAACAGGAAGACGGCCTGGCCCAGGAAGCTGGAGATGGAGGGATAATGGGCTCTGACAGGTGGGTCTTCTGTCTCCCCTCGGGACAGGCCAGGTGGGGTCCGCTGTGTGAACCCCCCGGCATCCGGGCATTTCCTCCGTGATGTCTAAGTGCCCCTGAGCTTCCTGGCCCAAGTCGCACGTCGTTCTCGGGAAGCTGTTCTCAGCGCCAGAGCTAAGGGTGACTTGTAGGCGAGGAGACTGAGACGGGTGGGGTGGGCGAGGACTCGGGGCTGCTGTGGGCCGTTTGATAGAGCACAGAAATAAGCTTGCTCCCCCAGGGCTCGGGAGGGGACGGGAGGCAGCACACATTTCTTCACTGACATTTGGGCCTCCTTGGCAGCTTTGCTGCTCTGGGCCCCAACGTCAGCTCATTGATTCTGGTTTGCTCGGTGGCTCTCTACTGGATTAAAAAAAGTGGCTAAATTATATGTGATCCCGTGATAAAATATTGTCTTAGTCTGATCTTGTATTGCTAATAGGAATGCCCGAGCCTGGGTAATTTTATAAACAGAAAGAAGTTTATTCACAGACTCACAGTTCTGCTGGCTGGAAATCCAAAGTCCCAGGCCCACAGCATGGCCATCGAGAGCACAGAGGTGGTGGGCCGTGCAGAGACGACGAGAGAGAGAGAGGGAGAGAGAGAGAGAGAGAGAGGGAGAGAGAGAGAGGGAGAGAGAGGGAGAGAGAGAGAGAGGGAGAGAGAGGGAGAGGGAGAGAGAGAGAGAGAGGGAGAGAGAGAGAGAGAGAGAGAGAGAGAGGGAGAGAGAGAGAGAGGGAGAGAGAGACAGAGGGAGAGAGAGCGCCCTTTACCAGCCTCGCGTATGTAACAGTGAGCTCTCCCGAGAACTAACCCCTCCTCACAGGAGCTGGACCTCCCTGGGTCTCAGGAGATGCCGTGACTAGCTGAGACCCTCGTCTCCAGGAAGCCATCACCGTGAACCAATCGCCATCCATGAGGCCTCCCCACACCACGAAGGAATAACGTTTTCGCTTACTGTCCTTACAGTGCAGACCACACAATGTGGTCCCAACGCAGGCGTTTCTGGGGGACACGTTCAGGCCACCCCGAGTCGCTCAGCTGTCCTCATTGCCGTGGGCTCGTCCTGGCTTCCCTGGCCACGTCATGAGTTGAGCTTTCGTTTCCATCATTTCTCCGTCCTTCTGTTCCCGCTCTTTCTGTCACAACGTCTTCGCCTGTCTCCTCCATCCTGCTCAGATTCCAGCCCATGGGTGTCACGTGATGGCATCGCTGGTCCCTGAGAAACCCAGCCTGCTTCGTCCAGGGTCCAGGCATTGCCCTGATGACACTGGAGTTAAGAAACATGGTCGTGTGTTAAACCACATGGAGCATTGGGGCTGGCAGGTGGTGTGGTGGTTAAAGTGCTGGACTCCCACAGGACCGACTGTGATTTGAGTCCTGGACCTGGAGCTTGCTCTCTCTCTCTCTCTCTCTCTCTCTCTCTCTTTCTCACTCTGTCCCTCTCTGGTCAAATTGAAATAAATAAATTCATGAATAAATAAACTTAAATAAAATAATTTAAAAAACATATCGAACATCTTTCTCAAGTGTGTGTGTGTGTGTGTGTGTGTGTGTGCAGGCACATGTGCACGTGGTTGATCTTTTCTCAAGTGTGTGTGTGTGTGTGTGTGTGTGTGTGCAGGCACATGTGCACGTGGTTGATCTTTTCTCAAGTGTGTGTGTGTGTGTGTGTGTGTGTGTGTGCAGGCACATGTGCACGTGGTTGATCTTTTCTCAAGTGTGTGTGTGTGTGTGTGTGCGCACATGTGCGCGTGGTTGGTCTTTTCTCGAGTGTGTTCATGCAGTGTTACTTTTGGAATGCAGTTGTCTCCTCGAAGTGGCTATCAAGGGAATTAGGAGTCAAATTAAGGATTATTAAAAAGACATTCACACTGAAATATGTTATTACTGCAGAAGCTGCTCTCGCATTAGCAAAATGAAGTTAGTGAACAACTGGCATTTACAGCTGAGGCTCTAAATCAAAATTCTGCAAGGCGGCCGTTTCCCACTCCACTGGCACGCTCCTCTGCTCTGCACTTCTGTCACCGTGACCACGCAAGGGCCCTTCTCTCAGAATCCGGCCGGCTGCCACCTCCCCGCTCCCCCGAACACGGACCGTTTCTTTCTGGTTTTGGGGAGTTAGCGCAGCAGGATCTTAAGCCTCTGGACACTGACTGTGGGGACTGATCGCAGTTGGCCAGCTATCCGGTTCACTGTGCTGCCCGTTGGAGCTCCTACCCAGAGAGATACACATCTGATCTTCAGGGGCCAATGCGCGGCAGCCTTCCCTGCCCCGCCCTTCCCAGCACTCTCCTGCCTACTTGCTGATTCAGGTACGAGGGACCCACAGGACCGATCTGCTGGACAGGGGGCCTCGTCCCTGATCCCTCCCCTTCTCACCCAGCCGTGCAGCGTCACAAGCCTCCCAGACACATCACAACAGCTCCGCCATTCCCCGCCCGTTCCTCGAGCCTGCTCCTCTCCTCGCTGGCCCTCCTCTTCCTTGGCTGAATCATGCCACGTCCTTTGTGGCCTCCATTGTTGGCTCTGTCCCTTAGCGGGCCTCTGGTCTCACCGACCCTGTGCTGCTCTGCCTCCTGAAGGACCCACCCACCAGCACCTGGAGGGGATGCAGGTCTGGCCCCGTCACGTGCTCTGCCACATTCCACCGTAGCTACGGCAAACAGAGCGAAGTTTGAAAGCTGTAATGTGGCATTACAAAGCCCTGTGCTGTGACCTTGGCTCATTCGAGCTTCTCTAATTTCATGTTACCTCTGAATTACGTGCAGCCTTCCTATGGCGTAACACGCCGTAACACGGTCGGCCTCCTACCTCTGTCTCACACATACCCCACACACAGATGTCTGGAGGACTCCTTTAATACTCAGGAATGGGGGTCAGCAAGTGGTATGGTGGTTGTAACACTAGAGTCCCACGTGGCTCACCGTGGTTCGAGTCCTGGACCCAGCGGATTGAAAATCATGCTAGGCATATATGCATATGTGCCCAAAACCTCAGGAGGAGAATGGAGAAGGGATTGTGGCATGGCCATCCTCCCAGGGTATGATTTCTCACTTTCCCTCTCTCTGACTCTCTCCATGCATATATGTCCTATGGCAAAAACCTTGAAAAAATCAGGAATTGTTGCCTGAAGGGCTCTTTACTAAGTCCCCAGATCTCCAGGCTGAGTTGGGGACCCTTTCTATGCCCCCATAAAACTGTATACAAATGACATCCCTACACAGGTTTTTATAAGCAACTTTATTGAGATACAATTTACACCGTACAGTTTACCCGCCTAAGGGTGCAGTCCTCATCAGTGATTTCAGGACTGGCAGAGAACCATGCAGCCATCACCAGTCAATTGCAGAACATTTTTGTTAGCTCCAAAAGGAGCCCTTACCCATTAAGAATCACTTTACTTTCCCACCAAACACCCAAGCCTAGGCAACCACTTGATATTCCATTTCTTCTCCAAGTAGATTTGCCTAGTTTGGACTTTTCATATAAATTGGATCATAACACATTGTTGTTTTGTTTTTGCTATAGGGAGCATGGGCTCACCAGTGACAGAAAGAGACAGGGATAGCTAGAGAAGGAAAGTGAGAAATCACCCTTGGAGGGATGGCCATGCCCTAATCTCTTCTCCTCCATTCTCCTCTCAGGATTTTAGGCAGGTATGCATACATGACCAGCATGTTTTTCAAGCCACCAGGTCCAGGGCTCGACCCATGCAATTGGCCATGTGGGGTCCAGCTGCCTTAACCTCCAGGCCATCTGCTGGCCCAGCATATGGTCTTTCGTGATGACTTTTTCTCAGCATGTGGTAGATCAACTATGGAATTATTGCCATCTTCACAATATCACATCTTGTGGGAGGCGAGTCCGCCGAGGTTTCTCAGAGAGCAAAACAATTGCCATGATTGGTTCCCTTCAAAAAACCTGACCTTCAAAACCTTGCTCTGATTGGCCACTAGAATCCCTCAGATTTGCATATCCGGCACCTCATGATTGGTCCAAAAGCAACCAATCATAACCCACCTTTTACAACCAATCACGGCCCACCGTTTACAACCAATCACGGCCCACCAGTGTGTATATAACCATGATGCCTGGCCCACAGTCTCCAGACCATGACCCTGGAGAGCCTGAAGAGCTGCAACACCGCACAGTCTCCAGACAACCCTGAAGACCCTGAAGAGTTGTAACACTATATCGTCTCTGGATAACCCTGAAGAGTTGTGACACCGCATCATCTCCGTGCTGCTCACAATAGACGACGTGACCCTGAAGAGTTGTAACACTGCGTCGTCTCCGTGCTGTACCGTGCTGCCCATAATAAACAGACAACACTGAAGACACTGTGTCGTCTACATGCTGTGACACTGTGCCGCTTGTCCCGGCTCTCACTCCTTCCCTCAGGAAATCTGTTCGACTGTCCCCCGGGTCGGGACAACATCTCCCCATCCATGAAAATGGGATGGCTTTCTATTAATACAGATTTTCTTGAATTCCTTTCAGTATTTTATAGCTTTCCTTAGGATCATATATTTTTTACTTCTTTTGTTAAACTAATTCTTAAGTATTTTATTCTTTTTGATGTTGTTTTAAATAGAATTGTTTTCCAAATTTACATTTTGATTGTTCATTACAAATGTATAGAAATTCAGTTGACTGATGTATATTGATCTTTTACATAACTTCAACCTTGTTGCAAATTGTTCAATTATAGTAATTGTTAGTGGATTCCTTAGGATTTTCTGTATACAAAATCATGTCATAGGCAAGTAGAGTTAATTTTAACTCTTTACTTTAAATTTTTGGATGCCTTTCATCTCTTTTCCTGGCTTGTCACAGCTAGAACATATAACACAGTGGTAAATAAAGGTGGCAGGAGAATGCATTCTTATCTTGGCCCTGAACTGAGGGGCAAAGCACTCTGTCTCCTCACCACTGTGTATGATGTTAGCCACAAGACTTTAGAATATATCCCTGTCCATTTGATGGAATTTGCTTCTAATCATAGTTTGTTGAGTGTTTTTGTCATGAAGGTGTGTTTAGTTTTGTCGAGTGCTTTTTTCAATGTTTATTTAAATGGTCATTTTTCTTTTTCTATTGATGCAACCTATCACATTATGTCATATTTTAAGACTTACTTTGTTACTGGGATAAATTCTAGAAATTCATAAAACTATCTAAAAATTGTTTTTTTTTTAGGTGTCTTTCTTTACTTCCATTAAAAAATCTTGAAAAAATCTTTAGATTTTTCTATGTCTCCATGAGTCAATTTTGGTAGTTCATGTCCTCCTAGGAATTTGTCTACTTCATCTCAATTACCTAAGTTCTGGTATATAATTCTTTTCTTTTCTTTTCTTTTTTTTAGAGGTTTTTGCTATAGAGCGTGTGCGCTCACCAGACAGAGAGAGACAGAGAGACAGAAAGTGAGAAATCACCCCCCCCAGGGGGATGGCCACGTTGCAATTCCTTCTCCTCCGTTCTCCGCTCAGGATCTTGGGCATGCACGCAAATGCGCCCGGCATGAATTTTAAGCCACCGGGTCCAGGACGCCAACTGCGGTTGACTACATGGGAGTCCAGCAACATAGCCATTACGCTAACTGCTGGTCCCGGTATATAATTGTTTATGGTCTTTGATTATCATTTTTAAAAAATTTCTAGAAGGTTGCTAGTATTACCCCTCTGTCATTCTTTTTTTTATTATTAATTGGAGTTTTTAATTTTGTTTATCTTGTTCAATATAGCTTTAATTTTTCAATTTTGTTTATCTTTTCAAAGAATCTTTTCAGAATTCCTGTTTTTGTTAATTTTGCTATTGTTTTTCTTTCTCTATTTCATTAACTTACAAACTACAATTTTGTTTTTAGATTTTGCTTGCTCTTCTTGTTCCAGTGCCTAATTTTAGAAAATTAGGTTTTGATTTGAGATTTTTACTCCTTTACAACCTCGGCATTTACAGCTATAAATTGAGAAGAAAGTATATATTTTATTATGTAATTAATTCTTTTTGTCTTTTCATATGGGTCCAAATGACTTTCTGGGGTTGGCCTTACTGGCAAAATTGAGCTTTGAGCCTGTAGACTTCTCTTTCATCTTTTCTTCATCTCTTCTTTCCTCCCTCCCTAACTTCCTTCTCTCTTTCCTTTCTTTATTTCCCCCTCCCTTCAATTTATAAGGAAAAAATATATTTGACTCATGATTCAGGAGGCTGGGTAGTCCACAGACATGGGGTCAACACTTAGCTGGGTTCTGGTACTGTGTCACAATGGCTGAACGGAGTAGGAGAGAAGGCGGGTGCATGTAAAGAGAAAGAGCCCCTCCGGTGTTTCTTGTAAGGTGAGCTGCCAGCAATGGCTTCTTTTAGCCAGGAGTATTGTTATTGTGCTATAGCCAGGAGTATTGTTTTGTTTAGCCAGGAGTATTCTTATTGTGCTATAACTTTTGATAAACTGCTTTTCTGGATATAAGATTTTTGGTTGATAGTTTTTTGTTTGTTCGTTTGTTTTTTACATTAAAAAGCAAAGGAATATAATATTTTAGATTTGTTGAGAACATTAAGACATTGGTGATTTTAAAAGGATAAAAATCAAGAACTCTGTAAAGTCTATAAAAGTGAAGACATGGTAAAAACACTGATTTGGTTGATAGTTTTGTTGTTGTTTTTTTTTTTTGTTTTGTTTGTTTTTAGCACTTTGAATATATCAGTGATTGCTTCCTGGCCTCTGTATTGTTTCTGGTGAGAAACAAGACCTTGATTTTCTTGGGGTCCTCCTGCACTTGGCAAGTCGCTTCTTACTGCTAGGGAGATTTTTCTTTGTCTTTATCTCGACACTTTTATTACTTGTGACTGGGTATGAATGTCTTTGCATTTAATCTGCCTAGAGTTTTAAATGTATAGATTGATAGTTTTCTTCAAATTTGGGATAGACCCATACACTGTGTTTAGAACATCTTCTCTGCCTCTTCCTTGTGCTCTATTTCTACTTATCTTATCTCAAATATCCTAGTGCACTTAACAGCTTCATGCATTTCTTGGAGGTATTGAATTCTTCAATTTTTTTTCTCTCTGGTTTTCAAATTGTAAATGAATATCTAAAATTTGTGATTCTTTTCTCTGCGAGTTCAAATGCACTGTCAATCCTGTGTAGTAAAAATTTATTTCAGTTTTTATACTTTGAAATCCAGAATTTCTACTTACTTTTTTTTTTTTTTTGGAGTCCCCATTTCAAATCATGTTTATTTTTGCTCATTAAAACTCCACTACATTAAATTGTCTGAAGTTGTTCTTTTTTTCTTTTTTTTTTTTTACATTATGATCAGGTAGGCTTTATTCCAGGAATGCAAGGTTGGTTCAACATACGCAAAACCACATATGTAATACACCATATTAACAGGAAGAAAGACAAAAATTATATGGTCATATCGATTGATGCAGAAAAAGCATTTGACAAGATACAACATCGCCTCATTATCAAGAACTCTCAGCAAAATCATCATAAAAGGGTCATTTCTCAACACAATAAAAGCTATCTATGAAAAACCCATAGCGAACATCATCCTGAATGGAGAAAAGCTGAATGCTTTTCCACCAAAAACAGGTACGAGACAAGGATGCCCACTTTCTCCATTTCTCTTCTTTTTTTTTTTATTATCATCATTAGTTATTATTATTATCACTAGTATTTTATTTATTTATTTATTTACATTCATTCACTGTACATCATTATAGCATACAAAATGAGATTTTTCCCTTCACAGTGCACTGTATATTGGCTCAATCAAGCACATCAAGATGTGTGTTATTGTCAACACATAATTTTCCATTTCTTGTTTTCTGTATATTTTGCCTTTTTTCCCATCCTTGATTCCCTATCTCACCCTCTGCCATCTCCCACCCACCTCCCACATTGTGTCTGGTATCTATTGTTGCTTTCTCTGCCTCCCCTATTTTATTGTTTCACTAAATATCTTAATAAATCTAAATATTTTCAATAGCAAGCACAGCTGAAATATACATATCCATGATGACTGCAGTAAGCTATATAGCCCTAGGTAGGTGCTATTTTATAGTATGTTCATTCTACTCACTGAGGTTTATGCCTAAAGTCAGAATTTCTACTTACTTTTCAAAAATAATTTCTACCTCTTTATTTGTATTTTCTATTTGATTATTAATTGTCAATATTCTTTTCATTTCTTCTTTAAGCATGGTTTCCTTTAGTCCTTTTAAATATAGAGAAACTGCCTTCAGTCTTTTTCTTAAGTCCAATATCTGAGCCCCTTTAAAGACATCAAAAGTAGCTTCTTTTGCCTGCTTTCTTTTTTTTTTAATGCATGAGTAAAAATCCCTTGTTTGTTTCGATGCCTCATAATTACTTTGTTGAAAAATGGCTATCTTGGGGACCAGCAGTTAGCGTAATGGCTATGTCGCTGGACTCCCGTGTAGTCGACCGTGGTTCGAGTCCTGGACCCGGTGGCTTAAAACTCACACGGGCGCGTGTGCGTGTGTGCCCAAGATCCCGAGAGGAGAATGGAGGAGAAGGGATTGCGGCGTGGCCATCCCCCCTGGGGGGTGATTTCTCGCTTTCTGTCTCTCTGTCTCTCTCAGTCTGTCTGGTGAGCGCTCGCACCCTATAGCAAAAACCTCTCAAAAAAAATGGCTATCTTAGTGTAGAAACTCTAGAAACTGATCTTCCCTTCCAAAGTTTTCTTTTACTACGTTTTTTTGGCTATTTTTCTCAGTAATTTAACTGAACTACTTCATTGAACTCTACTTTTATTGTAGAGTGCAGCCTTTGAAGTCACTCTCCACCCCAGGATGACATTGGTGTTAGCAATACTCCTCTGGACTGTTTCCTTTCAAGTCAAACTGTCTGCCTTTATTGGCATTATACCCAGCTGTAAGTGCCACTAATTTCTGGTTAATTGTGCTATTGTTTTTGACAATGCCCAGTAGCATAAATTGTTGTACATTTTTATTCAATTAAATTGCATCCCAGTTCAGATATAGGAATGTTATACATTTTTAATTGACATACAAAAATTGTACATGTTTGTGGGGTACAATGTGACTATTCAGTACAAGAATACCTTGTATCATAATTAAATCAAGGTAATTAGTAATATTCTTCATCTCAGCCAGTTGTCATTACCTTGTTTTGGGAACATTTAAAATCCTCAGGTTTAGTTACTCTGAGATGCACAGTAAATCCTTGTTAACTATAGTCCCCCGATTGTATTTTACAACACTGGGAATTGTTCCTCTTATCTCTCTGTACATTTGTCTCCATTAATCAACATTCTTTTTAGCCTCTGCTAGTCATGCTTCAACTCTGCTTCTCTGAGGTCTTTTTTTTTTTTTAATTTCTAGATAGGAATATAAACATACAGTATTTCTTTTCCTGTTCCTGGTATGTTTTATTTAATGTAATGTCATCCAGGTTCACTATTTTACCTTGAATGACAGGATTTCATTCTTTTTATTGGACGGGCAGTATCCTGATGAGTGTGTGCACATCACATCTTCTTTATCCATTCCTTAGTGGACGTGTAGGTTGATTCCATACGTCAGCCGTCGTGAGAAGTACTGCAGAACACGTGGAGGTGCAGGTGTCTCTGACTGACTGGTGTCCGTTCCTTCGAATATATGCCCAGCAGTTCTACTTTTAGTTTAGTTTTTTTTTTAATCATTCATTTATTTATTTATTTTTACATTTTTCCCGCAAATATTTACATATCCAAAATTTTTGCTCATACTTCATAGTTCTTGACAGTTAATCAACTACTTTTAGTTTTTGAAGAGCTACTATACTGATTTCCATAATGGATGTACTAATTCGCATTCCTACCAAAAATGCATAAGGGTTCTCCTCCACTTTTCACCAGCAGTTGCTAATTCTTGTCTTTTTATTTCTAGCCATTCATTTGTGCTTGTTTTAATTTACCAGAGGTCATGCATGCTCACCAGAGAGAGGGAGAGACAGAGAGAGAGAAAGCTCCCCTCAGCAGGATGTGGTCATGCCACAACCCCTTCTCCTTTGTTTCTTCATCCTGTAGAGATCTAGGCTGTGCATGCACAAGCACTGAGAGTGTTTTTCAAGCTGCTGGCCCAGGACTTGACCTCTGCGACTGGCCACGTGGAATCCGCCTCCCCGACAACCAGGACATGGAACCGTCCCAGAAAATGACCATTCTAACTGGGGGAGCTGACCTCTCATTGTAGGTTTGATTTGCATTTCACTGATGATTAGTGATGTTTAGCTTTTATTTTCCCCCTAGGGTACATGCACTTGCAAGAGAGAGAGAGAGAAAGAGAGAGAGAGGGAAAGTGATAAATCACCCTGGGGGGATGGCCATGCCACAGTCCCTTCTCCTTCACTCTCCTCTTGAGATTTTGGGTGAACATGCACATGTACCTGGTGTGATTTTCAAACCCCTGGATCCCGGACTCACACCTCAGTTGGCTATACCATGTGGTAATCCAGAGCCTTAACCATGATGCCACCAGTTGGCCCCAACATTTTTTTAATGTACATGTTAGCCGTTATATGTTTTCTTTTGAGAACTGGTTATTCTAGTCATTTCTTTTTTTTTTTGGAGAGGTTTTTTTTTTTTTGCTATAGGGCATGTGCGCTCGCCAAACAGACAGAGAGAGACATAGAGACAGAAAGCGAGAAATCACCCCCCCCCCCAGGGGGGATGGTCACGCCACAATCCCTTCTCCTCCGTTCTCCTCTCGGGATCTTGGGCACACATGCACACACGCCCGGCGTGAGTTTTAAGCCACCGGGTCCGGGACGTGAACCGCGGTCGACTACGTGGGAGTCCAGCGACATAGCCATTACGCTAACTGCTGGTTCCCTCGAGTCATTTCTGAAGCCAGTCTCTGAGGAAGTTCTGACCTCAGAAGCCTCTTAGCTGTTTCTTCCCACTAGTATCTTTGGTGAAATAACTGGGCCGTAGCTGATCGTGTCGCTTTCATAGTGCAACCACCTCTTAACTACTTTTCACAAAAATCTCCATGCTTTCAAGGACTGACCTTCCCTGTGCCCTGTTTCAATAAAGCTTACTCCTTTGGGAAGAGTTTCTGTTCTTATGGTTCACCTCTTCCCTTGGGAAAAATCTAAACCACTGGTCTGAAGCTGAGGGCAGGTACAGCAGCCTCCTTGTCTCTAAGAAATGTCTGGGCACAAGCAATGACTGCTCTCCTTGGCTTTTCCTCCTGTCATGAAAGCTCTTCTTGGTAAGTGAGCTGCAGTGAGGAAGACAGGGGTCCCAGATATTCAGCTGGTCATACCTGAGGTGGATGCTCCCACTTTTTGAGTGGAAGTTAGAAGAAGAAGGGGAGCTACTGGCCTCTTGGCCACATGCATCTGGAATGTAGCTTTTGCAGCGTGGTGCTGTGGGTCAAGAGGAGTGGCTGTGGCCTGCTCCTGCCCTTCAGGGGAGGCACTGGAGCTCTGGGCTGGGAGCTGTGTGGCACTGAGCTCTGTCTTCTGTGCCCCAACCACAGAAAGCAGGCATCCACCATGCTGGTCTGGGCCAGGGGCAGCAGAGCAAGCCTGCATGGCTCAAGTGCACTACACTGCTGCTCCTGCCAAGAATTTGTAGGTTTTCTTGAACAAACGTTCTTATTTGATGCATGACTCTGCTGATTTCCGAGGTGTCAAATGATTGTTTTTAAAATCATTTTCAACAATTACGATTGTTTCACTGAGGAGTGGCCCCTCTGGGTTTCCCCTGACCACTGTCCTGGACGTGGTGCTTTATTCAGTGCATGCGTGTCTGCACTGTTGGGCTGGATTATTTATTTTTAGTGTTTCCTTTTGCATATGAAAAATGATAGTGGGAGTGATTTATAGCATTGATGTAAAATTACTTTTTGAAAGTAGATTAAAGTATATGTCTATGTAATAAACTTGCTATTAATGAAAACTAGAGCTTTCACCAAAATAAAGAATCTCAATGTATCATGCTAAATAGAAAACAAAACAAAAATAAAGATAGTGAATGAATGACCCTAAAAGGAAACATCTTTTCATCTCTCACTGTAAAATTAGCCCAGAGTGGCCACAGCAGCATTGCCCACCTCCGTGCCCGGCAGCCAGAGTTTGGTCTCTAAAACGCCTCACCAAAGAAGACCCAGGAATTTTAGAAACTTGTTTTTGGGAAGGGAAAAAAAAATCAATATAGCTTTGGGAAAGATCTTCGTTGACAGGGAGCTAGGACTTTGTAAGAATGTCAAGTGCAGTAATAAAAACAAAAACCTGGCTTTAAGGAGATCTACTGGAAAAATTGAGAATTTGAACATCAAAGGGAATAGTAGTTACAATTAAGTATAAAAGTTTTGAAAGGCTAGGATGTTTAATACAAAAGATGGGTAAAATGGGAACAGTTTAATTTTAATATTTCCTTAGTAGACAAATGTTATTGTATGTCACTATTTTATTTATTTTTTACATACATAATTGCAAAGCATAAATATGTACTTGCTTTTATCAGTGTAGATACAATCTGATAAACACTGGCCATGTGATGATCGGGAACTGTACCAAGCACTCATCAGGAACTCAGCTGTAAAATGTATTTATATATATGGAAAGGAGTCTGTTGTTTAATCAGCACAGGTTACAGTATAACTTCTTATAAAATTTTAGCTTTTCAAGATAACACGTGGCTCAAGTGTCCTGTGCGCCGGGAGGAGTCTGCGCGTGTAGCAGCTTCCACCCTCTGGTGACGGACAGCCTCCAACTGGCACTTCTAATTAGAATAAGGTGCCATTAAGGCCAGCGTTTGTCTTCACAGTGACAATAAATGGGAAAATACATTGTTATGGTGGAATAAAGGCAGCCATTCTCAATATATATGGTAGCAGGACCCCAGACAATGCCAGGTGAACATGATTCCAAGGCAATATTATTCTGGCAAAGGCCCCAAGTGGCGAAGTACTTACAACTAATGAAAGACGTGGCTCCTACGAGCTTCCTTGACGGCTGAAGTCAGACTCGGAAAGGAAGCTCAGTCTGACATTCGGGAGCACCGTGACAGAGACCCTTCTTTTCTAACCGGGTCCTGGGCCCTCAGCTGGTCTGAGTTGGTGTCCTCTAATCTTTCTACCTGGAAAAGTTCTCACAACATTGGGGATATGTGGATAAATTTAGGAACAACCTCAGGAAGATATCACAATGCTTCTGACTATAATCTAGGAAGGTGTAAAAGGAGGTTTGGTGGGTTAGAGTGGCTGATCCCGCAGGGCTGACCTCATGGTTCGAGTCCTGGCCTCTCTGGCTTGAAGGACATGCTGGGCACATGTGCATGCCCACAATTCCCACAGAAGGGAGGAATGGAAGGGAGTGCAATGTGACCAGGGGGTGTGCTTTCTCACTTTCTCTGTCTCCCTCCAGCGAGCACATGCACACTCCGGCATAAATTTAAAAAATTAAAACTGCATAAAAAAGATGAAATGAACTAAATTCATAGTAGCTATAATTTAGATTATGTGTTAGAGTGAGCATAATAAATTTTCCAGAAAACACAGAGAATAACTATGTTTTTGTTTATTTTACTATTTAAGGAATAACAACCAGAATACATAAGTAACTCAATAATAAAAATGGAAATAATAGATTAAAAAATAGGTAAAAGAACTGAACAGGCATTTCTCAAGAAAAGATATACAATGGCCAGTACTAATATGAAAAAGAAAAAGCTTGATATCACTAATATCAGGGAAATGCAATCAAAGCCATTATGAAATACCATCTCACCTTCGTTAGAATGGCTATCATCAAAAAGACAAAGAATAAGTCCTGGTGAGGCTGTGGAGAAAGGGGAACTCATATTCTGTTGATGGGAATGTAAATTAGTACACCCACTGTGGACAACAGTATGGAGTGTCCTTAAGAATTAAAAATAGGGCCAGCTCGTGGATCGGTGGTTGGGGCTACTGAATCCCACATGGAGATGAAATGAAGACTTTTCAGTGTGATCATTCCCCATAGGAGGTGATTTATCTCTTTCTCTGTCTCTGTCTGGGAAAAAAAAAACAAAACAAAATAAAACAAAACAAAAAACAACTAAAAGCAGAACCACCGTACCATCCAGCAATCCCACCGCTGGGCATATATCTAAAGAGAATGAAACCAGGATGTAGAACTGTCTGAACTTCCTTGTTAATTACAGCACTATTCACAATAGCCACACATGCAGTGGGCCTTTGTGTCCAGCAGACTAACGGATAAGGAACGTGGCTCCAGGGCTGGCTCCATGACCTGTGGTTAAGGGGCGGGGTCGCATATGGCTGACTGCAGTTGGAATCCTGGCCTTAGGAGCCAGAAAAGCATGCTGGCGTGTCCCAAATCCTAACAGGATAAACGAATGGGGAAGGGAGTGTGGCACGACCATGCTGCATAGGGGCGTGATTTCCTCCTCTTTATCTGTCTCTCTGTATGTTTCTGGCAAGAGCATGCACTCTTTGGCAATTTTTTTTTAATATGTTGTATACTCAATGGAATGGTATGCAGCCATAAAAAATGATGAAATCTTGTCACTTATGACAGTACCAGTAGACCTAGATGTTATGTTAACTGAAATAAGCCACATGCAGAGGACATACACAGTGTCTACCAGACAGGAGAAATAAGTTCCGCTGTTCTGTTGCAGTAAGGTAAGTATGGTTAGCAATGATAAATTGTATATTTTCAAGAGCTAGAAGAGAGAGTTTCAATGTTCTCACCACAAAGGAATGATAAATGTTTGAAGTGATGGTTATGCAAATTCCCCTCATTAGATCACTACAAAATGTATACATGTTTCAAAGCATCACACAGTACCCCATAAATATAAACAATTATATGCCAATTAAAAATTTAAAAAGAATCAGTCATATTAAATTTATAAGTGTGGCTTAAACTATTTAAGAATGTTTTATTAATAATATATGCCAATCTATAGCAAAACAAACTGTTTGCCAATCTATAGCAAAGCAAACTGAAAGTTTATTAAATAGAGTCTAATAAATTGGGCTTTTAGGAAAGTACCAATGGTGCATGTTTTTCTTTATGCAAAATAAACTTGAGGATGTGAATCTAATCAATAATAAAAAAGCAAATTAATTTTTAAAAATATCAAGTAAATAATGGTAAAGTTGGTACACGACTGAGGATCTAGGGCAAACATGGTAGTGGCCCAACAACTGGTGGCTGGGAAACTATTTCAAGGGTGAAAACACAGCCACGGGCTTGGGTAGACCTGGGTTTGAATTTTTGGCACATTGCTTATTAGCTGTGTGATTTAGAGACAGTGTGCTAACCCTGTGCCTTACTGTCCTCATACAAACAGGGTAACCATACCTGGATTAGAGCAGGAGGCTTAGTAAAATATGGGGTGCGTTTTCAATAGATAATTGGTATTATTTTTGCCATTCTTTAAAAATGTAAGTACCCCGGGAAGGGTCATACCATAGTTAGACCAACCTACGCTTTTCCGTGTCCTGCCAGGCCCCTCTCACTCACCCCTTCACGGTCGGACTCCTTCAACGCTCATGTACATCGTCTCCCTCCTTCCTCCTTCACTTCCCACTCGGCCAGCCGCAGTCTGACTTCCACTCTAACTCCTCGCTCAGTGTCTGCTGTACCTCCCAGGCTTTATTGGAAAACGCCCCCCCGTGGAACCTCGTGGTATTGCCCACGCCCTCCAAACCAGTCCGAGTTCTTTTCAGCATCTCCGTGCTGACCACCTCTGCCGCGCTGCCTTCCCTCTCACCGCTGCCCAGTCCTTCTGTCCGGGCCCTCATTTCTGCCCTTCCGGATCAGAGGGTTTGTCAGGCCCCACCCCTGACGTCCACTCATTCTCCCCACGCTCACTGGGGAATCTCGTCATTCCTGCCCTCCCCCTAGTCCCGGGTCTGCACAGCCAAGTAGCAAGTGAGCGAGCATACGAGCATGTCTACCGTGAAAAACAAAAACTCACATGCGTCACCTCGTCTGTTTCCTGGATTTAGTGAGTGTCGTTCACCTGATTTAAAAGGGAACGCCTCTCTGCCTCACATGGTGAGCGTCCACTGTGGGTTGACATCTACGAGAACTGGTTGGCTTATATTGCTGTGTGTGTGTGCGCGCACGTGTGTGCGTGTGACAGAGACAGACAGAGTGGAAGGAAGGAAATTTCTGTCTCATAGGGTGAGCTGACTCTGGAGGAGACACGCCCCAGCAGAAAGCACAGGGCTCGTGTGCACTATTGATATCTCACACTGAGAACCGACTGTGTGCACTATTGATATCTCACACTGAGAACCAACTTACGGAGGTCCAGGGAGGTTTGTAAGAAACTTGATCGGGTTGGGCCCTCTTGGTGCGGTTCAGGGACTGCAAGGAGGTCAGTTGTCACAAGAGTAGGGTTTCAGATCAGGCTCGACGGTAGGGAGAGACTAAGAGTTGGGTTTTACTTGCAGGTTGGTGTAAAGCAGAGGCGGCATGGAGGCATGGAGATGCCTTTGAAATCGCAGTTTAAAATGACGTTTTTAGCTGTAGAGTAAATAATGGTTTGGGAGAAGATGTAGAGTAAATGTAGCATCCGTTAGAAGCCGATCTCGGTTCAAGAAAGGGGTGATGGCTGCCTCACTAGGACCATAGGTGTAAGTTTAAGGGGAAAACAAAGGTGGGACACAGCTCCAGCGAATCTCGGGGTAAACTGAAGCGTGTGTTTGAGAGGCCAGCCATGGAGAGGGAAGGAGAGACTGAGTTTCGTGGGAAGAAGACCAGGGTTGTTGTTTTGTTTCTGCTTTTATTCATGGAAGATGCTAAGTGGAAACAAAACAAATTAGGTTTAAATATTTTACTCACTCATTCTTCTATTCTCTGAGTCAGCTTCGGCCACAGGCATAGAAGTCACAGTTGATACACCCAAGAAAGAAAGACCAAAACCGTCACCGGCCACTTCAAACTCAGGTGCTTGCAAGAGAAGGAGACAGCACATTCGTAGTACGGCAGAGAGTAAATCGTGCGGGGCGTGAGCAGTGGATTCTGTGGAAATAGAAGCAGAGAAGGGTAAGGGGATGGGCTGTCCAGACATGGAGGATGGGTAAGGGGATGGGCTGTCCAGACATGGAGGATGGGTAAGGGGACTGGGCTGTCCAGACATGGAGGATGGGTAAGGGGATGGGCTGTCCAGACATGGAGGATGGGTAAGGGGATGGGCTGTCCAGACATGGAGGATGGGTAAGGGGATGGGCTGTCCAGACATGGAGGATGGGTAAGGGGATGGGCTGTCCAGACATGGAGGATGGGTAAGGGGATGGGCTGTCCAGACATGGAGGATGGGTAAGGGGACTGGGCTGTCCAGACATGGAGGATGGGTAAGGGGACGGGCTGTCCAGACATGGAGGATGGGTGAGGGGACTGGGCTGTCCAGACATGGAGGATGGGTAAGGGGACGGGCTGTCCAGACATGGAGGATGGGTAAGGGGATGGGCTGTCCAGACATGGAGGATGGGTAAGGGGATGGGCTGTCCAGACATGGAGGATGGGTAAGGGGATGGGCTGTCCAGACATGGAGGATGGGTAAGGGGATGGGCTGTCCAGACATGGAGGATGGGTATGGGCTGTCCAGGGAGGATGGGCTGTCCAGACATGGAGGATGGGTGAGGGGATGGGCTGTCCAGACATGGAGGATGGGTAAGGGGATGGGCTGTCCAGACATGGAGGATGGGTAAGGGGATGGAGGATGGGTAAGGGGATGGGCTGTCCAGACATGGAGGATGGGTAAGGGGATGGGCTGTCCAGACATGGAGGATGGGTAAGGGGATGGGCTGTCCAGACATGGAGGATGGGTAAGAGGGCTGTCCAGACATGGAGGATGGGTAAGGGGATGGGCTGTCCAGACATGGAGGATGGGTAAGGGGATGGGTCCAGACATGGGGATGGGTAAGGGGACTGGGCTGTCCAGACATGGAGGATGGGTAAGGGGAGGGGTCCAGACATGGAGGATGGGTGAGGGGACTGTCCAGACATGGAGGATGGGTAAGGGGAGGGGTCCAGACATGGGGGTAAGGGGATGGGCTGTCCAGACATGGAGGATGGGTAAGGGGATGGGCTGTCCAGACATGGAGGATGGGTAAGGGGATAGGCTGTCCAGACATGGAGGATGGGTAAGGGGATGGGTTGTCCAGACATGGAGGATGGGTGAGGGCTGTCCATGGGCTGTCCAGACATGGAGGATGGGTGAGGGGATGGGGTCCAGACATGGAGGATGGGTAAGGGGATGGGCTGGACATGGCTGTCCAGACATGGAGGATGGGTAAGGGGATGGGCTGTCCAGACATGGAGGATGGGTAAGGGGATGGGCTGTCCAGACATGGAGGATGGGTAAGGGGATGGAGGATGGTCCAGACTGTGGGTAAGGGGGATGGGGTCCCATGCAGGATGGGTAAGGGGATGGGCTGTCCAGACATGGAGGATGGGTAAGGGGATGGGCTGTCCAGACATGGAGGATGGGTAAGGGGATGGGCTGTCCAGACATGGAGGATGGGTAAGGGGACTGGGCTGTCCAGACATGGAGGATGGGTAAGGGGATGGGCTGTCCAGACATGGAGGATGGGTGAGGGGACTGGGCTGTCCAGACATGGAGGATGGGTAAGGGGATGGGCTGTCCAGACATGGAGGATGGGTAAGGGGATGGGCTGTCCAGACATGGAGGATGGGTAAGGGGATGGGCTGTCCAGACATGGAGGATGGGTAAGGGGATAGGCTGTCCAGACATGGAGGATGGGTAAGGGGATGGGTTGTCCAGACATGGAGGATGGGTGAGGGGATGGGCTGTCCAGACATGGAGGATGGGTGAGGGGATGGGCTGTCCAGACATGGAGGATGGGTAAGGGGATGGGCTGTCCAGACATGGAGGATGGGTAAGGGGATGGGCTGTCCAGACATGGAGGATGGGTAAGGGGATGGGCTGTCCAGACATGGAGGATGGGTAAGGGGATGGGCTGTCCAGACATGGAGGATGGGTAAGGGGATGGGCTGTCCAGACATGGAGGATGGGTAAGGGGATGGGCTGTCCAGACATGGAGGATGGGTAAGGGGATGGGCTGTCCAGACATGGAGGATGGGTGAGGGGATGGGCTGTCCAGACATGGAGGATGGGTGAGGGGATGGGCTGTCCAGACATGGAGGATGGGTGAGGGGATGGGCTGTCCAGACATGGAGGATGGGTGAGGGGATGGGCTGTCCAGACATGGAGGATGGGTAAGGGGATGGGCTGTCCAGACATGGAGGATGGGTAAGGGGATGGGCTGTCCAGACATGGAGGATGGGTGTCCAACATGGGGATGGGCTGTCCAGACATGGAGGATGGGTAAGGGGATGGGCTGTCCAGACATGGAGGATGGGTAAGGGGATGGGCTGTCCAGACATGGAGGATGGGTAAGGGGATGGGCTGTCCAGACATGGAGGATGGGTAAGGGGATGGGCTGTCCAGACATGGAGGATGGGTAAGGGGATGGGCTGTCCAGACATGGAGGATGGGTAAGGGGATGGGCTGTCCAGACATGGAGGATGGGTAAGGGGATGGGCTGGGCTGTCCAGACATGGAGGATGGGTAAGGGGATGGGCTGTCCAGACATGGAGGATGGGTAAGGGGATGGGCTGTCCAGACATGGAGGATGGGTAAGGGGATGGGCTGTCCAGACATGGAGGATGGGTAAGGGGACTGGGCTGTCCAGACATGGAGGATGGGTAAGGGGATGGGCTGTCCAGACATGGAGGATGGGTAAGGGGACGGGCTGTCCATGGAGGATGGGTAAGGGGATGGGCTGTCCAGACATGGAGGATGGGTAAGGGGATGGGCAGGATGGGTAAGGGGATGGGCTGTCCAGACATGGAGGATGGGTAAGGGGATGGGCTGTCCAGACATGGAGGATGGGTAAGGGGATGGGCTGTCCAGACATGGAGGATGGGTAAGGGGATGGGCTGTCCAGACATGGAGGATGGGTGAGGGGATGGGCTGTCCAGACATGGAGGATGGGTAAGGGGATGGGCTGTCCAGACATGGAGGATGGGTAAGGGGATGGGCTGTCCAGACATGGAGGATGGGTAAGGGGATGGGCTGTCCAGACATGGAGGATGGGTAAGGGGATGGGCTGTCCAGACATGGAGGATGGGTAAGGGGATGGGCTGTCCAGACATGGAGGATGGGTAAGGGGATGGGCTGTCCAGACATGGAGGATGGGTAAGGGGACTGGGCTGTCCAGACATGGAGGATGGGTAAGGGGATGGGCTGTCCAGACATGGAGGATGGGTAAGGGGGGCTGTCCAGACATGGAGGATGGGTAAGGGGATGGGCTGTCCAGACATGGAGGATGGGTAAGGGGATGGGCTGTCCAGACATGGAGGATGGGTAAGGGGATGGGCTGTCCAGACATGGAGGATGGGTAAGGGGATGGGCTGTCCAGACATGGAGGATGGGTAAGGGGATGGGCTGTCCAGACATGGAGGATGGGTAAGGGGATGGGCTGTCCAGACATGGAGGATGGGTAAGGGGATGGGCTGTCCAGACATGGAGGATGGGTAAGGGGATGGGCTGTCCAGACATGGAGGATGGGTAAGGGGATGGGCTGTCCAGACATGGAGGATGGGTAAGGGGATGGGCTGTCCAGACATGGAGGATGGGTAAGGGGATGGGCTGTCCAGACATGGAGGATGGGTAAGGGGATGGGCTGTCCAGACATGGAGGATGGGTAAGGGGATGGGCTGTCCAGACATGGAGGATGGGTAAGGGGACTGGGCTGTCCAGACATGGAGGATGGGTAAGGGGATGGGCTGTCCAGACATGGAGGATGGGTGAGGGGATGGGCTGTCCAGACATGGAGGATGGGTAAGGGGACGGGCTGTCCAGACATGGAGGATGGGTAAGGGGATGGGCTGTCCAGACATGGAGGATGGGTAAGGGGATGGGCTGTCCAGACATGGAGGATGGGTAAGGGGATGGGCTGTCCAGACATGGAGGATGGGTAAGGGGATGGGCTGTCCAGACATGGAGGATGGGTGAGGGGATGGGCTGTCCAGACATGGAGGATGGGTAAGGGGATGGGCTGTCCAGACATGGAGGATGGGTAAGGGGATGGGCTGTCCAGACATGGAGGATGGGTAAGGGGATGGGCTGTCCAGACATGGAGGATGGGTATGGGGATGGGCTGTCCAGACATGGAGGATGGGTAAGGGGATGGGCTG
This sequence comes from Tupaia tana, assembly GCA_026018925.1. Taxonomy (NCBI): domain Eukaryota; kingdom Metazoa; phylum Chordata; class Mammalia; order Scandentia; family Tupaiidae; genus Tupaia; species Tupaia tana. The sequence continues at coordinate 111,049,742 of JAKSZU010000015.1, read as the reverse complement.
TCCAGACATGGAGGATGGGTGAGGGGATGGGCTGTCCAGACATGGAGGATGGGTAAGGGGATGGGCTGTCCAGACATGGAGGATGGGTGAGGGGATGGGCTGTCCAGACATGGAGGATGGGTGAGGGGATGGGCTGTCCAGACATGGAGGATGGGTAAGGGGATGGGCTGTCCAGACATGGAGGATGGGTAAGGGGATGGGCTGTCCAGACATGGAGGATGGGTAAGGGGATGGGCTGTCCAGACATGGAGGATGGGTAAGGGGATGGGCTGTCCAGACATGGAGGATGGGTAAGGGGACTGGGCTGTCCAGACATGGAGGATGGGTAAGGGGATGGGCTGTCCAGACATGGAGGATGGGTGAGGGGACTGGGCTGTCCAGACATGGAGGATGGGTAAGGGGATGGGCTGTCCAGACATGGAGGATGGGTAAGGGGATGGGCTGTCCAGACATGGAGGATGGGTAAGGGGATGGGCTGTCCAGACATGGAGGATGGGTAAGGGGATAGGCTGTCCAGACATGGAGGATGGGTAAGGGGATGGGTTGTCCAGACATGGAGGATGGGTGAGGGGATGGGCTGTCCAGACATGGAGGATGGGTGAGGGGATGGGCTGTCCAGACATGGAGGATGGGTAAGGGGATGGGCTGTCCAGACATGGAGGATGGGTAAGGGGATGGGCTGTCCAGACATGGAGGATGGGTAAGGGGATGGGCTGTCCAGACATGGAGGATGGGTAAGGGGATGGGCTGTCCAGACATGGAGGATGGGTAAGGGGATGGGCTGTCCAGACATGGAGGATGGGTAAGGGGATGGGCTGTCCAGACATGGAGGATGGGTAAGGGGATGGGCTGTCCAGACATGGAGGATGGGTAAGGGGATGGGCTGTCCAGACATGGAGGATGGGTGAGGGGATGGGCTGTCCAGACATGGAGGATGGGTGAGGGGATGGGCTGTCCAGACATGGAGGATGGGTGAGGGGATGGGCTGTCCAGACATGGAGGATGGGTGAGGGGATGGGCTGTCCAGACATGGAGGATGGGTAAGGGGATGGGCTGTCCAGACATGCAGGATGGGTAAGGGGATGGGCTGTCCAGACATGGAGGATGGGTAAGGGGATGGGCTGTCCAGACATGGAGGATGGGTAAGGGGATGGGCTGTCCAGACATGGAGGATGGGTAAGGGGATGGGCTGTCCAGACATGGAGGATGGGTGAGGGGATGGGCTGTCCAGACATGGAGGATGGGTAAGGGGATGGGCTGTCCAGACATGGAGGATGGGTAAGGGGATGGGCTGTCCAGACATGGAGGATGGGTAAGGGGACTGGGCTGTCCAGACATGGAGGATGGGTAAGGGGATGGGCTGTCCAGACATGGAGGATGGGTGAGGGGATGGGCTGTCCAGACATGGAGGATGGGTAAGGGGATGGGCTGTCCAGACATGGAGGATGGGTAAGGGGATGGGCTGTCCAGACATGGAGGATGGGTAAGGGGATGGGCTGTCCAGACATGGAGGATGGGTAAGGGGATGGGCTGTCCAGACATCGAGGATGCAACTTGAATAGAGCAGTTGCCGCAGGCTTCATGGAGCAGTGGCATGTTGGCCAGGACTTGAAGAGATTCCGTAGCTGTTCCCGGGCACTGGGTGCAGTGTGTGCAGGCAGAGGGAAGCCGGTGCGAGGCCCTGACCCCAGAGCCTGCGTGGGTTCTCGTGTTAAGGAGCAGCCAGAAGCTGTGTGAACGGAGTGGAGTGAGGGACGGGAGGACAGGAGGGCCGCTGCGTCTGAAACGAGTGATCGGGTGTGCATGGGGCTTGGTGCCCAGCGCAGGATGTGCGTTTGCCCTAAGAACTTCACCGGGCGTGTGATCTATTTAGCTGGCAATGTTGAAGGTCAGCTGGAACCTAGTGGAGAGGTCATCGATGGGTATAGCGTGATTCATCTGTACGTGGGAATTAGAACTGTGGATATGGAGGCACGGCACGGAGCCGGCTGCAGGTTTCCCCGGGGGACCCAGCCTGCTGCCTGCTCTGTAATCCAGTGCTACTGGCTCACGGCCAGACCTTTTACTTTCCGTATTGTCTGTGGCGGTGGCTTTCACTCTACGGCAGCAGAGTTGAGTAGTCCTGGAAAAGACAGAGTCCCACAAAGCCTAAAATACTTTCTGGCCCTTTTCAGAAAAAAGGTGCTGATCCCTTGTCTGTAGATGTAAGACAGCTTGAGAGAAAAAGTGGGCTTACGATGTCGTCTTGGAAAACGAGCTTTCACTGTCCTAGGAGGAGTGTTGAGCTGTGCACAGAAAAGGCAATCACGGGTGAAAAGCCGGCGCGGACTTCACAGCGGTGGAAAGGAGAGCTTCAGGTATTAGACCGGAATCAATTAGGGTGAGGACTGAGAACTCTTCTTTGGATTTAGCAGCTTCAAGATCATTGCTTTTCTTAGTGAGAGCGGTTCTAGTGGAGAGTTGAGTGTGAGAATTGTAGTCAAATGGAAGCGACTCGAGGATTGAATGAGATGAAAACAATGCTTTATAGGGAGTAGAAACATCGCTTTGATTAAGTTTTACAGAGGAAGATAAAAATAACATTTTAGCTGGAGAGAAATACGGGGTCAAGAGAAGGTTTTGCTATATTTTAGTTTACTGTTTAGTTTGGAGTAAATGCAGCTTAATTAAAGTTGGTGCAGAGCCCAGTGTAGGCCGTGGGAAATGCAGTGCTTGTGAGGGTTTTCACAGGGGAGCTTCCGGTTCCTGTCCAGAGACGTCCCTGAGCATACGGCGTCATGCTGCCCACAACCCGGGGTGCCAGGGCTGGGGGCGGGCCGTGGCATTCGGACCAGGAGAAAGTGCTGTCTCTCTCTGTTACTCTCAGTCATGGAAGAAATAAGCTTAGGAAAACGGTGGAAGGATCTAAGTAAGGAAGACTTGTTAGCCGTTGTAGAGAAGTGGTTGAGAATGGTGCTAAATTCTTGCGAAGGTCAGAAGTTTGTATCGAACACCTGAACTGGTCTGAGGTGTACTTCAGGTTGGGTAGATTCTCTTTATGAGCCAAATTATGTATAGCAACCAAATGTTGAAAAAGTAAGGAGAATAATTAAAATTAAAATAAAAAAAGTTAAAAAATGAAAGAAGATTCTAACGAAGAGGAAGAAGTTGGAGGATGGCAGACACGTGTGTCTGGGAAAAGGGGACATGGATGAATTCCTTGAGACAGCTCCTGTGTTCTTTTTAAAACGGGTAGAAATTGGAGAGTGGGAGGAGAGTCCAACAGAGAGATGCGAGACTTGCCAGTCGGTAATGAGAGCGCCCCGACGGTAAAGAACGTGGCCCTGAAATAGAACCACTGCCCCGTCGGTGCCTTTGGCCTGGGGTCAGCCTCAGGTGCACGCGTGGAGAGGCCAGCCCCGGGCCCCCTCACTGCTGTGGGTTCGGAGAGCAGGGTTTGTACACGCTGTTACCTAACTGGCAAATTCCTGATTCCTATGGTAAAAGGGGAGAGTGGAGTGGAGGTGGCTGAAAGGTTGAAGTGGAGGTAATTCAATAGGCAAGGGAGAATTAAGAAAATAGAGAAGTAGATGCTTGAATGAGACATTTTGGAATGTGGAACAGTTTACCATTGACCAATTCAAGGAGTCAGTCTGAGTGACTTAGAGAGGTTATTTGCAGATAGAGAGCCCAAGAATGTGAACCAGAGTGTTTAATAAATTGTTACTGGGGAATTTGTGGTAATGGGAGTTGATACTGGAATTTTGCCAGCTTCGGGTTCACCATAAAGAGTGGGATGAAATCTTTAATGACTGAAAATCATGGGGCAGGCCTGGTGACTGAAGGGACGGGAATTGAACCAAGAGAAACTACAGCAGAGTGGTTGATGTTAACAGGGGGAGCGATCGTGGCTGCAGGGGCCAGGAGGGCTGTGCCTTTATTTCCTTTCCTTCTTTGTTGCTGAATTGCCAGAGGGTGTGGGTGCTTGCCAGAGAGACAGAGAGACAGAGAGAAAAAGCACCCCCAGGAGGAGTGTGGTCGCGCCACGATCCCTTCTCCTCCGTTCCCCTGTCCTGTTGGGATTTCGGACACGTACTCACGCGTGCCCGCCATGTTTTTCTTTCCTTCTTTCTGCCCTCCCTTCCTTCCTTCCTTCCTTCCTTTTTGATTTGCTATAGGGTACATATGCTTGTTGGGGAGGAAGGGAAAGAGAAGGAAAGTGAGAATGCACCTGCTCCCAGAGGAGATGACCGCACTACCAGCCCTTCTCCATTCTCCTCTTGGGATTTGGCATGCACACCCTCGTGCCTGGTGTGGTTTCCAAGCTGCCAGGGTTGAACCGGAACTACATGGCTGGCCACGTGGGATGCGGCTCTCTGGCCCTAAACTTGTATTTGAATCCCATTTTCCACAAACTATCTGAAGTCCTTTTGTATGTCACACACATGAGCATGACAGGGTTGGTCGTTCTGAGACTAGCAGAGCAGTTTGTAAACGGGAGACTGCAGAAGAGTGAGCAGGGCACAGGACCGTCCAACGAGGCTACAGCGGAGGTGTGGGAGGTCTGGGCTCCGCGTCGCTTCAGAGTACGGTGGCAGGGACCTGCCTCCAGCCACTCACTCGTCCTCTATCGAAGCGCTGCCAAGAGTGAGACATCAAAGACAAAAGAAAGAAAGAAAAGAAAAATGTCAACCTCCATCCTCATTTCTATCTTTCATTTCACTTCTGCTATCCTAATTTAGAATACTCTAACTTTAGCTTTTATTTTTTTACCATATTCTCCTGATCAGTCTCTACTTTTGATCCATTTTAATCCATTCTCTGCTGAGCTTCCAGAGCAATCTTTATTCAATGCGGTTTGATCATTTAACTGTCTCTAAGATTCCCACCGATGATGCCTCGGCCTAGGGTTCTGCCTAACAGGGTGCTGTTTGTTCCTAAAGCTCTCCCTTTCTCCGCTCGGGAATGTTATGCTTCATCACTATAGGATGATGAATTCTAGAATTTTCCATGCTATTTATACCCCTAAGTCTTTGCGCAGGCCGCTCTGCCTGGCACTTTCCTTCCATCTCTCCTGTTAGACGCTTTATCCACATAGCCAAGCATCTCACTCAAACTTTGTCAGTTTCCAGGGGGGATTCATCAACCTCTCCTTCGTGTCTGTGTATTTGGGTCTATTCAAATTGCTTTGATTAATGTTTGTTGAATTCATTTTTTCCCCTTAACAACTTTTCCTACTAGACAATGAACTCCTTGGATGCCTGAGGATCTAGGGAGAGGTCTGTAGGGCAGGAGAGTCTTGACAAAGGCTTTTCAAATTGAGGGGGACTTAACACACCTGCTCTTGCCAAAAACACATTGCTTTCGAGTAAGTTTTCCCTCTTTTGGCTCCACTCTTGAAATACAAATTGACCTTTCAGCATTTTCCCTCTAATGCCCTTGTTGGAAAATGTTAATAACTGGTCAGTGACAAGCGTGATTAAGCCTTCCCTTCTCCCTTATTTAGATCGGTGTCACTGCACCGGCTCTGAGAGGGCTGTAAAGAACATTAACACTGCAGCCGCCTTGGCAGGGCAGACCATTCCCTCGAAATTGATAAGCACTCTCTTCTGGAAATGAATTTGGTGGTGGCAAAACAAACGGTTGCCTCAGTTGCCATCCATCTCCCCTTCTTTAATAACTTTCATTTATTTCACCACATCCCCGCCTTCGATTAAGGTAATGAATGCATTTATCTTTGAAGAAGGGGGATAAGCAGAACTTTCTAACTCAGAGGAAGATGGTATTCGTCAGCCATGTCCCTTTAGGTTATCCTAAGATATATGTTTGGGAATTTTGGTTAACCACTTGGGACCTTGGTTCTTATATATCAAATAAGAATCAATGATCTTGAAAATAAATTGAAAGAGAGATTTTAATTTCTTGACTAAATTGAATTCTCATCGTCTTAATGAGGCTATTGAGGTGGCTCATGTGGTTATTACTAAATAATATGATGAATGAATGAAATAAACTTTCCCTTCTGGTTCTGAGAGAAAAATAAAACGTAACTTGCAGGTGTCTTAAAACCAGAAGGTAAATTAGTCTGGTGACAGAATCAGGCCAGCATTTGTAAATCCCAAGTATATGGACCTGTGGTGCCCTTAAATGTCATTTGTCAGCAAGAAGTTAAGGAACAGAGCAAACTGTCATGAATCTTGGGAACGATGGGTTTACCTTTTGTCACCTTGTTTGAAAATTGTTTGTTTCTATAGAAAACAATAAAATTTAGGGCTCAGCAGAAAAAAAGGAGTTTAAAAATATAAGAGGAATTCCAAAAGTTTATGCAAAATTGAAGTATGAGTTTATTTTGGTGCAAAACATTTTTGAAATTCATGCATAATTTCTAAAATATATACCCTTTACATTTTCCATGAACTGTTTGAAAACCTCTTATATTTTTCATCTCTTAAAAACTTTTCTTTAGTTAGTTTCCCTTCAGGTGAATGATTAGAAGAATAATTGTCTCAGGGAAAAATATACAACACAAAACAAAAGGGTCTAGTAAACAAACATCAATAACTATGCAGTCTACAGTTCTCCAAAGTTAACACTACTCTGAACGTCCTCCGTGGGACTCATCAAAGGAATTTGGGGGAGGGGGTCGATGTTCAATTTTTTCTTTTCAGTATTTTTTTGTTGTTGTTAGAGTTTTGCTATACATGCTCACTGGAGAAACAGAGAGTGAGAGAGAGACAGGAAGCAAGAAATCACCCCCCATCCTGGGAGACTGGCCACACTGCAATCCCTCCTCCTCTGTTCTCCTCTCAGGATTTTGGGCATGCACACACACGTGTCCGGCATGAGTTTTAAGCCACGGGGTTTGGGACTCGAACCGTGGGTGACTAAGTGGGAATCCAGTGACGTAACCGTTCCACCATCTGCCGGTCCCGATACTCAGTTGTATTAAAGGGAGTATACGAGTAGCCGGGGCCACCTACCGGCTCTGGTGACTGGCACCTCAGTGAAAATATTCCTTCATGCCTCACGATGCCATTGTACATCTAGAAAACAGGAACGCTCCCCCAGCTTGGCTCTCCAGTGTTCTTAGGACATGCTTTGTCTAGACATCTAGTAAAAATCCGCAGTCCTGTTGTGAAGATGAGAAAACTCGCAGTAAGCGAGGGCATTTTGGCCCCTGGTCGTTTGTTTCAAGTACGAACAGAAGCCGGGACCGTGAGTGTTCAGGCAAGTCTGCTCACTGACCCAGGTTCTGCTTGTTTACCAGATAACCCCTTCCTCCCTGTGTGAGGTAGGACGCTGCACACAGCCACGCCTTATAATCCAGACCCACCAGAGACGAGCTGCCACGTGAGCAGGTTGCAGAGGCCCGTGGCACCCAGCAGGCCTGCGCTGCTGTCTGCACCCCGGAGCCCTCGCGTCCCCCAGTTCACTCTCACGGCTCGGGGCTGCCCAGCCATGAGAAAGCAGAGCTGAGAGACTTGGACCCCTTTACGGAGTTAGCTGCCGCCGGGGTGGGGTTTGAACCCGAGGATTTTCACCAATAGCTACTTTCCAAAAGAAACTTCCAAGAACTACCAGAGATGAGAAATTATCTACACAAGTGCCAAAGTAAGTTTCACTTTAAAGTTGTTTTATGAACATCTTTTAAACACTTACTACATCTTAGCTGGGACTCACAGAGGAAGGGCACTGATGGAATTTCAACATTTTTTCAATAGGATAGGAGTAACTAATATTCATTGTTGTATTTTATTGTAAGAAATACAGGCCTACATCTATTTTTTTATATTTATTTATTTCGCGACAGTGAGAGAGCGAGAGACCAGCACCTCCACGGGGTCTCACCCCGTGACCCCACCAGCCTTCTCCATCAACCGGGGTCACCGGCCTGCATGTCCCGGCGTGTACAGGCTGACCTCAGGCTGAGCCCCTCCTCTTCCCCACTCCCTGGGCGTCACCCTGAGTGTTCCCAGCAGTGACGTGGGTGCTGGGCTCACAGAGCCTCTCCGTTTGGCGTTTCGTCTTCTAGCTTTGTGTCTCCAGTGTACCCTAGGCAGAGACCAGGTCATGGATCTGCTTAGATGGCCGGCTATGGTAACAGGCGGAGAAAACCGGTGACAGGCTAACGCCCCCTTCGCCGTGGTGAACCCGCTCGGGAGTGTTAAGGCGCACGTCCGTGGGACCTACTAGAGACGGCTGGTCCATCTGGAATGACACTCAGGAATCTGGTTTCTAAAAAGTTTATTTATTTCTTCCGCAAATAAGAGAGCAAGAGAGAAAGAGAGTGAAAGAGACAGAGATGGCACCCCTGTCAAGAGTCAAAACCACTCTCCTCCCTGGCCCCAACTAGCCCCAGATCGTGGGTGGAGTGTGTGCCTGGCATGCTCAGGGAGGTCTCAGGACTTGAACCGTGACCTTCCTACGTGCACTTTGCCGAGCACCGCATTTTACCGTTGCACCCCACCTGACTCCTGCAGTTTGCATTTTAACCAACGTCTCGTGTATTTCTAAAAGAGATCGCCCAGTCCTAGTCTCTTAAACATACATCTATGAGCCGGACACATGCTTCATGTATGACATATACAACATTCCGTAATCCCATCACAAAGTTCCATAATTCTAACTATGTTTTCTAGAAGAGACAATGCAGTTCACGGGAGGCCACACCATCTGGAGTCACTTGCACCTGACTGCACTCCCGTCCTCCCACTTCACAGCTAAGTGACCTTGAGGAAGTTTCTCAACCTCTAACCCTCAGGGTCAGCTCGAAACAGCTGCTCATCCCTCCTCGCTGTGGTTGCTGTATCTGATCGAAGGAGGCAGTTCCTGGAAGATACCGTCATACCCGCCAGCCCTGGACAGCTGTGCGAATTGCGTGTCCGCAGACTTGCCACAGACCAACCGTGACTCTCCTGCAGTCCAGTGTTGTTCCGGCTGGTATTTGCGAACTGCTGGCAGCTGGCATTCCTGTCTGCATCAGCACCCGAGACAGGCGTGGCCACTAGCGGACCCTGGTACCAGCGCTTCTTGAGTGCTGACGGAGCAAGACCCACGTAGCTCAAGATCCTGCTAGAAAGGGAAGGCAAAGGGGGGAGAGGCAGTGAGGAGGCTGGCCAGGCTGCAGGTTGGAAGGTTTCACTGCAGCAGGTTCTTCCTCCAGGCTCAGCACCTGCTCAGTCACTCAACCTTCCCAATTTGAATAAGTGATGAACAACTCATTAACAGATCATTAGCTAGATCAGCCCAGTGCAGTGAAGAGCACCCAGGTTCAACAATTCGCCTGGATTATCACCAAAAGGAAATTAAATACGCCTGATAAGAATGCTAGCATTTATGCTATTTTTATATCCAGATGGAGTAAAGTGGTCTGTGGGAAATGACTCATCCTCTTCCCACCCAGGAAAGCAGCAGCTTGTCTTGAGTCCACTCAAGACACTCTCCTGAGTCCAATTCAGGAAGTCTTGCCCTCTAACCCTTCTTCCCATCTCCAGTTTTCCAGGGTGGCTACGTGGACACGATAGTGGCAGAATCCCTGGGACGCCAGCTCTACGTCTGCTCCCACCTGCGCACAGCTCAGATGCCCACCCAGGGTTATCAGAGGCCTGAATTCTAACTGTATATCATCCGGAACAAGCCAGTAACGTGGGTTTAATGCCATCACTGTCGTCAGCAGCATCGTGACTGTTAGGCGAAGCACCTCGCACAGAGCCTGGGACACGCAGACCCTCTACACTGGCCATCTATACAGTCCCTGTCCCAGCCCCCATCCTGGTCACTGCAATGACACCCCAGAGCTCCCGCATTCACAGCCTCCTGGTCTTCACTTACCTCTGCATCTCGTAGGACAATGGCCACCAGATGCTATGTCTCAGCTTCACTCACGAGAGCTCTGCATCATGATTCAATTCTTTGCCCTTCCTTTCCTTTATTCCTCTGTTCTTCTTTCCTTCCTGCGTCCCATTTCTTCCCTTTCTGATGCTTATACAAACCTGCTTTAAACAACAAATACCTTATAGTTCCGAGAGTAGGACCGTGATGCCATCCGTCACGATTCCGGTCGTAATCTTTAAGTACTGTATACAATAGCAACAGCTAAATGTGTCTAGTACATCAAAAATACTGTATATCTAATCCCCAGAGGGTTACTTTTTTTAAAAAATTCTGAAGTAGAGCATAATTTTTTTAAAAAAGAGAATTAGGAGGGATTTAAGGAAGCAAAGCTGGATTGCAGTAAGTACTGGTAGCTAGTCTCTATGAAGGACTCGGTGACCCCTGCCTCTCCCCACCCACACCTTTGGTAATCCTCTGCCTTCGAGTGTGGGCTGGATCTAGTGATTAACCGATAGAATCTGGAAACTGGGTGGAGTGTCACCTCTATGATTAGAACAAAACGTTGTGACTTCTGTTTTGGTAGCTGATTCTCTTTAGTGCTCTTGGCTTTTACCCTGGGATGAATCAAGCGGCAGTGTCAGAGATTCCGTAGTGAGGAGCTGAGGGCAGCCTCTGGAAACATCCAGCCAAGAGCAGAGGGCCCGAGTTTGCCAGCTAGTGAGGAGATGAATCCTGAGCAAAACAGACGAGCTCGGAAGAAGAGCCTTCCCCATCCGAGCCTTGAGACGACTCCAACCTGGCCAACGCCTTCACTGCAGGAAAGGTCGCCAAAGTGGATCCAGTTGAGAAATAGCAATGAAGCATGCAGCCTTCAGGTGCTATGGGGTTGGGGTGACTTGTTACACGGCTGTAGCTGACCAGTGCACCTGGGTAGCCTTTGCTCCCGGTGTTCCTATTTCACATTCAGAATGCTACAGCCCTGCTTGCTATCTGGACGCCCCATAACCTTGGACCAAACAACCTCAGTTTGATCTTTGCTGTCACCTGGAAGAGTTTGGCTTGCCTATGACTTCCATTCTGTGCCTCCATACAGCTTTCGGACTTACTCCTTTACCTGGGTAACCCATGTATGTAACCCATCCTTTTTATTATTTATTTATTTATCTTTTCTGTTTTTATAAATTAATTTATGTTTATATACATTCAATGACATTGTTTAGCTTATGAGGTGAACATTTCAATATGTGAACATTTCTCCCCAGTCCAGTTGATCAAAATATCTTTAACGGATTACACCACACCTCCCCGTCCCGTCAGTGAGTCACTTGACTTCTGTCGCTCCTGGCTCCCGAGGTCCCTTCTGGCTTCATGTCCCCTTGTGTTTTACCCGTCCCTCTCCATGTCTTCTGATCCGAGGACGGCTGAACCTTCTCTTCTCCTCACTCAGCCCCTGGCTTCTCTAGCACTTTGTTAGAGCGGCCCAGCTCTTTCCTCGTTCCAGTTCCTCCCCCTCGTCAGCGACTCCTTTCTTTTCACACAAATGTAGTTTACCTCACCTACACTGTAAAAAAAAAATAATAATAACAAAAAGAAACTCCTAAATGAAATAAAACAACAGGAAATGCAGACATTCTTCCTAGCATATATTATCTTTCCCTCTAGGAGTAATCTATACTTAACAACAGACTTCGAATAATTCATGGAAAAACGAAATTAAAGCAGGAATTTACTTTGGCTCAAAAATATCTGAAAACTTTGCCCAGTTTTTTTTTTTTGGAGAGGTTTTTGCTATAGGGTGCGTGTGCTCGCTACACAGACAGAGACAGACAGAGATAGAAAGCGAGAAATCACCCCCCAGGGGGGATGGCCACACCGCAATCCCTTCTCCTCCATTCTCCTTTCGGGATCTTGGGCACGCACAAACACGTGCCCGGTGTGAGTTCAAGCCACCAGGTCCGGGACTCGAACCGCGGTTGACTACGTGGGAGTCCAGCGACATAGCCATTACGCTAACTGCTGGTCCCATGCACAGTTTTTTCATAATTCTCGTCTGATGTGAATTTTTTACAGACCGCCCCCTCCCAGTTGTTTACAGTTCCCTCACTGGCAGGCCACCGGCCGGCGCCTACCCTCGTAAGCACTGCGGTCTCTGTGCTCCATCCGACCCACGCTCTAGTCCCCACAGTCTTGAGCCTCAATTTACCTGCGTCTTCGGATCACTCCCGCTCTAGCCCCGGTTCCGTGCCTCTGTGCATGTGTCCCCCGGGGGCAGCTGCGGGTGGCTCTTTCATTTACTGTGTGAGCAAACGCTGCTGAAGCCGCGCGGCAGACCTGGCTCTGGCGCCCGTGCCGGCCTAGGTCCCTTCTCCTTGGCACCGTCCTGACTTTAGTTTTCAGGGTTGCCTGGAAGTCGTCCCTCTGCTTGCTCCCCTTCATGTCTTCTCCCTCGCCCCTCAGAGTCCCCCGACCTCCCCGCCTCCGTCCATGGCTACTCGGGTGCAGGGCGGCGTTGACTGTCCTGCCCGCACCCCCCACTGTGTCCGCCAGGGCAGCCGTGAGCCGGGCTCCTATTCCTCCCTTCCCAAGCTACTGCACCGTCTCCTATCGGGTCTCGCTTCACTCTGTCCCTGCCCTTCCTTTTCTCTCGCCCTCTCTCCTCCTCTGCCCATCTCTTCCCTGTCCGTGGCTTCTGCGAGGCGCATTGGTTTCATCAGCGTATCTCGGAACGGAGTGCCTTCAGCCCGGGTCTGCCAGTGTGCCCCAGAGCTAGCGATTCCGACGGCCTTGGTTCGGTATAGCACCTCGGGGTTCCTGTTTCACTGCAGCCTGGGCTAAAATGTGGACTCAGCATACAGGAAAGGCTTAGCAGTTTCCTCACCAACCACCGCATTAGGCCCTGTCTTTGTTTGTTTCTGCCATGGGGTGCACGTACTTGCTGGAGGGAACCACAGGGAAAGTGAGAAATCACCTCCGAGGGTGGACGGCCACGCTGCAGTCTCTTCTCTCTTCTCCTCTTCAGGATTCGGGCACACACACACATACGCCCGGCATGATCTCCAGTCCAGCAGCCCAGAGCTCGAACTGCAGTCACCAGGTGGGAGTCCAGCACCCTCCCCACACCACCTGCTTGCCCTGAGGCCCCGGACTTTATAACTTAGGAGCTGCACACCATGGCCCCGCACACAGGCGCAGGTGGGAGAGTGCCCCACGGAGCTCCCTGCTGTGCCTGGGGCTCCCTGAGCACCTGAGCACGCTCCCGCTCACTGCCCTGCCGTCTGAAGTTCGCGGTCAGGCGAGCCTGAGATCTCTGCCCTCTCCCACCTGCTCCGCTGTCAGAATCCAGGGGAATGCACGCCGAACTGGCACGAAGCGCTGAGACAAAAAAAGCCCTGGCGCTCAAACGTGGGGCAGAAGACACCCAGAGGCACTCGTAAACGGCGAGGTGCTCACAGCCAGCCAATGTAAGGAGACAGTACTGAGTCCAGCACAGATCCGAATGGCAATGGAACAGCGCGAATGTGAACTACTATCATCGTGCTCTGTAATCAGCAGTATTTCACTCGAGGAAGGTCCTCGCGACACTGTCGGCTGCACTTACTGAGCACTGAGCACGTGACTTGTACTTCCGCACTTGTCCTGGGTGGCAACATGTATCACGAGACTCCTGAAGTCCTTTGTGAACTACTAAGTCCACTCACATCAATTTACCCGAAGGCAACGTTCAGAAATGCAGACGATGATTTACATGTAAAGAAATTTAGCAGTGGGTGATTTGTCACGGCAGGCCCCTGGGAGGAAAGGGGACAGCTAGAGCGATCGTCCGCGGGCTGGGGCATTTGCACCCGTTAGAGACAGTGTCTCCAAAACATGACAGAAAAATATGGATGAGCCCTATGGAATCATCTAACAATTTAGATTCATTATTGTTTGAGATGACCTATCCCCTACTCTTTTCATTAAAAAAAAAAATAGAAGTTTATTTCACTTATTGAAGTTTATTTCATTTACTGAGAAGTTTATTTCACTTAAAGAGTGAGAGAGAAAGAGAGGAAGAGCGAGGTATCCTTGCTGGGACCTCATGCCACAGTCTTCCTCCTAGCCAGCCGGGACCCCCATGCGCTCAGCCTGACCCTGCCGCACGGCTCAGTGCCCCCCCCCCCCCCGCTCCCCCACGGCGGGCTCCTGGTTCCCTCCTCCTCCAGCGAATGCTCATGAAGTTCCTTCTGGTCCTGCCGGCTCCCTTGCACCTCCCACCTCTTGAAAAGAGTAAATCAAGGAAGGGATGAGTCTGCACACTGTTTTCCTATTGTATTTTTAAATCTTTTTGGCTCGGAGCACCCACATTCTGGACTTTTTTGATACGTGAAAGCTTTCCAAGGCCAGCTCCTAAAATGAGGCCACCACTGTCCCGCGTGCATGTCACCATGTGGGTAGATGTGACACGTCGCGTGCTCCAACGTGCCAGGTGGCTTCCATGCATGCCCCACCCAGTGCTCCCACGGTTCAGAGTACGTCGCTGTCCCCATCGAGTACCGGGGGAATTGAGGCTAATCACTCCCTTGTTTACCCAGAGATCTCTCACCATAAGACCCACTGAGTGAGGACCAGGGCTCAGGAGTCATGCTGTTAACTATTTGCGCCACTGCATCCCTTCCAGAAGAGGCCAGCTCCTCCTTTGAGACAAAACAAAACAAAATCAAGAGCATCTAATTCAGCATGCAGAGAAAGAACTGATTCCCAAGCACGTGTATTTTGTGCTTTCCAGGAGCCTTCTGGTATAAGCCAAAGTGCCAGAAATTCCATAATAAATGTCCACTTGGCAGGCCGTGGTTCTGAGGCCATGCAGGCTGCAGTGAGAGGGCATGCCCCACTGCCCGCCTGAGCACGAGTGCCCGGCAGGACTCTTCAGAGAGATGTGCCCGTTAGAGGATGGCCTCTGGGACTCCAGGATGGGCTTGCTCCTACTGAGCCCAGAAGCTTTGGGCCCGCTCATTTGGCTCTGATGTGCCAGGGACTAATAAGCCAGAAAGAGACACCAGTTCTTGGAATCATCTTTGGGGAAATAAAAACCCCAATAAGAAGCTGGTGTGTTCCCATCAGCTAGGAGGGCTTAAGCAAGGATCTGTGGTATGGGGGGCAACCGACAAGCGGGTGGGCAGGATATCTCCTTCTGGAAAGGCGAGAAGCCCTTCCTCAGTCATCTAAGTGCAGAGGGCGAGGTCCAGGGACGATCACCACTTCTCTTCATTACCAAGGACATTGGCAAGGCACGTGCTTGGCCAGAGACTCGGGCTGCACAGAGCCACGAGAATGGACCATGTTTCTGTAGCCTTAGAGTCTATGAAGGGTGTTCACAATGTCTCTGCTCTCCCACCCAGAAATGGGCCGGAGCTGTGCATCTGTGTGGGAGCTGGGAGCTGGGAGCTGGGAGTCGAGCTCTGGCCAGCTCTTGCCTTCCACCTGCCACCCACATGTGTCCAGGTGATGTCCAATATGCAAAGTCTCGTTGAAGTGGCTCCTCACGTCTCTGCATTTCCCTCCTCTCCATTCATTCCCTCGACGCGTCACTTAGCTCTCCATAACCCTGCTGTGGGCCACACGTGTGTTCCCTGTGTTCACCTGCTGAGACCCTAACGCTCGAAGAGATGGGATTCGGAGGTGATCAGGTCACGAGGGTGGAGCCCACATGAGTGCAATGGTGCTCTGAGAAAGAGGCTCGTGAGAGACCCCTCCAGCTTTTCACCAGGTACAGTCACAGCGAAAGGACGGCCACCACAAAGAAGCACACCCTCACCCAACACCAAGTCTGCCAGGTCCTGATCTTGGACTCCTCAGCTTCCGGAACTGTGAAAAAGGTTTCTATTTTTTTTTTTTCTTTTTTTTTTTTGGAGAGGTTTTTGCTATAGGGTGCGTGCACTCGCCAGACAGACAGAGAAAGACAGAGAGACAGAAAGTGAGAAATCACCCCCCAGAGGGGATGGCCACGCTGCAATCCCCTCTCCTCCATCCTCCTCTCGGGATCTTGGGCACGCACGCACACGCGCCCGGTGTGAGTTTTAAGCCACCGGGTCCGGGACTCGAACCGCGGTCGACTATGTGGGAGTCCAGCAACATAGCCATTACGCTAACTGCTGGTTCCAAAAAAAAAGTTTCTATTTTTCATAAACCATGCAGTCCATGGTATTTTTCTGCAGCAGCTTGAGCAGACTAAGGTGCTTCCTGAGAAAGTCTTTCAGAAACACTACTTCCCTCAAGCAAGTCTCCAACTCATACGCCATCGACACCCATCCTGCAGTTAGTTACAAAATCTAAACACCTCAACAAGCTTGAAAAATCACCTAGGGACACATGTTAGAACCCACCTCATTTCCCGCTATTGTTCTAAACTCAGTTTTCCAGAAAGACTGTGTTGCCATTGTCTCCTAAACTTTCCCGGCTGCTCGCTCTTGCGCGCTCTCTCTCTCTCTGCGTGTCTCTGTGTGTGATCAAATTAGACATCCTCCCATCCTTTCTGCCCATTCAAATTCCAGTCTGCTTGCTATTTCAGAGCCTGGTAAGAAGAATGATCACGGGACCAGCAGTTAGCATAATGGCTATGTCGCTGGACTCCCACGTAGTCGACCACGGTTCGCGTCCCGGACCCGGTGGCTTAAAACTCACGCCGGGCGCGTGTGCGTGTGTGCCCAAGATCCCGAGAGGAGAATGGAGAAGGGATTGCGGCGCGGCCATCCCCTCTGGGGGGTGATTTCTCACTTTCTGTCTCTCTGTCTGTCTCTGTCTGTCTGGCAAGTGCACGTGCCCTATAGCAAAAAGTCTCTTAAAAAAAAAAAAAAAAGAATGATCACGTGGAGCTGTCTCATGCTCTGTGGTCAGTATGAAGATCTTTCCAAGGGTGGTAATGTGGGTTGTCTGGGCAGAAATGTCACACCTGTCACAGGACAATTTACAGTAAACTCAAATACTAGCAAAGGTAATGTTCCTTATTATCCCCCAAATGGAAAGGAATTGGAACAGTCAGTTCCATTCCCCTTCGGGAAGGAGAGCTCTTACTGGAAGGAGGCGTGGTGTGGCTGGCTCTGTGGCCCCAGGGTCAGCTATCCGTGGTAGCAGAGGAATGGGAAGCTTTCCGACATGCCAGTCAAGCCTGCTGCCGTGTCCTTCTCTTCTGGCTAATATGAGACCAACGGAGCTCATCGGAGCAAAACTAATTATGTGTATCTCTAATGGCTTTGAAGTTCTGGATATGATTATAAACAAACAAACAAACAACAGCAGGAATGAAAGGTGCTGCTTTTTCAACTCCATTTCCAAGTGCAGGTTGTAGGTTTGGCAGGAAAGTAAGATGTGACTCGGGAACAGCTAGCTATGTAGATGGTGTCAGAGCAAGATCTGTTTTCCCGGACCATGGCTTTCCAAAACAAGAGTCCCTGGCAGAGATGCTGTTCATATCGCAGGGAGTGTGGGAGTTTTAAAATGAAATTCGTGGAAGAAAGTGAAGAATGCCCAGATAAATGGCAAAACTAGATGCCCGAGGACAAGGATGACACTGGGAGAAGCGTCATGATGCAGGCTCTACCCTGTTACTCCAGGGAGAAAACAGGAGGGAGCCATCAGGAGGCTTCAGCCTGGACGTCTGGGTCAGGGGCATGTCGGCCGCTGCCCCACTCCCTGCGTGCTCTCTGCTAGCGCCTTGCAGCAGATGGGGGTGGTGCCGTGGGTGAGTCTCAGCTGCAGACCTGGGCTCTGGGGTCCTGATGCGATTCTGGTCTGGATGGAGCCAAATATCATACCCAAGACGTCAGAAGCCTAAGGCGTGCTACACCCATCAGGCCGCCAACTTGGCCGCACTTCCAGGTGTCTGGCTTCAGGTTTCCTTTTTTGTTTTTGCCAGAGGGCATGTGAGTTCTCTGGAGAGAGACAAAGAGAGAGACAGAGAGAGGGAAAATGAGCATTCACCCCCCCCAAGGGGATGGCCACACCGCAATCCTTTCTCCTCTATTATTTTCCTGGGATTTTGGGCATGCACACACACACATACACACACACACACACACACACACACACACACACGATTTTCAAGCTGCTAGGTCTGGGACTTGAACCGTAACTGGCCACGAGGGAGTCCAGTGCCTTAACCACCACGCCACCTGCTGGCCCCGAGGTTTCCTTTGCTGCCAGCACTGCTGAAACTGGCAGTGCCGTGTGGTGAGCACCGAGCACCCTCAGGGTAAGCGGTCATCGCTGGCCCAGCCGGGCGGGCTAACCTGCTCCTGTAAACTGAGTTTCTGCCTGGACTCACTTTTCTAAAATGTGTCCAGTTGACTCACCTACCACTTAGCCATGTCATAGTCAGAGGCACGGCTTGACTTCTAGACAGTGACCGAAGCGGTCATGCCCATGTTAAGATGAAGGGATTTGGGGTCAGGCACCCGGAGCTGGAACCCCTCTCAGACTGCTTACTGCTCTCTGGAAGTGTCAGTTTCCTTGTTCAGAAAATGTGGATTATCAGTGCTTGTGGGTCGCAAAGAAGCAAAAGCAGGGAGTTACTTAGTTCTGTGTTTACCTCATTGTGTTGACCCAATACTTCCTAGTTCTTATCCATTCTATTATGGTTTTCATTGTTGTTTTTATTATTATTATAACCCAGCGTTCTTCCACGTGGCCCTCTCGGGACCTGCGGAGATGTTGCAAACGCAGACACTTGTCCATAGACCTTCAACGGCTTCTCCCAGCCCCCACCGGCCCATGGGCCCGTCGCTGGGACTTTGCCCATCAGGTGCCTTTTCTGCCGTGTTGGCCCTCCAGAGCTGCTGTCCTCCAGGTTCGGCCCGATCTTGCCCTGTGCAGAGAGCTACTGTCCCAGCTCACCGCCTGGGCAGGGTGGACACGTCCCTCTGCACCCACATGAGCGGGTCTCCACCCAGACTCAGCTCCCTCCTCTCCTCTGCTGGGAATCCCGGAGAGAAACAAAGTCAACGGGACATTTCCCACAAGACAAAGGTACCATTTCATATCCACCCCTGAGGGCTTAAGTGGGTGATATTAATGACTAGAATGTGCCAAGAAAAAATAAAGTCTCTCGTTTGAACAGGAAAGAATCAGTTACGGATATTAGAGATTGATCTTCCCACGCTCAGACATGCCTTGCGACCGAGCGGTGGGTTGAGTTGGAGTTACTCGGCCACGTCTAGCTGCCAGGAGTAGACGCGGAGTCTCACGTCTGCCAGTGAAAGGCTGGCCTGCCAGCAACGGCACTGATGCGGAGCCCGATGCATCTCGCACTGTTGCCTTTCTTCAGGACTCAAACGGCTGCAATGGCGACACTGCACGGTCACCAAGCTAGTAATTAATTATTCGCCCTTGAGTCGAGGGGCAATTGAACAGTGAGCTCCAACTTTGTATGTACGTATGTATGCATGTACGTATGTATGCATGTATGCATGTATGCATGTATTTAGTCTCCTCTGCCCAGCCTGAGCCTTTAGACTCTGAATATAAGGTTATTTTTCAGGGACCAAGTATCCCTCATGCAGATGAAAGTTATAGACACAAAAATTAGATACCATAGACACCTTTAAAATACAGGCTGAAAGCAGAATATTCCGAGTCTATAACGGAACCTAGGCTTCTTTGGAACCTCCCCAAAATACCGTTCTCTCTCCCGCCTCTCTGGGCTCCTCTCTCGCCTGGTGTCAGGACGCGGCTGGAAGCGTAGCTGGGGAGCAGCCAGCATACTGTGAACTGTGAAGTCAGATCTAGGCGAACGCTGCGCCCAAGGCAAGACTGGACAAACTCCCAGCCAGGTTAGCGACGCGCCGGTGGAGGCCTGGCTCAGCCTGGCTCAGGCTGGCTCTCAGGGGGCCCCGGTGGCAGTGGGGAGCCCCGGAGCGGGCAGCGTGCAGGAGCTGGGGGCGACGGCCTGTTCCCAGGACCCCCTACCTCACCTCTGCAGCTGCTGGCCTGAGGTGTTACGTAACTCCAGCTCCTGATTGACCAAACCAGACACGATCCCCTCCGGCCTCCCTCAGGGCTGACGCACACGGGGTGGGCACGTACCTGTACCCCTTCATGCTCCTGGCCGTCATGCCTGAGCCCCTGGGCTGCACAGAGGGCCTCGGCCCAGCCTGACTGAAGGCAGCTCTCGCCGGGACACCCTCAGATCACTTAGTTCATCCTCCGGGTCTGTTTCTTTATCCGCCGAGTGGATTTGACGTTGCCCGGCTCTGGAGTGGTGACTGTTCATTTAGACCACGCACACGGTTAATGGTTAGCACCTCCGTCTCCGTCCAGGCAGCACCCCCCCCTCCTTCTACGTAGTTATCACAGAAGTAGACCCGGAGCTGCAGCCCCTCCCAGCTCCCCTCCAGACTTCCCTGTCCCAGGTGCGAGCAGGACATTCTGAGAGGGTGGGCTTGGTGACGAGAGGCAGCTTAGCTGAGTCTCCATGTTTCCCCTGGGTCTTCAGGAGTTTTCTAAAACAGAGCTGAGAACAGTCAGGGAAGGGCCACTTCAGTGATCAAGAGGTGGAGAGGCTCACAATGAGAGGAGGGCCAGCCAGGGAGGGGACACAGCAGGCAGCCGGGGCTGTTACTGGGTTTCTCCCTAGGGTAGGGGCTGGGGCTCTGAAGCCATGAAGGGGCAATTTAGCAAGGAAGGAATGCCCTGCACAGCAGGCAGCCAACTCGTGGAACTGGCTCTCCGGAAAAGTAGACAGGTTCAAACCCCCAAGGTGCGACTAGACTGGGAGTCCCAGCCAGTTGTGAGGGCAAGGAAGGTTCCCATCTGACCTGTGATGGTTTCCCTGCAGGACGGCCTCCCGCCGATGGCCCAGAGCCCACCGAGAAACCGTGAGGGCATTCGTGGCTGGCACAGGAGGGAGATGTATCCCCACAGGTCTCTGCACTACCCAGCCCAGCTCCACCCAAGGGAGTGCTCGCGGGAGTGCAGAGAGAAGCGGAGGTAAGGGCGTGGGGCAGGCGCCTAACTCCGCTTCTGTTTCCGGCACATACAACGGGGTGCCACCAGTCCTCACCACACAGGCGTGTGTGAATTACATGCACTAAGCCGTGCCAGGGCTCCCACGGGGACCCGGAGGGACGGGCCTGCCCTCAGAGCCCCCAGCTGCCTTCGCAGTGCCCGTTTTCACTGGGGCTGTCAGCCTGAGAGGTTAGGGCTGACGCAGACCCGGAAAGAGGGTGACACGACCCTCACCGCAGTGCCGCACACCCCGGGGCACTGGCCGTCCTGTTAGGGTCACTCCACGTGTTCTGTGATGCGAACAGACCGTGCCCTTCTGAGTCCACAGTCTGCCCTGTCTGGGTACCAAACTCTCGTTCTTAAAGAGTCAGGTAGGGTCAATCCATCTTAGAGACGCGCGTTTAAAACTAGTGAGGGCTTTATGAACATACACGCAAGGATTGTGTGGAACCAGGTGAGTCAGCGCTGGGCTGAGGGCCTCACACGTTTACTGTACATTTAACTTAGGCGACATCTGCACCATCAAGCGAAAGTTTCACGGAGGGTTTAACATCAATTTCCAGTCCTCTGGCCAGCTGCCTTCTGAGCTCTGACAACAAGGATGGCCTGTGTGGAGCGTCGGGAGCTGCTTCCTCTAGATCATTCCACGCAGTTTTCCTGTCCGGGCTGCTCCGTGGGCCGCCGTCCTGACCCTCTGCAGATGGTTCTCAGCCGGGGCACTCCTGCCCTGGGCTCAGATACTGGTCGGGGCTTTCCTGAGCATCGTGGGGCACTGAGCTGTGCTCCAGGTGGGACAAGCAGTCCCCATGGCAGAAAGCCCAGATCTAACGGAATTTACCTAAAGATCATGTGAAGAAATGAATACGGACGATATTGAGAAAGAGGATTATATTAGCACACCTGCTGAGCTCTGTGTGGGCAATGTCTCACCTGCAGCCTTTGCAAAGTCTCTGTTTGGTCTCATCACGGTGCTATGGTTGCTGCCTGGCAGGAGACGAAGCCTGCCTCTTCAGATATTTAAATCTGTGTGCTGGTTTCTCATTTGTAAAGTGGGGATTAGAGATGCTCAGTGTGTGTGTGTGTGTGTGTGTGTGTGTGTGTGTGTGAGATACTCACGTACAATGTGCCATACAAATATTTGCTGTCATTACCTTCCACGACAGAAGCTGACATGGGCACTGTGATTCCCCCGTCCTATTGATGAGGACATAGAAATTCAGGAGCGACTGGCCCTAAGTGCCTTCACATGGTAGAACTAAAATAACCACTCGGCCTTTCTGTCCCCTGCCCCTCCTGTTTCCCTCCTTGCCCATCCCCTGCCCAGCTCCTCCCACGTAATTGTCTCCTAGGATGTTTTTTTCGGCAGCTCTGCCTGTCATCGCGGTATGTGCTCTGAGATCTCTCTCAGTCTCCCACTCGGTAAGACTGTGCAAACTCCTTCAGGTGGGTAGCTATGCCTTTGGGAAATTAAAATTAAGTAAAATAACATGCTCGAAACAGTAAGCACAATACTTGCATGTAGTCAAGTGCAATGAGTGTTGGGTATTTGTGCCAGCCAGTTTGCTCTGCTGAACAGCACGTCGTGGGCTGGATGGCTTAACAAGCATGTCTCGCAGTCCTGGAGGCTGGGAAGTCCAGGGTCAAGGACCCAGCAGGTTCAGTGTCCGGTGAGGGTCAGCTTCCTGGTGGTTGTTTTGTTTTGGGGTTTCTTTGTTTGTTTGTTTTGTTTTGTTTTTAAATTTAATTGTATTTATTCAGTCATTTATCTTTTTTCATTTGACCAGAGTGAGACACAGAGAGGGAGAGAGGGAAAGTGAGAAAGTAAGCTACTAAGCTGGAGACTTGAACCATGGTTGGCCATGTGGGAGTGCCCAGCACCTGAACCACTGTGCCACCTGCGGGTCCTGGTTCTTAGGTGACTCTTCTCCCTGTGTGTTCACAAGCTCACTGGGGTCTCTTTTCAGAAGGAAATGGATTCCATTCATGAAGGCTCCACCCTCCCGACCCACTTGCCTGCAGAAGTCTCCACCTCCTAACACCATCACTTTAGAGGCTCAGATTTCAATGCGTCAATTACTGGAGACACAGACATTCAGCTCACAACACTACTGCTGTGAAAGTGACCCCCAGGAGGAGGGAAAGACAAAGCGTGTGACACCGTGAGTGCAACATCAGCACCTGTTCTTGGCAGTAGCTGCTTCTCCCCTAAGCAGCAACTCTGTGGCTCATAGCTAGTTCCAGGAGCTTCCCAGGCTCCTGCACGTGTGGCCATCTCCCCAGCTATGCCCGACAAGCACACTAAGCTGCATAGAGAGAGCAGAGCCTCTACTCCTGGGGCACGGCGGCAGACCTTGAGTGTGGTGGCCGCTGTTTCCAGCCTCCTCCCCCTCTCCTTCCGTGCAGGGGCAGAGGAAATGCAGCATACTCTGACGCCCTTGCAGCTAGAGGCCCGGAGTCCTTTAACTTGGCTCTGACCAATGAGGTGCAAGCCGGGGTGTCCTGGGAGCAGCAGGAGCCTCACTCGGCAGAACCGTCAGGGAAGCACAGACAACACCCTGACTCACGCTTCTGCGCTGTCGGTGAAACCCTCATCCAGGCCAGGGTGTGAGGAAATGAAGTTTTCGTTTGCTGAAGTCGCTAAAATCAGGGCTTCTGTTACCTGTAGCCGACTGCATCTCCAGCATTTACAGAGAACGCACTTCCTTCTGGAGGGGAGGCAGTGGGTGGGGCGTGTGCACGCAGCGGGTGATCTCCTCTCCTGCGGCTACACAGGCAGGGTGGGTAGGGGGAATCCAGCAGTCATCAGTTTTCTGCAAACTTTTAAGGGGAAAAAATCACGAAGAAATGGAATGAAAGTACACATTTATTTTGGTGTGAGAAATTTTGAAATCATGAGTAGGTTTTTTTTGGACGGTGTATGTCAATGAACTTGTCGAAGGCCCTCTCCCCACCCCAGCCATCCTGCCTCGTGCACGCAACACCCTGGAGGTGCTGGACGTGGCCGATTGCTTTTACACACGGAAAAGTAGGGCATGGCCACTCTGGAATCCTTGCCTAAAATCGCAGCGAGTGAGAGCCACGGCCAGCAGCCCGGTCCCTGAGCACTGAGTGAAATTGTGCTGCCCTGTGCACACCACACGCTTTCCTACCACGTCAGGGCAAACGCCTCTATCCCAGCAGACGTGAAGGGATTTTGCCGCTGAGATATCTGAGTCAGGGCAGCCTCCCTGGGGGAGTGGAGACCGGGAAAGCCCCTCTCAGGCACACATTTTTGCGCCCTGGGTCCCTTCTGTGGACTCCGTGGGGCCTGGGGACCTGAGCCTGTCCGAACAGGATCAAGTGTCTCAGCTGACGTTGCTGTCCTCAGAAACATCCCTCCAGCCTCTGTCCCTCCGAGTTCCAGCGAGAAGCCCACGCTTTCCTGCTGCCCCCAACAGACAAGCTCTTCGATGACTAGGTCCATGTGCCGGGAGGCTTCACAGCCCAGGCTTCCTAGCAGCTCAAGGAAGTGATTGACAGCCGAGTGATGTCAACCGAGAGACGCTGAGCAGGACACACATGCGCACAAGCCCCGTGATGCTGTCCCGAGACTCCGCCAGGTTCACTAACCCAGCAAGCATGAGCACGGTGTCAGCCTGCTGACAGTCCCTGCTGCTCCTCCCGGCGGGTGGCCAGTCCCCTTGTCTGTCTTCCGGGGGCGGCGAACGCTCGCAGCAGGAGGAGGAGACTGTGCCCTGGGGAGGGGACTGTGCCCTGGGCTTCTGCTTTGGTCCCAGGGACGCCTCTGGAGCTGGAGCTCACGGGGCTGATGGGCGTGAGGCGCTGGAGCTGGAGGTGCTGGCGCTGGTGCGTGAGGGGCATGCAGGGGCGGTTCCTGTCAAGCTGAAACCCAAGCAGAGTCTGCCGGAAGCGAACTGGAGGCTGACAGCTTCCTAATGTCACTGCAAGCCCGGGGTCGGCTCGCCAGCACGCGCCCAGGGAAGGCCGCCCCACAGCGCCTCTCCTTCTCCCGTCTCTGGACTCGGATGCAGCTTCTCCCTGGCCTCACGCTCCTCTGCTCCACGTGGCCTGGGCTCGGTGGGTCCCGGCTAGGCTCTGGGCCCACCTCTCGTCCCTGTCCCAGGACCAGTGTCCAGTGTGTGACTGTCGGTGCATGAACCACAGAGCCGACGAACGTGGTGGCACCGACGTCATCGAGCGTTTGAGGCGGAGTGGAAAGATGCTCCTTTGTCACCCCAGCTAGGTCACCCTGCTCCGTAAATAATCTGTGAATATTTGAGTCAGTTTCCTGGACCCCAGGGACAGCCTGAAAGTCACCTCCATGACATTCTGGACTTTTGTCCTGGCATAGAAGCAAATCTCCTTGAAAATGAAAAGGCCCTCTGAAGCCGTCTTCCCTCTAACTGGAGAAGCCCCTCGACCAGCCGGCAGCCAGCCGTCCTGCTGCAGAGGGGACACCTCCAGGAACCGGAGGCCTGAGGGAGGGTGGTGGGAGGGCCCGAGCCACAGTGAGCTTTCTGTCTCCTCTGTGAGGACAGGCTCTGGGCACTGACGTGGCAGGCCTTGCTGCGCGGGTGCCATCTGATGCGGCTACGGTATTTACGAAGAAAAAGAATTAGGGACAAGGTGCCACGGCGCTTTGCAGAGGCTGTGGCGCATCCTCTCCCCTGCCGAGATGTGGCTGCAGTCTTCCTCCTGCTCGGCCAGCTCGGCATCTCACAGCCTGCACTGCGCGGCCCACCCTCCTTCCCCAGTCCCTGCGACCCCCCGCGTCAACCGTTTGTGGTTCTAGCTGCAGAGTGGGGACACTGAGAGACAGGAGCCCGCAGGAAAGGGAGGAGGAAGCAGCAGAAGAGGAAAGGGAGGTAGGAGGGCCGTCGTGGCCTTTGCTGGGCCCACGTCGGGTGCGTCAGGTCTGTGAGTCGAAGTGTCTGGGACTCGTCAGAAATGCCAGTTTGCAAGCTGACCATGGGGAGGCAGAATCTCACACCTGGGCTGGGGCCAGCAGGAAGTTCGAGAACCATTCCCCTCATGCCTTTGCTGAGAAGCGGCTCCTGGTCTTCCAGGTGGCACATTCTCCCTCGGGTAGTTCTCCCGCAGTGCACTCCTCCTCAGTGCAACAGGGCGAGGGTGTCGGCTCACTGGATCCCCACCTGTTGCTCCCAGCCCTGCCTCCCTTTTACCTGAATAATGTACATGCTTGCACCGTAACCCAGCCCCCGCAGACGTCCCGCATCTGGCGCATGCATCACCACAATGTCTGTATCCCTCCCACGTCAAAGATGCCAAAGCCTGAGGCCTGGCTAGGTGCTCCGTCTGGGAGCAGCCATGACCTCCAAGTGCTTTGCAGTAAGCAGCCAGACTTTCCTGCTTCCGGCTGAAGCTGATGGTCCTTACAGGAGGAAAACACCTAGCAAATAAAAACTTACGGGGGAAGACAAACGTTAACAGAAGAAAGCGTTTCCCACGAAGATGCTAAGAGTAAGACTGACGCCGGTGAGTGTTACTGAATGAAAATATTAGCTGAATAAAAACGCTAGCTGCAGACACAAATGTAACCAGCCGAATGCAGCTGGCAGTGTGCAGCAAAGAGCACTTGCTGAAAGGAAATACATTAACTGCAAAGGAAGGGAAGGAGCGGGGTGATTGCTAACCAGCGCGCGCCGGTGGAGGCCGCTTCCTGCGGGAATAGGTTGCAGCATTCGCAGCGCCCGTGTCAAAATGCCTCAGCCGACGTGGCAGCTTCTTCACTTCGCTGTCCTTGCGAGATGTCTTCACGTCCCAGCCACCAGCAGCACGTGTGCGTTTACTAACGAATTGTTTCCTGCACAACCTGGATTGTTTCCAGACTGCTCTGTTGTACCTCACCTGACATCGCACGGCCCGGCCGGCCCTGCCTCCTGCGACATCAGCGGGGCGGGCGGATGACAGCAGGCACTGAGGTCCTGGGCGTGGGGTGGCGTGGTGGCCTGTTTAAGGGAAAGCTGAACTGAAACAGGTCCCCACAAACAGCCTTCTCCATCACTGCTCAAAGGAAACAGAGGAAAAGAGGGCGTTGCCAGCCCCTGTCTGTAAGAGGTCATTATTTTGACGCGTTCGCTTCATTCCACGAATGAAACGCGAGCCGCGACGACCCACCGTGGCAAATGCCTGGAGCCTTCTGTGCATGTCTCCGCAAACTGACGTCGCAGTGCACTGTGGGAAGTGTCAGCGATTCGGGAGAGCTGGATCTGTTTCGCCGGTGCTGTTTGTTCTCGGTTTTATTTATTTATTTAGGTGCTTTTAGTAGCAAGGCTGAGATTCCACGTATCAGTTGTAGACACAGCCTTTCCTCCAAGTATTGTGTTCGTTTTATCAATCTGGTTTCCAGACTTTCTCTGAGCCTGAGCATGACTCGAAAGCTTCAAATAGGGGGGTAATAAATTATAGAAGGAAATCGTAGCGATCTGTCTGTCTTGGGAGCCGAACTGCACACCGACCTTTGCGAGCACGTGCCTGGCACATACTGGGCAGCTGTGGTGTTCATGGAGTAAGTGGGTGAAGTGTGTCTACAGCTAGGCGCGTGGCACCCTCGCTCGTGTGCTTACCCCCAACCTGTTGAACACTGACAGCGAGCGGCCTCCATGCTCGGTGTGCCAGGTTGTGGACGGTGCAGACTGGACGGTACTCGTTCTGTGGGGTTGGTCTGAGTCCCTCCCTGTGCGCCCCGCCTTGCTTTGTGACAGTCTGGGGGTCGTGTCTGAGAGAGCATGGAGAGTGGGGGGGTGGCCGATATGTGAATGGCAGGGTAAGTGACGTTTGCCTCGCCTTTACGAGATGCTCCGGACAGAGAGACGGAGGGTGCGGAGGAACCTGACCCTTGGGCAGGAGAGAACAGCCACAGGGCACGCGGCCTCCCCTGGACACACGTGCTGGCCATCCCAGAAGACCTGGGTCCTGGCGGGATGGTCCCTGCAGAGGCGGTCCAGGCGGGAGGACGAGGGGCTACACCTGCTGCTGCCCCCAGAGAGAGCCTCACTCTCTTCCAGCACGTTCAGTGGGGTGGGCTGCGGTGCTTCAACGCTTGTCTGCAGAGGTCCTAGGATTTTTCAATGACACCCAAAACATGTATTTATTCAAGGGGTTCATGAAGATTTGACAGATGTGTACGTTGTGAACTGATTACCAAAATCAAAAAATGAACATATCTACCATCACAACTGGTGGCCGTCCTGTGGGGCAGGCGCGGCGAGGACACGTGAAACCTACTCCCTTCACAGATTTCAGGTGAATGACGCAGTGTTGGCAGTTAGCACCTTGCTATGCGTGGGGTGCCCAGGACCAACGCATCCTGTAATAGCGTCTGCACCCTTCGGCCACCCTGATCACTGCTGTCCATTTTTCCACTCCCTCCTTCTCAGTACAACTTTTTCATTTTTAGAATTCACATATGAGTGAGATCAGACGGTCTTCATCTTTCTGTTTCCGGCTTATTTTACTTAGAATAACGTTCCACGGGTGTTGCGGGTGGTATGGTGGTTAAGGCCCGGATGCTCACATGACCAAGCGTGATTTAAGTCCCAGATGCAGTGGGTTGCTTTCTTGCTTTCCCTCTCTCTCTTTTGTTATCTCTCTCTGGTCAAATAAAAAAATGAATAATAATAAATAAATTAAATTAAATGAATAATTCTTAAAAAAGAACAATGTCCTATAGTTTGATCTATATGGTAGCACATGGCAAAATCTGCTTTTTAAAGGATGAGTAATCTTCCTGTGTGTGTGTGCGTGTGTGCGCGTGTGTGCACGTGTGCGATATTCCACAGCTTGGCTATTGAGGGTGATGCTCCAGTGACCTTGGGGCGCTGCTGCAGACACTGAGATACTGATTCGTTTTTCCTCCTCCTCCTCCTTTTCTGTAATCTGCTAGCGGACTCATGCTTTTGCTAGAGAGAGAGTCAGTGAAGCGCCCCCCAGGGAGGAAGACCGTGTCATAACCCCTTCTCCTCCATGTTTTCCTGCTTTTGGGATTTTGGGTGCACAAACACACATACACTCGCACACACACCCCTAGTGTGTTTATCAAGCTGCCAGAACCTGGAGTTGAGCTGTGTAATTTGCCCTGTGTAATTCAGTTACCTTAACCACTGTGAAACCTGCCGGCTTTCTTTTCTTTTCTTCTTCTTCTTTTTTTTTTTTTTTTTAATTTGCCAGAGGTCATGTATGCTCACCAAAGAGAGACCAGACAGGGATGGGGTGAGCAGAGGATCGTGGTCCTACCACACCCCTACTCCTTCATTTCTCTGTCCTTTCAAAATTTGGGGCATACATGCACATGCGCCCGGCAAGTTTCTCATGTCACCAGGTCTGGATTGAAACTGTATGGTGGGCCGTGTTGGATCCAGCTCCCGCAACCACTAGGCTGAGGCTTGCTCTCCATTTCTTTTGAAGTTCAGATTCTTGGATTATATGGTAGTTAGAACTTTATTTTTTGGGGGGAATCCTATACTGCTTTCCATAGTAGCTAGTCTGCATTCCTGCCAACAGTGCACAAGGGTTCCCTTTTCTCCAACCTTGCCAAAACTTGCTTTCGCTTGTCTTTGGATAAGAGCCGTGCTGACAGGTGTGAAGTGATTATTCCATCGTGGTATTGATTTGCAGTCCCCTGCTGATTAGTGATGTCAAGCACTTTTTATAAACCTGTTTGGGAGTCAGAGTTTCTGATTTCAAATTAAATTATAAAGCTGCAATAATTAAAACAATAAGATAGTGATGCTAAAACACACACATAGGCTGATACACACAACAGGGAGCTCAGAAAGAAACGCACACATGTACCGCAGCCTGTCTTCGACAAGGGCGTCGAGAGTACATGGCGGGGAAAGTGTAAGCCCTTCAGTAAGTGGGTTGGGGAGCTGGATATTCATACACGGAAGAATGAAGTTGGATGCTAATATTACACTCTACATAAAAATAACTTGAAATGCACAAAAGAGTTAAACATAGACCTGCAATCAGAAAATCCCTGGGGTGGAGGGAAATAGGGAAAAATCCCCATGATATTGGTCTTGACAATGATATGTTGGCTGTCACCAAAAGCATAGGTAACCAGTACAAAAATAAGCAAGACTAAAAAGTCTCTACACAACAAAGGCAACAACCAACAAACGGAAATCTATAGAATGGGAGAAAAATTTGCAAAGCATATATCTGATAAGGGATTACTATTTAAAAAATATAAGGAACTCCTACAATTCATACCAAAAACACACACACACACACAGACACACACACAAATAACCCAATTTAAAAATGAGCAAAGTGAAGGATCAGAGTCTGAGGAAGGACATTAAGGAGAAAAACAGAGGCAAGTCTTTTATGGGACAAAGAAATGGCTTAATATCTGTAGACGGATAACCTTATAGTATTGTCAACTGAACTGGTGCGAAATGTACACATGTTGGAATTTTCACTTTGCAAGCTAAGTAAAGTGATTGAATGTATAAAAGAAATTGAAATAATAATAAAAATAATCATAATAAATAAAAAATAAATAAAAATAAAACACTAAAAATGGGCAAAGTATCTAAATAGGCATCTTCTCCCCAAATAAGATAATAATTTTAAGACTGTGGTTTCATTTTTTTTCCCGAGATAGGAAATTGGTTCATCAGGAATACACTGGAATGAGGAGACTCTAACGACTGTCCACCACCCTGCTGTGCCATATCCTGCCAGCCTGCCTCCACTTCTCCAAGGGAAGCCATACTTCATGCCTTCTACCCAGAGAGCCTTAGGGCCTGGATCCGGACTGGCATGTTCAGTGGAGCTTGGTTGTGGTACCTTGCTAAGAGAACGTCGGCACCAAGCGTCAGACAGTTGGACCCAGGTCCTGATTCCTCCACCAACTTACCTTCTGACTCCTGGAGGGGCTTTTCTTTCTTTGGGCCTTCCTTTTCTTGGTCATGCATCATGACAGTTGCCTTTCTGACCTTCCTTCATGGTTTCTTGTGAAAATGGAATGAAATAATCGGG
This sequence comes from Tupaia tana, assembly GCA_026018925.1. Taxonomy (NCBI): domain Eukaryota; kingdom Metazoa; phylum Chordata; class Mammalia; order Scandentia; family Tupaiidae; genus Tupaia; species Tupaia tana. Next base: position 111,018,941 of record JAKSZU010000015.1, on the reverse strand, counting down.
AAAGGTACAAGCCAGCTATGGATATAACACGCGGATTTTAGCAGCTATGCTTCTGTCACTTTGGGAAACCCTGAGAGAGCTAAAGAGGTAAAACAGGGGCGGTAGAGGTAAGGAGAGGAGTCTCTTGCTATGGCGCGAAAGGTGAGAAGAAGTGCCCTACAGAGAGGCAGGAGACACGAAAGCCGAAGCGTGGACAGCAGCTTTAAGATCTGGGCGATAGAAGAGGCCCACGAAGTGAAACCAAGTGCCAGTCTCATGGCCATGCCCGTGGTGACCGACTGACCACACGGGAAGCAGTCTCCCCTGACCCGAGGTTAAAGATGGCAATGTGGTGTAGGAGAAACGGCGCGAGCTCCATGCCAAGTCCCAGTTCTCTAACTTGTGATATTTTCTACAATCCTTGGGAAAGTCCACGCAGGTTTTCTGAACACCTGTCTCCTCGTCTATAGAGTGGAGTGATTTGGGGTCAGCAGGTAGCGTGGTAGCTGGGGGCACTGGATTCCCACATGGCTGACGGTGGTCTGAGTCATCCCGGACCTGGCGGCTTTCTTTCTCATTTTCTCTCTCTCTCTGTACCTCTCTGGTCAAATTAAAATGAATAAATGAATAAAATAAAATAATTCTAAAAAAAGAAGAAGAATGGGATGATTTTAGAACCAGCCTAATGGAATTTACATAGTTTGTAAACCCCTGGTCCCTTTTAGACACTCAATAGGGGCTGGCAACCAGGGACCCCTTAGACAGTTGTCAGCTCCCTCACGGGTTCAGGAGGCCTCACAGGCTTGCATTGGACCTTCACCCAGGAGTCGTGAACAGTCAAAGACTTGCAGCGGCACAGAAAACCGTCTCAGAGACAGCAGTGGGGAAGTGAGTGCACACTCCCGCACCGTCTTTGTCAAATATTCTGTGTTGCTCAGAGCACTGGAAGGTTCAGGTTCCTTGACTGGACCTGGAGGCTCTCCCTTTGGCTGCTGGGCATCTGGAAGGCTCCACTAAACCAGCCCCCCATCCCCCAAAGAACAGGAAAGCAGTGGTCTGGTTGCCTTTTCCTCGGTGAAAACGCTCCCAGAGGCACCATATAATCAGAGCGGGGTGGTGACAGTCAGCGCGTCTCTGCTCCCATATTCCAGCCGCGATCCACCATTAGAAGCAATTAGAGCTTGTTCTAGGTTGTTTGTAAGATGATGATTATAGCCGTTGCAGGGACATTTCAAAACAGCGGAGCTCAGGATTACGACGTGTTCCACATTCCCAGAGCTGCTGATGGGGGTGGTGCTGGGAAGGGCCCACGAGGCGGGCAGACAAAGCCAGGCACCTCAGCCCTGCTGACAAGGCCCAGTCTAGATGCTCCGGCATGGGGTACTGGCAGGAGAGACGGCAGATCTCATCTGTGCAGAGCTGCTCGGCAGAGGAGGTGGGCCTGACTCGACCAGCCCACGCTCTGCTCATTCAGATGTGTCAGAGAGCCCCTGCATCTGGGCCGTTGGAGCTCCTGAACAGCCCAGGTTCTCTGTCCCCGCAAGTGCCACATGCAGACTTGACCCAAACTGATCTGGAGGATCTTTAATCCTGGTCTTCCACAATTGCATGTAAGCCACTTGTGTTCAGAAGAAACAGAAAACAGGCTGGTCCGCTCGCTGTCCACACTCACTCCCCTGCCTTCCCTCTCGAGTTTTCTGTAAACGCCGTCCCTTCAGCTCCGTGGGTGTGGAGTCACCAGGTTGCTCTGTCCTGTTCCCCTCCTCTTCATTCCAGGGCATTCTTGTTTGACGTGTGCCTGCCACGCTCTGCCACATGCTCTGCGCCCGGACTGCAATGGGACAGAGATCCCCATCCTTGTGACACTTGCCCCGTAAATGCTGGCAGGGCAGTGCTGTAGGAGCAGCGACTGCTCGGCAGGAAGCTGAGCGCAGGGTCAGAAGTACTGGTTGTTCAGGGACGGGCAGCTCCAACCTGGGTTATAACGACAGTCTCTTCGGTGAGGTTTCCTTCTTCCACCCAGTTCTCAACGCGGGCAGCGTCACTGAGCCTCCTGAGCCTCCCTGTTACCGGCACAGTCAGGTCCAGCCCTGGGCCTGGCCGGTGTGTGTCACCCTCGCCTGTGTCTGCTGGTCCTCCCTCACGTCATGAAGCCCATGTCCCAGCTCATGTCAACCTTGCTATCACCCCGACGCCCCCTGCCCTCTCTGGCCTGGCTGTATCTGCCAGGGAAAGCAAGCTAACACTGACTGGGCCTTGTTGGCGGACAGAACCTTACTCATGGCTTACACTGGGGGCTTCAAAAAGCTTGCAGGAGCTGTATATTGGGAAAAAGCCATGGAGCGATTTCGGAAATGGGTTGCACCGAAGTGGACTCTAGCCCTGTTTTCCCACTGGCTTCCTGAAGGCCCTGACAGATTTCACGGCTGCTCGGTGCGGTGGGCGGGGAGGGGCAGAGGCTCTCCTCCTGAGGTCACATAGTAGGGCTCGCACACACCCGGGGAGTTACCACCTCAAACGCCTCTGGGTACCGTTGAATTAAGGCACACGTGCCTTGCTAAGGCTAATGACGAATGGGCCTTCCACAGCCTCTGGTGTGGGCTCCGACCTGCCCGTCCTCGTCCTGCTCGTCAGTAACTACCTCACTGCGTCTGCCCCTAACGCCCCAGTTCTCTGAAACCCTCGGCCCAGCGCTGCGCCCGGCTGAAAACGTTTCCAGGGCCGTCCTTGTTCTCCCCCATTTTCCGTTTGAGAGCGCCATGCGGACAACCATTTTGCTGCCCAGATCTTTTTCGACCTGGTGCACCCAAAGCCAGGCCTCCCCCACCTGTGTCTTGGCCTGTCCCTGCCTGCCCGCAGCTGAGGAGCTGGACGGACTTCAGGCACCACATCTCTCCTGGGCTTGGTCCTCACGGACCTACACGTGTGATTTAAAATCCCGACCAGCCCTGCCGCGCAGCCCTCGCCGTTTAATGTGCCGTAATTAATCAGCATGTTCGTAAGTGAAAGGCGGACCTACGTGATGTAGACGGACGTCGGGTTCCCTCGGGAGGTCCCACCTGCGCAGCACCTGGCCGGGCAGCTTGCTCTCCGCCTCCTCGAAGGCACTTTGCACTCCTCCTAGGCCCCTGCTCATCCACCAGGACTGGGCTCACGGGGGAAGTTGGGATTTTGGTATTTAACTTCAGTTGTTGTTTAAGTTCATTTACTTACCTCTTCCATGAGAGAGACAGAGAGACAGGCACACCTAACGGGGTCTCCCTATACAGATCTGTGCCAAGTCCCAGCCAGCCTGGAACACACGTGGCCCAGGCGTGCTCAGGGAGCTCCCGGGATGTGGATCCAGGACCTTCCTCATGTGCCACCATCTTTCCCAAGCCTTAAATGAAGACCTTAGGGAAGAGGAAGAGGTGCACATAGGGGCCGTGGGGCCCTGTCTCATGCCTTCGCCTCTGGGGTAAGGGGCTCCACACTTTGGTTATTCGGAACTCCAAGTTCTGCGACTTCACCACCTCCACACACCCGCCTGGTACATCTGACCACTTCTTACGCCCCTCCATTGTAGCTGCCAAACCACAAAAAGCCACCAGTGGCCCCAGGTCCAACCCCGCAGATGGGACTTTTGGTAAAAGGGGACAAGCTGCTAAATAAATAGGATGCATTGTAAGTGTTGATAGATTTTCTGTTCTGTCCTGGCATTGTGCTCGGTGGAGGATTACCGCTGTGTGTGTTTAAATGTGACAGCTGTTTCATTCACTCCCTGGCGTGTTGGAGAAGCCGTGATAAAGCCAGCAATACGCCTTCAGAATCCTTAAAATGAAATCCTCTAGAAAAAAAAAAGATTGCCTCCCAACCCTCTCTGTCCCCATCTCCCTGCTCACTCCTCACATGCGTTTCCGCTTATTGGATTTCATTTTTGATTTTGAATGTTCTGGATAAGAAATGCCCTAGAAGACCTTCCGCCCCGGGTTGCTGGGCATCCCCGAAGCGGCCCGCTTCATTCTGGTACCATGGGAGCAGAGGGAATGGAGAGCATTTAGAAACCTTAATTAAGGAACATTTAGGGAGATAGGCTGATGAGGGGCGAGATTAGCAATGGATTTCGGTGTTGCCTGCCCGCGACTTTCTGTTTAATTATTACAGGAGAGCTGCCAGCTCTGTAGAAGCGGAGGGTTTGATAGTGAACTGTGCTGACCTGGATTTCTGTTTCATTAGATTTCATTTAATTCAGGCAAAGGATGCGATTTCTTAGACCCTGGGATTGTTGAGTGCTGACCTCGGGCCACAGGAACGGGGGAGGAGTATTTCATCCTGAGCCCGCCAGTTCCCAGGGACGTAATCCTGCCGCCTCCCGGTACCTCTCACTGTTTGGGGAAATAGAGAGTGTGGGGTGCTATTGTGTCCCACGGAGGGCTTAAATGAGCAGAATAATTGACTCGAGATTATCCTCTTTGAACTAGAGAGGACCCGAGAGAAGTCCTCCCCCCTGGACTGAGTGGGAAAGACCTTTCTCTCTCCAGGTCCTTCTGGCTTTCCTGCAATACCTGCGCTTAATCCTGGCATCCCTCAGGAAGACTCATCGGGTCCGTCTGTGGCAGGAGGAGTTGTGCTCAGGTGCAGGGTGGGGACGAGCAGGCGGACACAATGGAAGGCCTGGTTAGGGATTCCGTATCTGTTACAGCCAAATCTCCCTGCCTCTTGATTTTACTCTTCTCTGTCCAAAGCCCAAACTCAAAAGTGGTTAAGGATCCTGAACATTCAAGAAAGAATGCTGAACTTAGAGTTGGAGGACTCCTCTCTGCTTGAGAATCGGTTAGTCTCTGTTTCCTTAACTGCCAAAATGGAAAGCTAACTCTCATTTCATAGGAAGTTATAGAATTAACGGGAAAATTCCTAATGTGACATTCCACACATAATGGGTTCTTAACAAATGTTAATTGAATGGGACCAGCAGTTAGGTAATGGCTATGTCGCTGGACTCCCACGTAGCCGACCACGGACTTGGTGGCTTAAACTCATACCAGGCGCGTGTGCGTGTGTGCCCAAGATCCTGAGAGGAGAATGGAGGAGAAGGGATTGTGGTGCAGCATCCCCCTGGGGGGTGATTTCTGTCTCCCTGTCTCTCTGCCTTCTGGTGAGTGCACGCACCCTACAGAAAAAAAAAAAAAAAAAAAAAAAAAAATCTCTCAAAAAAATACGAATTGAATCAAAGCCAGTTCTATTCCATGCACATAGAGGAAGTGAGGAAGGCTTCTGACAAAAGGTGAAAGGGTGTCTCACTTCTATCTGACCCTGTATTCAATTAAAATAAGAGAATGGCAAGCATAAAAGAGGGCCAGTCACAGCGGTGCCGACTACTGAGACCCTCTGCTCTGCGGGCCGAGGTCACCAGGGAGGCCTGGGTTTGATTCCTGGCCTAACTAAAGGCCAGGCATGGGGGCCTGTGCAGTAATCCTAGCAGCTCAGAAGGCTGAGGCAGGAGAATCAGGAGTTCGAGGCTCACCTGGGTACATGGTGAAACCCTGTCTAAAAAGTCACCATATCAGGGGCCACAGTGGCAGGGTGGCTGAAGTGCTGGAGTCCCACGTGATTGGCTACGGTTCATGTTCTGCGCCCGGTGGCTTGAAACGCATACCGGGCGCATGCACGTGCTTGCCTAAAATCCCAAGAGGCGCATGGGGGAGAAGGGACTGTGATGGCCGTCCCCCTGGGGTGATTTCTCACTTTCTCTTCCTCTGTCTCTCTCTGTCAAACACACGTACCCTCTGGCAAAAAAAATGGAAAAAAAAAGAAACTGAAAAAAAAATATGCACACAATAACAAACACAAAGCTGAAATGCATTACTAAAGAAATAATTTAATAAACTGTGATACCTTTAGGCAACAGATGACTTCTCTGTAGTGATCAGTAAGGGACATTGGAGGGTATGAACGGGCAGATAGAGGCAGCACGGCACTCTCTCTAACGGGTGACCCCTACTTATCCCACTCAATTACAGCCCCAGGGACTAACTGGCAAGTGCCACCTGTCATGTCTCTCATGGTGGCGAGTCACGGATCATTCTTGCTTGTTTTATATTTTTCCTTGGATATGGTGAGAAAACAGTATGTATGCACAATGGATCGAGTCAGATATAAAAGGCTACATACTAAATGGGCCAATTTATATAACATTTTGGAAAAGACAAAACTCGAGGGACTAGCGGTTGGCGTAATGGCTATGTCGCTGAACTCCCATGTAGTCGACCGCGGTTCGAATCCTGGACCCAGTGGCTTAAATTCACACAGGCACATGAGCATGCATGCCCAAGATCCCGAGAGGAGAATGGAGAAGGGATTGCAGCGTGGCCATGCCCCCGGGGGGTGATTTCTCGCTTTCTGTATCTCTGTCTATCTCTGTCTTTCCGGCGAGCGCATGCGCCCTATAGCAAACCTCTCCCCCAAAAAAGACAAAACTCGAATCAGTAGTTGTCAGGGACAGGGTGAGTGGAGGTTACTGGCCACAGTGAGCACGAGCAACCTTTCTGTGTTTGGAAATACTCTATTTATTTATGGCGGTGGTTCCACTTGAAATACCTACAAAGGGTGTGTTTTACTGTATGTAAATTGTACTTGATAAACACAGTTTTTAAGAGGCGTTAAATATAACTTCTTCTGTTTCCTCCCTCCTCGAAGGCTCTGACTTGTTCCCAACAGAGAGGCCGAGGGTTCCCGAGGCACCCCTAGACCTGGGGCCTGTTGGGTTCCTAGGGAGCCCTGAATCGACCCGAGGGAGTTTTAAATTCCCTGTAACTCCACGCCAGTGCGTCTTCGGCCCTGGAAACACGGCCGTAGTTTGAAGCAGAAGTCAGAAGGTACCGTGCCTCGGGCTCGTTTGCAGACAAATGAAGGAAGGAAGGAGAGGAGGACGAGGGGCAGTAGGGGCACCGGGCGCGCCGAGGAGAGCAGATTGAGAGGTCACGTGTGCGTCTGTCCCCGTGCACAGACAGGAGGAGGCCCTCGCCGGAAGTCGGTCCTGAGCCCTACCACCACTCCCTGTCCTGCTAAGAGGCTGGGCCTCACGCCGGCTTCTGCAGACCGCCACGTCCCTGCCCCTGCAGCTCAGTGCTGGGCAGGAGTGAGATTTGCACAAACCTGCCCTCACCAGGCCCCTTGCACGCCCCTCGCCAGCACCCACGGAGGCTTGAGCATGGAAGCAGGAGGAGGCGGTCACCGAGGACGGGCAGGAAGCAGGATGCCAACCACGGCTTAATGGAGTCTGTGGTTTCCATCCAAGTGGGGAAGGCAAAGCGCCGTCGTGGTATTGGAGGCCTCGGGCCGGCACTGGTTCAGGAAAGGCCGCAGCTGCTACTTTGCAAAAAAAAAAATCAGGATCTCAAAATTTCCCGGGGGCCATGGGAAGATAAATCACAGGGAACGTTTAACAAGGGCAGCACTGCCAGGTCGTCCTGAGCTGTTTCTACCACCCCGAACAGCCGGCTCTGCAGCTCTGAAAGCACGCCTGCTAGTGAGGCTGCGGCTTCCCAGGCTTTCAGACAGCCACAGCACGGAGCTTCGCACACTGAGCAATCAGGCAGTTCGAGATGCTGGCGGCGATGACAACAGGGACAGGCGAGCTCCAGCACAGGCCGGCTGGGCCCTCCGCGGCCTGCAAGGACAGGTCATTTTGGACAAGGTGTCTCCCGCACTGGGGTGTTCACCTACGATTCCTGGCCACGGAGGCCGATTCGCGATAATGAAACGCTGAGGAATGTCCTGTCCCGGCAGACGGTGCTGACATGGTGATTGGAGGGTTGTTTCCACCACGCCACGGAAATCTCCATATTTAAAGACACATTTGCCAGGATGAGAAAGGCACCTCCCACAGACCTGCCCACGCCCCGCAATGCTCCATCTTCTCTGCCCGGTGCTGACTGTAATTTCTAGCCAGAAATGCCGACGAGAGAGCCCGAGATCTGACAAGCCCCTAATAAGGCCGGAAAGGCCTCTTTCCTTTCTGAGCATATTTTTGTAACTGCCAATCCTCAAAGATATTCCCAGTCAGAATGGTTCACGTGTAGGAAGGAGGAACGTGTGACAGTGCTGGGAGCCGGCGATTCCTCTGGGGGGAAGGGGCTTTGAGGAAGTGCCTGCGGCCTCAGTGCCTAGACGTGGATGCAGAGTCTGGGTAAGTGACAAGGAAAGTGCCCCTGCCAGCATTTGGCGAGAAATAGAAATGTCTCAAAGACCCTACGGTCTGTGGTGAAGGACCACAAGACAGAAGAACCATGGCAGGAAAGGAAGGGTTCAGGAGACACCGACCTTGTGCAGAGGTAAGAGGGGTTGTCCTGCAGGCCAGGGAGACACGCCTGCCCAGCAGGGCATGAAGCTGAGAATGGGGGCTTCATGGCATGAAACTGCACAAATCAGAAGGAAGGAGAATGGAGTAGAGGATATCTTTGTGGGGATGTGTTACAAATCTTGCAGGCAAGTAGGAATAGTGGATGGTGCATTTTTCATCAAATTAAAGCAGCACAAAAACACAATGCCCTGCCTCAGGAAACGGTAGTAACCCCTGACACTCACGACACATCCCCGGTGGAACACGAGAGCCCGCAGGTCGTACGGCTGTTGGGTGGCACGAGCTTCGAGGAGACTGTGATAGCAGCGAGGAGGTGATAGTCATTCAGGAGACAGTGACCATGTCATTCTGCCGTCCTAGCGTCCAGAGAGTGGAAGCAGAGCTAGGCCAGAGGAGCTTTCCCGATTCTAGAAGGACTCTATCAGGACATTCAGCCAAAGGAAGGCTCTATAGCAGAGATGCAAGACGGAACCGCGCGGACCTCTGCAGAGGAAACGGGCGCTGAAGTGGGCGCTGCTGCAGGAGGAGTCCTGGGCAGTGGTGGGGGTCGAATGACTGCGGAGGGGTAGGGGTGGCAAGCCCGAACGCCGGGGTGCCACGTCGCCAGGTGAGCGGAGCCACGGTATCTCTTAAGCGCCACAAAAACACTGGCACGGGCCGGGCCCCTGTGTCCTCGTGATGGAATGAACGTCATGATGAAGTGCTGCCAGGTCCAGCAGACCATGCTCGTAGGCCTGGTTCTCAGGCTTCCTTCCTTCTGCCAGAAACAGCGATCGCTGTGGTGAAAGTGGCAGATCTGATCATTTTGAGAAAAAGAACCCCACGAAGAGCTTCGTAAGGAGCTTTGTAAAGAGCGAGTGAGTCGTTTACGGAGAGGAGACCCTGACCTCGGTAGCCAGGGCTGGAAGTCTCAGGGCTCCTGGGGGTGGGGGCACTGAGCAACAGGCGGCGTGCACATCATTTGCAGTTTTCAAACCACGACCTCCCTGTTGGTGGGTTCAGTGCTGGGACCTGCGACCTGGCTTCTACGCGCTGGCTCAGCTGACCCAGGAGACAGGTGTCAGTGGAGTCCAAAAGGCTCCCGTCCTGTCGAGTGTCTGCCAGTGACTTGGAGAAACATCAGACCTGCGGCTGCGTCACACTAGAAAGTTGCAGGATGCATGGAGTAGGTGGGATTGAGCTCCGAAGAGATTTAAATCCTCTAAGTGATAACGGTGTGTCTGCTCCGACATGATAGGGCTTGATAGAAGTGAGCCTGAGTCCCTAAACTTTATACAAAAACACAATCTCACTCACCTGTGGTGACTGGGGGCTTACTAGGGACCTGTGGGACGGAGAGCAGGCCACACGAGGGGCTTGGATGTCCAAGGTCACGGGTGCAGCCTGAAGTAGAAGGCGGCGTGTCTGTCAGAGTCCTGATGAAATGCAGAGGAGGGGAGATGCGGGGCCGGCCCTGTAGCCTCGTGGCTGTGGCTTGGCTGACGGTGTGGACCAGACTTGGCCCCAGTAGCTGGAGAAGCAGGGCGGGGGTGTGCATGCGTAGCCCCTATCCTGACAGGACGGAGAAGTGGACAAGAGGGATCGTGGAGTGAACATGACCCCCACTGGGGGATGCCTTCTCTCCCGCGCACACACGCCCTTTGGCACAAAAGAAAACTGAAGATACGTTGGCACTACCCCAAGCTGATCGGGCTACGTCTGAAATCCTGTTTTACTCTGGAGGGATGCATTTTAGGTGCGGCCTCAGAACCTCAGTAAGTGGCAAACATTTAAGGACCAGAGCACATTTATAGTTTTGCAAATCTCTTTACCACCAGGTTCGATAGAGGACAGTAGGGTTCCTGTACCTGCTTTTCCTCCAGTTGCAAAACATGTTGTTGGAAAAGGGTGAAGTATTTCAATCACGTTTTAGTTACCTGTGGATGTTCTTCTTTGCTACGAGACCAAAATTTGAAAAGTTTGTTTTCTTAGAGATTTGTTGCACTGTAGAATCTGAACCCATATCAATAAATGTTTCATAACCTATTCCATTAAAACCCACGGGTCTGTCTGCATTCTGAAGAAACCACTTACCCAGGCATGACTGTATGGCGCTATGTACTGGTCACTTAGAAAATACTGGCTTTCTGAGTAATTGAGGTCTTCCGAATGTTGAAATTCATTAGTATTAAGTTACATTCATTAATATTAAGGGTGTGTCCAGCTCCTGGTGAAACAAAACGTTTCCCCCAATTCCATTTTCCTTTTGAATATTCCAGTTTAATCATTGATGACTCACACTGTATTGTCGATTTCCCTAAAAAGACACTTCTGCTTCATCCGATAAAAAAAAAAGTCAAATGCATGTATTTGAATAACTGTAGTTTATCTGTCAATCTTTTTTTTTTTCTTTCAAGGAAAAAAATGATTTTCTTGAAAGAAGCAGCGAGTCTGGCTTGCACCCCACAACTGCACGGACATGTTCCTCAGGGCAGGCCACGCTCCACGCCGTGGAAGTGCTTTGTGGTACTTCCTGTTTGTCAGACTGTGTCAGGAAAAAACGGATCAGCTGCGGGATCAAGGATCAAGACCTAATGCAATTGGACATTTCCACTACTTCTTTAAGATCAGCCTTACATGAAACCGAAGTTCTTTCTTTTCTCCCGTAAGTAAGTGGTAGTGTGTGACCGTGAACCCCGGCGGCTGGTACCGCTCAGGGCGTGGTCTCAGCGCGAGGTGCAGGCATTGCTTCTGACCTCTTGTGCAAATGTCCATGCCATGGATGAGGGGGGTCATGTCTTCGTAGTTTTAGGAGATTGTTGTGACCTCATGAACCCTGGGGACAGCCTTGGCCGTACCAGGGGCTCGTATTCGAGAAGTGCCACTGTAGAGCGATGTGACTTGGGAACCTCGGATCAGATCACTTCTGACAGATCCTCCACCGCGTTCCTCTGTGACTCTGGAGTGCTCTCCCCCACTCTGGCCACGTGCCTCCCCCCGTCCTGTGTTTGCACCTCTCTCTGAACGCAGCTTTCTAGGGGCGGGTTCCAAGTCCTGAGCATGCATTTGGGAGTGTGGGTCCGGGAAGAGGGTTGGGGAAGGAGATGCAGAAGACTTGGGCAGAGCGGCCTCTGCTCAGAAGTGGAGATGTACCGTGCGCACAAACGTGGCAGGTGAGCGGAAGAGCCAGCGGGCTGCTCCAGGGCCTCTGGGGACAAGCCCGCTCCTCCCTCGGGATGAGATGGGCACATGTCCCTGGAGGAGACGCCTACAGATCTTGTGAAATGCACAGTCCTGGCTCATGCACTCAGAGTTTCTGAGCTGGCGAATCTCTGAGGGTAGGGGAACAGAGGCTCAGAAATTCCTACTTTGAAAAAACTGGGGTGATTTGCGTCTGTATAGTAGTTAAAAACCATGGCCAGGTAGCATGGTGGTTAAGGGTGTTGGACTCTCACATGGCTGACCGTGGTTCGAATCTTAGACCTGGCAGTTTGCTTTCTCACTTTCCTTCTTTCTCTCTCTCACTCTGTCCCTCTCTGGTCAAATTAAAATGAATAAATAAAGTTAGATAAGAAATAATTCTTTTTTTTTTTTTGGAGAGATTTTCACTACAGGGCGAGTGTGCTCGCTAGACAGAGAGAGACATAGAGACAGAAAGTGAGAAATCACCCTCCAGGGGGAATGGTCACGCCGCAGTCCCTTCTCCTCCATTCTCCTCTTGGGATCTTGGGCACGCACGCACATGCACCCGGCATGAGTTTTAAGCCACCGGGTCCGGGATGCAAACTGCAGTCGGCTACACGGGAGTCCAGCGACATAGCCATTATGCTAACTGCTGGTTCCCAGAAATAATTCTTTAAAAAAAAAACAACCCATTGCCCTGGAGGGGGTTAGGGTGGGTAAAATTATCCACAGGTGGTCACGATGGGGCCAGAACCTGTGGCGTTTCTGTTTAGATAGCGTTGAGTGGGACAGGCAATTCACACACACACACACACACACACACCCGTGGCCCGGAGAGAGTGCAGGCTGGGAATGGCCCTGAGGCAGGTCGGGGGCACATTCAAACACAACCTTGACCCGGCTGGCTGGGCGGAGAAAGGGATCCCCCCACTCCAGGGGCGCTTCCTTTTATTGTCAGCATCTTTATTCAGTGTTACTTTGCAGGGGCAACTAAGAGCCTAAAAAAAGAAAAAAGACATCGGACACCAATACCCACCCAGAGAACGTGCTGGCTGTAACTGCTACTTTCCGTTCTTCAGCTTAACTTGCAGTCTCTCACGTCAGCACGCTCAGAGCGGAGAACGTCCTATGGCCGGGACCGGGACGAGAAGCACAGGCCTGCGGAGTGGCTTACGGTCCTGATTCTCAGTCGGCGGCCCGCTCTGCTGAAGACATTATGATGAAGCTAAGAAAGCTCTTCTGATTTTTTTTTTTTTTTTTGAGAAGTTTTTGCTATAAGATGCATGTGCTCTCCAGAGAGACAGAGAGAGACGGATAGACAGAAAGCGAGAAATCATCCCCCGGGGGGATGGCCATACCACAATCCCTTCTCCTCCTTTCTCTCGGGATCTTGGGCATGAATCCACACATGCCTGGCATGAGTTTAAGCCACCAGGTCCGGGACTTGAACCACAGTCGACTACATGGGAGTCCAGCAACATAGCCATTACGCCAACTGCTGGTTCCAGCTCTTCTGATTTTTACAGGTGAGAGCAAATACCCTGTTCCTGGCAGATCCAGGGCCTCGTTTGTTTTGGAAGACTTAGATGATGGCTTCTGTGGGCACGGCCTGCTAGCTGTGGGCATGGGTGAGCGAGGCCAGCCTCAGTATCTGATGAGCCAACACTGCCAATCTCTTCGGATTCCATAGGAAGCCCAGATCATGGGGCTTCTGGTTTTCGTTTGTAACAGAACTATGCAGTTTAGACAGCGACCGAACGGACTTCCAGAGTGCTGTCACCATCTGATCAGTTTTTGCTGTTCTAGCTTTACAAGATGGCACCTCTTCCAGAAGCTGCAATTTAGCCATGCTGCCGCCAGGAGGTGGTGGTGTGTAACCTCCATGTGGTCTAGAGGGAACATCGTTTCCCTGAAACACAAGATGGCTGCTGGAGCCCAGCGCTTATTTTTGTTAAAACATCTATTTCCCATGTAGTAAATAACTATCTTGTAAAAACAAGTAAAACAAAATGAATGCCAAAATAGAGAATCGTCATGAATAACATGAACATGAATCTAATACAACCAACGTTTGTTCATTAACTTGCACACTGTGTGCCTGGCCCCAGTCCAAGCACCGAGAAGCAGCCCCTAATTTAAAGGTCTCAGTGATCCTACACGGGAGGCACAATGAGTGTGACGCTTCTGCGATGAAGAAAGTGAGTCGCAGGTAAACGCTATGAACGAGTTACCGGCCACGAGTGAGAATTATCACTGATGAACGAGTTACCGGCCAGAGTGAGAATTATCACTGATGAACGAGTTACCGGCCACGAGTGAGAATTATCACTGATGAACGAGTTACCGGCCACGAGTGAGAATTATCACTGATGAACGAGTTACCGGCCACGAGTGAGAATTATCACTGATGAACGAGTTACCGGCCACGAGTGAGAATTATCACTGATGAACGAGTTACCGGCCAGAGTGAGAATTATCACTGATGAACGAGTTACCGGCCACGAGTGAGAATTATCACTGATGAACGAGTTACCGGCCACGAGTGAGAATTATCACTGATGAACGAGTTACCGGCCACGAGTGAGAATTATCACTGATGAACGAGTTACCGGCCACGAGTGAGAATTATCACTGATGAACGAGTTACCGGCCACGAGTGAGAATTATCACTGATGAACGAGTTACCGGCCACGAGTGAGAATTATCACTGATGAACGAGTTACCGGCCACGAGTGAGAATTATCACTGATGAACGAGTTACCGGCCACGAGTGAGAATTATCACTGATGAACGAGTTACCGGCCACGAGTGAGAATTATCACTGATGAACGAGTTACCGGCCACGAGTGAGAATTATCACTGATGAACGAGTTACCGGCCAGAGTGAGAATTATCACTGCCGCTGGCGTTTTGCCTGCTATTAATGAAGCCACTCAGGGCTGGCCAGTAGTCTAGGGTTAAGGGAATTGGACCCCACATGGTCAACTAGAGTTCAAATCCCAGCCCCTGTGGCTTTAAAGCCATGTGGGGTGCATGTGCATGCCTGGCCGCAATCCTGGCGGGATGGGGAAATGGAGGAGGAGGGATCCCAGCATGACCACGCCCCACTGGGGGTGCTTTCTCCCTCCGCCTGTCCCCGGCAACGCACTAGGTCATTGGGCAAGTCATGACGTATGTCTCTGTGTTTCTATACAGAAGTGCATCATGCCTCTCCCAACAGCCCAGCAGTAACCAGTACGCAGTGCTGCCCTGTCCCCGTCGGTGTCCACCCCTCGGTGTCTACCGCTCTGCACACCCTCCTGGCAGTTCCACACCGCCTCTCGCTCTTCATTCAGCTCGCTTCTCCCAGTCTTCCTGTACGTCTCCCGGGAGGTTACAAATATTTGTTACTCCTTAACAAGGGTTCTGGGGACATCTGAAATATTATAAAGGCACTAACTTTAGCACAGCTAGGTCAAGGGGTTTCGTTAACAGAAATAATACATGACATGTGGGAAACTTGCCGCTTTGACTGCTTCGGTGGCCTGGCCCGAAGAGTCCCTTCCTGGGATTCCACAGAACGTGTCGGATCTTAGAGCGCTGACCGCTTCTTTGCTGTTCTCAGTGGATCCGTGAACTCCCGACGGGCCTTTCTGTCCTGGCTTCTCAGGCTGTCGCTCTGCTCTCTGTCTCGGGCAAAGTTACAGGTGACCTACCAGCTCCTGCCCACTGCATGGTCTTCTCACTGCAGGGGGCACACGCACCACCAAAACTCTCATGGCGCCAGGAGGCACAACCATGAGATGTGTCTGTCTGTCTGTCACCTCATCTGCCCATCTAGCTATCTGTACCTGTATCTGTACCTATCTGTACCTATATCTATATCTGTACCTATCTATACCTGTACCTATATCTGTACCTATACCTGTATCTGTATCTATCTATACCTATACCTGTATCTGTACCTATCTATACCTGTACCTGTATCTATACCTATACCTGTATCTGTACCTATCTATCTGTACCTATCTGTACCTATACCTGTATCTGTACCTATCTATACCTGTACCTATATCTGTACCTATCTATACCTGTTCCTGTATCTGTATCTATCTATACCTATACCTGTACTGTACCTATCTATACCTATACCTGTATCTGTACCTATCTATACCTGTTCCTGTATCTGTACCTATCTATACCTATATCTGTACCTATCTTACCTGTATCTGTACCTATCTATCTATACCTATACCTGTATCTGTATCTATCTATACCTATACCTGTATCTGTACCTATCTGTACCTATACCTGTATCTGTACCTATCTATACCTGTATCTGTACCTATCTGTACCTGTATCTGTATCTGTATCTATCTATCTATACCTATACCTGTATCTGTACCTATCTGTACCTATACCTGTATCTGTACCTATCTATACCTGTACCTGTATCTGTATCTATCTATACCTATATCTATACCTATCTTACCTGTATCTGTACCTATCTATCTGTACCTATACCTGTATCTGTACCTATCTATACCTATACCTGTATCTGTACCTATCTATACCTGTATCTGTATCTATCTGTACCTGTATCTGTACCTATCTGTAGCTTTATCTGTATCTGTATCTATCTATCTATACCTATACCTGTATCTGTACCTATCTATCTATACCTGTATCTGTATCTATCTATACCTATACCTGTATCTGTACCTATCTATACCTGTACCTGTATCTGTATCTATCTATACCTATATCTGTACCTATCTTACCTGTATCTGTACCTATCTATCTATACCTATACCTGTATCTGTATCTATCTATAACTATACCTGTACCTATCTATCTATACCTATACCTGTATCTGTATCTATCTATACTTATACCTGTATCTGTACCTATCTATACCTGTATCTGTACCTATCTGTACCTGTACCTGTATCTGTATCTATCTATACCTATACCTGTACCTATCTATCTATACCTATATCTGTACCTATCTATCTATATCTATACCTGTACCTATCTATACCTATACCTGTATCTGTACCTATCTATCTGTACCTATCTTACCTATACCTGTATCTGTACCTATCTGTACCTATACCTGTACCTATCTGTACCTACACCTGTATCTGTACCTATCTACCCACCATCTCTCTCTCTTCCATTTGCTGGTGCTTCCCACGTTCTTTCTTCTATTTGCAATCTCCCTTCTTAGGCCATTTGTCTTGAGGGCTTATGAGTTTGGGTTTTTCTTTCCCCCTTCTTTGTTCAAGACAGAGAACACGCACGCACAGCAGAGAGAGGGAGAACAAGCTGCCTGCTCAGGGCCAGACCACTCTGTGACCCCTTCCTCCTCCCTCTGGGCAGCCAGAGCCTCAACTCCTGAGTGCCCGGTGTGCGTTAGCCTGACTGGTTGGGATTTGAACCATGGTTCTGTGGGATCCAGGGCCTGCTGGGCAGCGCGTTGCTCCTGCACCGCAGAGTGTGAGGCCTTGGTAGCCACTTGGTTCCTGAAGGCCTTGCAGCCCCAGCATTAACGTCCCTGGTCCATAGCCTCACGTAGCAGTGCGCCAGCCCGGGGGTGGCGTGGTAGTTTGGGGGCAGTCCCCTGCCTGCAATTCGCTGTACACTGCCCTGGAGGGGTTCCGGTGTAATGTGGCCCCAGCGAGCCTTGCCTTTGAGGGGTCTCTGTCCCATGGAGTCCCCTCCCACACTGACTAAGGCTGGCCTCCTCAACAGTGTCTTGTGGAAAGGAGCCCGTGGGCTTCTAAGCTGGGTCACAAGCAGTTCTGTGGCTCTGTGCTGCTCGCTCCGGGATCACGGCTCTGGGGTAAGCCGGCCACCATGCCATGGGGCACCCAGACAGCCCTCAGGGACCTCCATGGCAAAGAGCCCAGGCCACTCTCTGGCACCCTGCGCCAACCTGCCATCATGTGAATGAGCCACCTTGGAAAGAAACTTGCAGCCCCAGCCAGCCAGGTGGTGACCGCGGCTGACGTCCGAGGGCACTGTGAGCCACAGCGTCGACTCGTCCAGGAGGTGCACCGTCGCCTGCCAGCCGCTCGCCTCTGGAAGCTGCCGGGAACCCTGTAATTGGTTTGCTATAATCACAGAGGAACTTTCCCTCCCAGAGAAGGGAGTGACATAGGGTTGCCATACCCTGTTCACATAGGGTACGAAGGTTACTCATCTCACAAAGCTCTCTGGAGTCACCATTAGCCATGACTTTGGACATTGGCCAATTTTAGGCAGTTCAAAGAGCCTTTCCAGTATAAAAATACAGGCGATAACAGTTTCTTCTACATAATGGAAACAAATTTTGAGGGTTTGAAGTCAGACATATCTGGTTTGAATCCAGGATGGGCCATTCAGTATTACTGAAGATTAAATAATGCGATCAATGAACCAAAGGCCGCCTTGCACGAATTATGTAACATCTCTGAGCTTCCGTTCTTCCATTGTAAAACGGGAATACTATTTATCTTTCAGGACTGTGTGAAGATTAAATGATACACCCTCTAAAATAAATCTTGCAAAGCACAGCGCCACCCAGATAATGGAAATTTAATAAATAATAGCCCCCGTTAACAGTCAGAGAAGACCTTGGATGACAGACAAAAACGGAAAACTGACTTTTTTCAGGACCAAGCTCTTCACTTCAATTGCTTTGACTCTGAGTGGGTGGGCACCTGGCTCAGGGTGGGCGAGGCAGGAAGCCGGTCTACCTGAGGCAGTGGGAGTGGCGGCTCTCAGCAGTGAGGAGAAGGGATGGCGTTCCCGGCCTACGGTCACCCCTCGTGTGGGATGAAGTGGGGACAGACCGTGATTCCGACTGGCAGGAGTATGGGACAGCAGGTGACACAGCAGGGACAGACCGGAAAGGTCCTCTTGGACCCTGAACCCTAGCCCTCTCGACACACTTGGGGCTGGGCAGTCACTGTGGGGTGCTGTCTTGCACCCACCGAGCCTAGAACTCCTCTGGCCAGTCATGAGGGACAACTGGGTCCCCAGGTACCACAGAATGCCGCTCTGGGGACAAGAATCCCTGAGCGAGAGCCGCAGCCTTAGTGCAATGCTCATCTTCCTGGAGACTGTCACCGAGGCCCAGAGAGGGCATGAGTCCGGGCTGAGGACACACAGCTGGGAGCTGTGGATCCAGTTCTTGGCCCCCCAGTGCTTCGCCCTCATCTGCACACTCAGGAGAAGCCAGACGGGAGCTGCCCCGGGGAGGGAAGGAGAATGGTAGAGACAGGCGGGGCAGAGGAGCGAGGGGCCCGGCAGGTTGGGCCCTGACGGGAGTCTCGGGTGAATGCCGTCTCCCTTACTGTGAGCGTGGAAGGGTGGCACGGGGAGTGATTGGCACGGCGCTGGGGAGCCGCCGGAAAGGATGAAGGGCTGTCCCCCCTTGCCTGGCGACACTTCAGGCTTAGTCCGGGGGCCCCGGGGGGTGTCGATGCTTCCCACAGCCAGTGACATTGTCATAGCGGAAAAGCAGCGCTCTCCCTGAGGCTCGAGATCCCGGCGATGTCACAGGAAGGTGCCCTGTCTCTGGGGGACACATGCCTCAGGGGCTGGCAGGGCGCCCGCTCCTCCCATGTCCGCAGTTACATTTCCACCCACCAAGGAGGCCGCTCTCTCCAGAGAAGATCAGGGCATAATGAGCCCAACGCCAAGTGATTAAGACAAGTGACACTGCGGTCCAGCAAGGTGGCAGGGCAGAGCAGGCGGCTGCGGGGCCTGGCTCCCCGAGTGCGCCCAGCCTGGACTAACGCGGTGGCTGCCTGCACGCCCGCGCCGAGGCTGGCCGCCCTCCAGTGCGTCCAGGATGGGGTCACCGCGGGCTGGAACACGCTCTCTGAGTTGAAGCAGTGGACTGTGAAATAGGAATTACTGACAGCCCTTAAGTATATCAAGAGAACAGCCCTATTCCTTAATACAGAGCCACTAATAGACATCCAGAAACCTATAAAGCAGACAATTCCTCTATATCATCCTAGTTAAATCAATGTAGTTATATTACCCTCATCATTTTCCCTTTAACGTTTATTACATTTTGCCACAGTAATTTATTTTTTCATATCCATCAGCCGATTAAAGACTTTATTCTGAAGATACACACATCTTTGTGACCTAGCTGAAACTGACCTAAACTGCCCCGTGAAAGCGCTGGGGTGGGGACACGCTTCTTCTCCAGCCTGTCTTCCCCCCAAGCCCCCACCCCTTCCTTCTCCTCTCCTTTTCTCTAACACTCCCTTCGGGGGGACAGGTTTCTAACAGCTCCAACAAGGCCGTAGACGTCGATTTCCGGGGTCCTTCCTAGGTATCAGGCCGTGCCTCAGCCTCTCTGGACCTGTCTTTCTCCGAGGCCGGCTCCTCTGTCTGTCTGTCCCGTTTTTGCTGTCCATCCTCCCTCTCCCCTCCCCTCAGCCTTTCTCTTCCTTCTCTTCCCGAATGGCACCTGAGGTCCTGATTGGCCAGGTACCCAAGACTGGGAGCACCTCATCCTGAACACCTCCCGGGCCTGCCGGCCGCTCTGCCCCAGCCACGCCGCGGGCCCGTCAGTGACAGAGGAGGGGGACAGTTGGGCTGCAGGGAGCAGGAGTTAGACCACGTTTTCCGCAAAATGCCACGTTTTCACTCTGCTTCTTTGAGGTGACATCGACAGTGAGCTAAACAAAGCATGTGTGTTCTCCCGGGGGGACAGGGGAGCATGGCGTCGTCGTCATTTTCCCAACTGTAATTTATGGGTAAGGTTGAGCCCCAAAGCAGAGTGGCGCATCTTTAAAGAAAAACACTAAAAACAAAGAAAAAGAAAATACATAAAGGAAAAGCCCAGGGTGGGCGGAGTCATCTGTGGTGGAGTGCATCGTGCGGACAGGTGGACAGCAGCGCAGCGGGTCCCAATCAGGGGACAGCTCTGGGCAGCCCCGAGAAGCCGGACGGCGCTGGCCGGAGAGCTGGAGAGGCCTGCGCTCGGGGAGGCTGTCGTTCCAGGGCACTGCGCGGCCCTCTAACCTCCCTTGGCCAGAGTTCTCTCGGAATCAAATTCTCACTGAGGTGACAATCACACGAAACAGGAAACACCGGAGCTCCTCCGACTGGAGCAGGGGTGGGCGCAGGAGGCCCGAGGAGCTTTGGAAATGTGTGCGCTGTGCTGGAACTTCCTGCCACCCTGGCGTCTCCCTCCGTGTCCCACATGGAAAGGCTTCCGGTGGGATCTTAGCCCCCCTGCTACAGAGAGAAGGCTCAGGAACTTGAAAGCCCCGGAGGTGGGCCTCAGCCTGCTGGCTACGGCCGGCCACGGGGTCCTTTCTAGGCCGTGGGCTCACTCAGGCAGGCTGCGGTCCCCGTGCACGGGAAGGTGTGATCTCCCGAAAGCGCTCTCAGCCCTGAGCCTCACTGAAACAGGGGTGTCGGCTCCATGCTCCGGGGCCCCCCGTGTGCGACGCCTGTACACTGGGACGCCCTGCAGGGGTCATTACTTCGTGTGTTCATTTTTCTCCTCTTGGAAAGAAGGACGGCGCCTGGTGTTTCTGGCACCGGGTCCAAACGGGCCCTTTGCTAGTTCTCAACACTCAGTTTTGTCGAGAGAATGAATGAATGAACAAATGCTTGGCGACTGTGTTTGACCTCAGCACTCTAGACAAAGGGCCCTATAATGGCCCCCTCTCTGGGATGTCCCAGCTCCTGGGCCCTCCTTACTCTCTGTGACCCAGACGCTCCTGCTCCCTGCAGCCCAACTGTCCCCCAGCGTCCTGCAGAGTCCACCTCCCTCGCTCCCACAGCAAATCCTTTGCCTTGTGACACTTGTCACCGGTTTTCTCTGGCATTTACTTACGTTCCGACTGGGCCGCCGTGTTATGTAAACTTCCTCCTGTTTTGACATTTCTTGATGACGGTCCCCGCAACCTCTTCTAAACCATAATTGATCGGTGCCCAAGCTCTGCCGAGGCGAGGAGGCCCTCTCTCAGCCTTCCTTTCATGTGGAGACCACACGGGATGAGACGCCTTGAAAGTAAGCATGTCTGAGATCGATGCTTCGGGTCAGTGAAGGGATTTAGTGCTTCTTGGGTGTGCACCTCCACCTCCAGTCCCTCCTGCCATGAGTGGTGACACATTCCTGCGAGGAAACCACAGCCGCGAGTTTGCTTACCTAGAAACCCCGCCCTCAGTCGCAACTCATAGCCAGGCAGATTCTGCCACCACTCTTCACTCCCCAAACCCAACGCTTTTCACAGCCCCTGACTCGATGCAGAATTTTAGCCCAGAGGGGTTCTTCGCAATAGAATCTTGCTGCCATGCCTCACATGATCTCAATGACAAGAACATGCTGGTAAACAGTCCGCTTCTCAGTTTGTCCTGAAGTCAAGCTCAATCCTTTTTTTAAACTTTATGTCTTCTGTGAAGGAGAAGCAGAGAGACAGTGGCTGATGGACACCGCCATCTGGATCTGCACGCCGGGACCCACCCCGGTCTCAGCCTCAGCCCGTCTGCTCTGGGCACACGCACACACAGCCCACTGCACAGGGCCTCCCTGGGACGCAGACCAGCCCGCGGGCCCACCCCCACACGACATGGCATTTCTGTTGCCACAGCACCGGCTGACTCTCTGTCACAAAGTTTACCCTCAGCTAGAATCCCAAGAATGCAGCATTTTGGAAAAATAAGCGAAGAGCACAAGTTAACACTCTAATTAACACCATCATCCGGCTTCGAGATGAGCTGGTCTCCAATGTCGCAGTTTAACCTTTACCTGGGACATGGCCATTACCAGTGTCTCACCCACTCCTAGTTATTTTCTGGCCTACATGTATGTATTTATATCCATGCCAGCTGTTAGGGATATGATACTTGAGGAAAGCAATTACCAGCCAGCTGCCTTAAATCATTTCCTGGATAAAGCAGCATAAATAAACATGCATTCCTCAGCCGTGGTTTCCAGACAGCTCACAGTACCTCCCACCATGCCAAGGGGGTTTGAAAAGTCTGCCTCGGCATAATAAACGAGCATTGCCTGGGCCCCGCCTGGCAGGTGGCTCTCTCCGCATGGCCCACGTGTAAACCACATGCTCCTCGTGACGCCGCAGGGCAGGGAGACCCGAGGTCATGTGGCTGGGAGTGCACGATCCTAGGTGCAGCCACAGGGCCCACACCCCCAAACACCTTCCACTGGTGCTGAGAATTCCAGGGCCACGGACTGGAGTGCTGGCTTCAGGCCCTGCTACTGCGTGGTTCTAGAGCCATGGCATCGCCACCTGAGGCCTCTGAGACTGGCAGCCTCTCAGCCCCTCCCCAGACCGACCGAACCATAGTCCCCATTTTCCCAAGGCCCCCATGTGCCCCACACTCATGTTTAAGAAGAATTGTTTTATTTTACTTTTTACATCTGTGCATTTCTTTCAGGAGTGAGAGGAAGAAAGAACAGAGGAGGCACCCCAGTCTCCACTCTGCAGTGCACCTCAGGCTCCACCGGCCCGGATCACAGGAGTGTGTGTGCATGCCCGGCATGCCAGGGAGGTCCCGGGACACGAACCCAGGGCCCTACCACGTGGGTCCCATTGCATGACTGCTGTGCCACTGTCTGGCCCCAGAGAAGTACTGAGGTCTGCTCTGGTTATGCAGCTTCATGGTCACACGAAGCAGTCATCATGGCCCAGGAGTTCTGGAGGGCCTTTTTAAGCTCTACCGTTTATCCAGGAGCGTGGTTTACGTGGATGGAATGTCACATGTAGCCGTGAGAAGTCTCCTGAGTGACTTTCGAGCACATCACCCCAGCAGAGGGCCTGGGGGCGTGTCGTTCAGGCACGTGTTCATTTCCGCGCTCGCTCGCGTGTCCTCTACTCCTGCCGTTCATTAGCAAGTATGAGGACTGCCTGAAAGTGGGGTTTGCTGACGACACCGTTGTCTGTTATTCAGAAACCATTGTCAGGCGTGTATCCACAGTAACAGGGCTGCAGAGCGACAGGGGCTGAGTCAGGACTGCCCAAGGCTGCGGGATGACTGTGGTTCTGGCTCGGGTACTCCTGATCTGAGCGGATTGTCACTGACGACGGCAAGTGACAATTAAAGTAGGGTCACTGACCTATAGACCAGGTAGTGCTCCTGCATCTGTTGTGAAAATTGCCCTTACATGACTAAATTAAGTTTCTCTTTAGATGCTATAAACCCTTAAAACAGGATTTCTAACTAGGGAGGACCCTTAGAGAGTGTCACTTTTGTCCAAGTCCCTTCTCCAAGGGGCAGGCAAGCATGTGAGCCCGCATCTATCTGCCGCCACACCCGGGGCCTCTCCTCTTTGCCTTTCTGCCAAGTAGTAATTTGATTTTTTTTCATTTATGTTATTTTTTTCCATAACAGGAGAGACAGAGAAAGTGAGGAGAGAGAGGAGAGAGAGAAGAGAGATGAAGAGAGAGATGAAGAGAGAGGGAGAGAGAGAAGAGACAGGAGAGAGAGGAGAGAGATGAAGAGAGAGGAGAGAGAAAGGAGAGAGAGAGGGAGAGAGAGGAGAGAGAGGAGAGAGAGAAGAGAGGTGAAGAGAGAGGGAGAGAGAGAGGAGAAAGATGAAGAGAGAGGGAGAGAGAGAGAGGAGAGAGAGGAGAGAGATGAAGAGAGAGGGAGAGAGAGAGGAGAGAGATGAAGAGAGAGGGAGAGAGAGAGGAGAGAGAGGAGAGAGATGAAGAGAGAGGGAGAGAGAGAGGAGAGAGAGGAGAGAGATGAAGAGAGAGGGAGAGAGAGAGGAGAGAGAGGGAGAGAGAGAGGAGAGAGAGGGAGAGAGAGAGGAGAGAGAGGGAGAGAGAGAGGAGAGAGAAGAGAGAGGAAGGAGAGAGAGAGGAGAGAGAGAGGAGAGAGAAGAGAGAGGAAGGAGAAAGAGAGAGAGAGGGAGAGAGAGGAGAGAGAGGAGAGAGGTGAAGAGAGAGAGAGAGAGAGAGAGAGGTGAGAGAGAGGGAGAGAGATGAAGAGAGAGGGAGAGAGAGAGGAGAGAGAGAGAGAGAGAGAGAGGAGAGAGGTGAAGAGAGAGGGAGAGAGAGAGAGGAGAGAGAGAGAGAGAGAGAGAGATGAGAGAGAGAGAGAGAGAGAGGAGAGAGAGAGAGAGAGAGAGAGAGAGAGAGAAAGAGAGAGGGAGAGAGAGAGGAGAGAGAGGAGAGAGATGAAGGAAAGGGAGAGAGAGAGAGAGAGAGAGGAGAGAGATGAAGAGAGAGAGAGAGAGAGGAGAGAGAGGAGAGAGATGAGAGAGAGGGAGAGAGAGGAGAGAGATGAAGAGAGAGGGAGAGAGAAAAGAGAGAGGGGGAGAGAGGAAGGACAGAGAGAGGGAGGAAGAGGGAGAGAGAGAGGACAGAGAGGACAGAGAGAAGAGAGAGGAGAGAGAGAGAGGGAGAGAGAGGGAGAGAGAAGACATCTCCAGCCAGGTTCTGATGCCACAGCCCACCCCAGACCTCACCACAGCCCACCCCAGACCTCAGTCACAGCCCACCCCAGACCTCACTCACAGCCCACCCCAGACCTCACTCACAGCCCACCCCAGACCTCAGTCACAGCCCACCCCAGACCTCACTCACAGCCCACCCCAGACCTCACCACAGCCTACCCCAGACCTCAGCCACAGAGCACCCCAGACCTCACTCACAGCCTACCCCAGACCTCAGTCACAGCCCACCCCAGACCTCAGCCACAGCCCACCCCAGACCTCACCACAGCCCACCCCAGACCTCACCACAGCCCACCCCAGACCTCACCACAGCCCACCCCAGACCTCACTCACAGCCCACCCCAGACCTCACCACAGCCCACCTCAGACCTCACCATAGCCCACCCCAGACCTCACTCACAGCCCACCCCAGACCTCAGCCACAGAGCACCCCAGACCTCACTCACAGCCCACCCCAGACCTCACCACAGCCCACCCCAGACCTCACCACAGCCCACCCCAGACCTCAGCCACAGAGCACCCCAGACCTCAGCCACAGAGCACCCCAGACCTCAGTCACAGCCCACCCCAGACCTCACCACAGCCCACCCCAGACCTCACCACAGGCCACCCCAGACCTCAGCCACAGAGCACCCCAGACCTCAGTCACAGCCCACCCCAGACCTCACCACAGCCCACCCCAGACCTCAGCCACAGAGCACCCCAGACCTCAGTCACAGCCCACCCCAGACCTCACCACAGCCCACCCCAGACCTCAGCCACAGCCCACCCCAGACCTCAGCCAGCCTTGCATTAGGGGCACGTGTGTGCCCTGTGTTTTCAGGGAGGTCTCTGGACTTGAACCTGGGACCTTCTCACATGGAAGTGCCTTGCAGAGTATCCTGTTTACCTCTGTGCCACCATCTCGCCCCAAGGGAGTTATTTTCTTCATGCGACCGGGCGGTCTATACCTTGTGAACCTCACACAGGCCAGATGACTGGAATGCACAGAGCGAGGAACAGAGCTTGGGGATGGTGGGTGACAAGAGCATAGGGAAACACACTGTCCTCCCCTCTTCAGGGCTAGAAGTGTGCCCGAGCTCTGCCTGGAATGTCTCACACCTCTCACGTAAAGTTATCGCTGGCTTTGTTGAAGGTGGAAGCGACCTCTCGGATCCTATCACTGTTACTCAGGAGCAATTTTCTATTTGTAGACGTGGAAATCCCAGTGCTGTCATGACTTGCCAAGCCAGTGAGTGGCCAGAACCACGCCTGGGGCTCGGCTCTGCGCAGACCCAGACAAGGCTGGCCAAGAACCCCCACGCCTTTCTGCTTCCACACTCATCCCAAGTCAATGCTCTGGTGACCCAGGCCCTGGAACCCGAAACTCCTCGCTACAGCTCCGAGTCGCCGGTAACTGTGCAAGAGCCCCTCAGAGGAGCTGTGGCACCGATGCACGCTGTCCTCTTGCTGGGTCCCCGGTGGCCCGACGTCCTGGAACGCTGCACACTTCTCAGAGTCCTCCAGCATTTGCAGAGCTGGACTGGGACCGAGCGACGCGCAGCCAAACGTTCTCAAGCTGCATGTTTGAGAAACTAGGGTTTCAAAGGAATTGCATTAGAAGGCACCCGTCTCAGGTGTTCAAGTGGGGGAGTCACACACTTTAACAGGGACAGCGCCACTGTCGCTGGTATTACATGGGGGCGTCAAGAAGTCCGTGGGAAATGGCATAGATGTACAGGTCCACGCTGGCACAACTGTCAAAATTCATGTCGTTTTTTTCATAATATGCATTTCCGTGAACGTTTTGAAGACCCCACATATCATGGCTGCATATAAGATGCTACTGGGCAATGTGTGCTGGGGCCAGCCCATGGCCGGCGGTTAGGGCAGCCGGATCCCACATGGCTGACTACAGAGTTCGACTCCTGGGCCCAGAAGCTCAAATAACTCACCAATGCCTGTGTGCCCAAAATCCCGAAAGGAGGGACAGAGAGAGGAGAAGGGTTTGCGAGTGATCGCCCTGCAGGGGGTGTTTTCTCACTTTCTCTCTCTCTCTCTTTGTCTCTCTGGCAAGCACATGTGCACTTTGGCAAATTTTCAGAAGAAGAAAAATATGTTGTGGTGCTAAAAAAAAAAAGAAGAAGAAAGAGAAAGAAGAAGAAAAAGACACTTTGGACCTAATCTGCGCCCTTGCATTTTCAGCGGTTTCCAGATCAGACATTTTGGAGGCCCTGCTAGGTCTAAGACTCATATGCAGGTTTAGCACCTCAGTTTCACGCGGAGGCCAGTGCAGAGAAGATATTTCCTCAACTCCCAAAGCAGGACACGGGGTCTGAGAGTCCCGGAAACGTACAGGGAACACAGACAGAACACGTGAAATGGGACTGTTGGAAACCCGTGGTGCCCGGCCGCCCTGGAGCACAGCAGCCGCGGGTCCCGAACACGGCGGCTGGGGTGACGGGTGGCAGTGAACTAGGGTTATAGTCACGGCGGGCGGCGCTGCTTCCGCTGTTCTCTGTGTTCTTTGCTATACGACAGGACCTGCCAAATCCTATTGATTCTAGGGACGCTTTCTGTATTAACATTTGTTTGAATGGCTCCTGTGGACTCCCGGGGCTGGCTAGACGCGGCTTCTGCGAGCCTTGGGAGGGGGTCAGGAGGATACGGCTGAGGAGCAGGAAGCCTGCTGCCGGGCAGCGACCAGTGGGCAGCTGTGGATGGCACATCCGTGCCCGAGACTGCGCTCTGCTGGCCACCGCGTGAGGGGCTCCAGGAACACGCCCGGACAAGAAGGATGAACGCCGAGAGGAGGGGAGTGTGGCACGAGGTCCCACAGCTCCTGCCCCACTCACGATGCACGCCGTCACTCAGGGGCCCCACGCCGCGTCCTGGCAGCCCAGCTATCCGCAGACGTGGTGCTGCCGGGCCAGGGGGTGGTGGTGGGCCCTCCCGGCAGGTTTCCTGCCCTGGTCGTGGGCACACGCCTGCATGCCCCTGGCGAACTCAGTGAGGTCCCAGGACATGAGCCCGGAACCCCGTGTGGGGCTGTGGTGCTGCTGCCCCATGGGGGCCCCGGCGGCGTCATTTCCATTCTGCAAAGCTCAGTGCGGCCGGCTTTCCTGCTCAGAAAGGGCTGTACTTTTTCTTCCTTCCTCTCAGTATGTTTTGTTTTACTGTTTATTTTTTTCCTCACCTAAGAAGAAGCTCATGTAAGGGACCGACACGTGAAGCTCAGGTAAACGTGCCGTCCCGAGCCTGGCTTTCTCGCCTGAGAGCAGATCCAGGCATTCCCAGGCCACTGTGTGGACAGGCCCCGCTTCCTCCGATTTAAGGATACAAATCAAGTCACTGAAAACATCAAAGAGATGAAATGAAAGAACTCAAATTTCGTAATTAAGAACCTTGTGCTTGAGGAGGTTGAGCTCCTAGGGTAAATTCTAGGTGACTGAGGCGGAAAAGCGGAGCTGGCTTCATGGGCGTGTCACCTCCGCGGCTGCGGGGTCCCCACACGGGGAGGGCTCTCTGCGTGGCTGGATGTTCTGTCAGTGGCATCTTGAAACTCTTAGTGAAACCCTGAATTTCCCGTTAGCCCTGGGCCCGCAAACTAAGCCTCTAGTCCTGCAGCGCATCCCGTGGGCAGTCTTCGGAAGCCTGTGGTGGCGCTCAGGCACCATTTCAACACTGCATGGGTGATGGTGGCGTGGTGGTTGAGGCGCTGGACTTCCACATGCCGACCACTGTTCAAGTCCCAGATCTGGTGGCCTGCTTTCTCAGTTTCACTTTCTCTCTCTCTGGGGTCAAACTAAAAATAATTATAATAAAAATAATAATAAATTAAATAAAATAAATAATTATTGTTTAAAATCTTAAATAAAGTAGGAAAACATGACACGGCTGAGAGCTGCCCTCCTCACTCACTGCACCTCTCAGGTGAGCGACCCTCGGTTTCTTAATCTCGACATTGGGTAGTAAGACTGCCTACCGTATCGGCTTTTGGAGGGCTGCATGTAACGGTGCATCCGCAGCACTTAGCTATTTTTAGAGTGTGTGCTCTCAGTATCTGTTGAATAAATGAACAGAGATAAAATCATCTCTTAGGGTCCTGGGATTTCTGTAGACCTTTGATTGTCTGGAATCAAAAACTCTTGATAAACTCGGAAGACTAGAATATACTCCCATCCTGCTGTCTGCCTTTTCCTACTTTTATATTTTATCCACCAAAGATCTCACTGAATGGTCCAGGAGTCAGCAGGCTTGACTTTTAAAGATTAAAAATGTGGGAGCCAAAAACATGGAACAAAACTGACCAGTGAAGAGTTCTTGTGACACGCTGGGACCCTGAGGACAGTCCCCTTTTTTTCCCTGTGTGTCAGTCACTAAGATCACAAAGCAGCCCCTGCAATGCCAGGTGAAGCTGGCATGCCTTTGTGGTCTCTGTGCCCACAGAGAAGCCTTTATTTCAGAGAATAAATATTGCTCTAGTTGGTTCCTTCAGATCTCTGTACTCTTTTTTTTCTGGTTTTATTTTATCTTATGACTTCTAATTTACATTTAATTGTTGTACATCTTTATAGCATACAATATATTTCTTTTTTAATTTATTGAGTTTTTAATATTTAATCACTATACCTATTTACAGCATACAAAATACATTTTCCCAGCATGAATACACAGTATATTAGTCCAGTCAATGATATGACCATACACATTATCATCAACAGATAATTTTCCATTTTTATTTCCATTGAACATTTTGCTTTTTTTCCCCTCTGATTTCTTCTCTCCCACCCTCCTTGCCCACCCGTGCTCCACGCTGTCTCTAGTATTTAGATGCTCCATGCTTCTATACCTTCCCATCTTTCAGATCCTGCCATAGAATTCAGACGTCTGGTATATCTTAAGTGGGGATATACAATGTCTCTCCTTCATAGTCTGGCTTGATTTGCTTAGCACCAAATCTTCCATATTCACCCACTTTTTGTCAAATGCCAGGGTCTCACTGTTTTTACAGCTGAGTGGTATTCCATAATGTATATGTGCCACACTTTTTAATCTATTCATCTATGCTGGAACTTTTGGGTTAAGTCCATGCCTTAGCAATTGTGAACAATGCCACAGTAAGCATGGGTGTGAAAATGTGCTTTTTCAAGCATACATGAAGTGTATAAAACAGAATCAAGGATATGACTATACACATCACTTCCACAAAGAACCTTACATTTCCCGTTCAGAGCTTTTTTCCTGAGCCCCTCCCACCAGTTCTACTGTCTGCCCTTCACCCATAAAGTCTGCGGCTTGAGTCTGGCTATTCTTGTGCACACTGTGGAGACTGAAGTAATTAGAAGAATTTATCATTTAGTCACATATGTTAATGTTTAAAACTTTGTGACCGGTAGGTTCCAGTCTCAAACCAACCAAAGAAGTCATTTCAAAATAACTCAAGACTTCAGGAAGAATGTGGGCCATGTCCTCGCTTACAAACACCAGGTGTGCAAGGCCAGGGGACAGTCCCCAAGGTGCCTTTTCCCCACTGACTTCTATCACTTCCCGCTCCCACCTTCAGATGTCTCTGGCCCAGTCTCAGACTGAGTACTATATGTTTTTCTTCTACTTATCGTTTCTTCTGAATTCTTTACCAAATGCAGCTCAGAAGAGTTACCGTGACAAAGCATGGTTCTTCTCGGTAGACTGGGAAATCTATCACTGAACAGGAAATGCCAGAATTTGCTTCAAAGGAGAGTATAGAAAAGTGTCAACAAACGTTACAAATGTTATCAGCACTTATAATTAAAATAACACTCATTATAATGGTTCATCTACTTCTGGTTCTCCAAAATCACATATTATAAACCTCATCCTTCTCATCGTCATAACAATTCTATGAAATAAGGCCTACAGGGTGGCAGAGATACCGAAAGGAATCACAGCCACACACGACCCAGGTAAGCTGACTTGGAAGTCCGTGTACACCCCTTCACCCTGCTGCAGTCACTCACGGCACGTTGCCTGTGTGGCTAACATGTGCGGGACTTTTTAACAGTCCCTGTGACATACGGCAGAGGGACGTGAGACACGGCTGCTGGCTTCCAGGAACATAGAGTCTAACTCTTGTCTGCAGTATAAGAAGGTTCTGGAACAGTAGGAGTGGTGCCGACAACTAATGCCATGTGGTGACAGTCTCTTAAGGGAGAAATCTAAGCCACGTCACTGGGAATGTCTCGGAGTTGGGCAGTGCAGAACTGTGTTCTAGAACAACTTTGGAGCTGTCAGTTGCTGATATGATGGGACAGGTATGGACCCATGTCACTCCACACTGAAATACTGGTCCCTGTCCCACTCAAACACACCTCCTTACGTAAGTACAATGCCTTCTAACTGGGGGCTAGTAAAAATCTGGCTTGTTTTGCAGTGTCGCTCTCTGGATATACCCGGGAAGAGTTAGAAAGCGACAGCTGAGAGTCCCCAGTACTCCATGATGGGTGATTCTGCCAGGTCACTGTCACGCCGCTGTCCTGGGGCCGCACTCAGCCCCTCTGATCTGTGTGGTGCGTCCTGTCTGTGTTGTTGCGAATAATCAGGGCCCGGTAGGGAGGACTAGCTGAGATGTTGGAATAGTTTAAATTTAAGTTGAACCTTCAAGCTCAATGCTGTGGACTTCAGTAGACACAGGAGCGAGGTGAGCAAGGGCATTCAGAGAGAGACATAGTTTCAGAAAAGCTGGTTGGGGATGTCCCCGAGATGCTCACAAAACAGTAATGGCTGCACAGCAGGGTGGGGACACAAGGGCTTTTCAAAAGTTCATAGAAAATGCAAATTATGAAAGAAGTATGTGTGGATTTCAACTTTTTTCTGCCCAAATAAACTCATTGTAATTCCATTTCTCATGAACTTTTTCAAGTCCCCTCATGTGAGTAGTGAGATAAAAATGAGAAAGGCAGGTTGAGAACACGTGCTGAAACATCTAAATGACAGGATGTGAAATTTTGCATTGATTTTTAAAACTTGTAGGCAATAGAGGGATGTTAGTTTTTAAAGAAGGGACTGATATGGTGTGAGCTGTTGCAGGGAGATAACAGAAAGTCAGTTCTCCTGGAGTCAGCAGAGCCCTCCGCACGGAGGGCAGGTCTTCCCCGAGGCCAGCCCGGACCTCGCCTGGGTTCTGCTGCTAGGTGTGGCCCAGCTCCAGCAGAGTTTGCAGAGACGTGCTGGGACCGCAGCAGCAGAAGCCTTGATGGGAAAGGTCCAGCGAGTGAGATAACACGGCTCTCAGGGTGTGGGAGGGTGCAGGTCCGCACAGTAACCACGGCCGGCCTCGCCAGCGTGAAACCGAGTTGCAGCACACCCTGGGGGCTCTGGCCCCTGCCGAATGCTTTACTTGGGGTAGCTCACGGAAGCCTTAGTGCTGGGCCAGAGGGTGGCGCAGGGGTGCTCGGCTGGACCCACACATGGAAGGTCCTGGGCTCGAGTCCTGTGACATCCCTGGGCACGCCAGCCGAGAACGGGTGGACAGTGGCAGGAATGCCCTGCTGGGGAAGCCTCTCTCGCTCGCTCATGAAATAAATAAAAATGAATAAACGAACAGCAGCACAACGCAAACCAACTTCGTGAATGATGTATCGACGCCTCCGCCTAGCAGGCAGAAATTTATCTCGTCCTTCAGCTGGGGTGGAGAAGGACAGGGGGTAAGTCCGGGCACTGAGAGCCTCTGCTTTCCTCCCGTCACTGCACGTTCCTGGGAAGCCGAGCCGTAGCACCAGGGCCGCCAGACTGACAGGCTGCAGATCCCAGCCCTCAACATTACTAGCTGGAGAGCTTTGAAAGAATTCTTAAACCACATTGAGCCTCAGTGTTCCCATCTATAAACTGGGAATGATGAGCAGTAAGTCTGTAGATATTTTTAAAGTTAAAACTGAGCACATGTGTGAAGCGCACCGCGAGACGGCTATGCCAGACGAGGAGCAGTTTTGGTCTCAGGCAGCCTGCCGTCCCCACGGCCTGGCAGCCTGATTATAGTGGATCGGCTCGAGGTGCAGGCCACGAATGAGTCTCTGGGGGGCAGAGGGAAGGCAGCGGTGGGCACTGTCAGAGAAAGCAGGTGCCGTGACGCCCGCTCACCGGCCGGTGTGAGGAGGGTCTGGCGCTCACTCACAGCAGAATCTGTGTCCGCGTGTGAAGCGATGTATTCCCCACGTGTGTGAGCTGCGTCACCGCCCTCACCCTGGGCAGACGGGTGGGCTTTGGGCTTCTCTGATGGGTGGGCTTTGGGCCTCTCTGATGGGTGGGCTTTGGGCCTCTCTGTCACGACAGGCATCGTGGACACCTGGGAAGAGTGTTCAAAACAGCTGAAGGAAGGCAGGTTTAAGAAACCACAGCCAGGGGCCAGCAGATGGCAGGGCGGTTAAGGTGCTGGACTCTCACTTGACTGACCGGGTTTCAGTTCCATCTGGTGGCTTGAAAATCAAGCCAGGCATGTAGGCACATGCGCCCCAAATCCCGGGAGGAGTACAGAAGAGGGATCCTGCGTGGCCCTCCTTCCTGGGGGTGATTTCTCACTTTCCCTCTCTCTTGGCTCTCTCCAGTGGCACACTCACCCTATGACAAAAACCTTAAAAGAAAAAAAAGAGAGAGAAAGAAATAAAGAGAAAGGGAAAGAAAAAGAAAGAAAGAAAGAAAGAAAGAAAGAAAGAAAGAAAGAAAGAAAGGAAGAGAGAGAGAGAGAGAGAGAGAGAGAGAGAGAGAGAGAAGAAAGAAAGAAAGAAAGAAAGAAAGAAAGAAAGAAAGAAAGAAAGAAAGAAAGAAAGAAAGGAAGAAAGAAAAGAGAAGAAAAAGAAAAAAGAAAGAAGCCACGGGCAGAGGCAGGGACTTCGGGGTGTTCGGAGAAAAGGGGAGGCGAGAGTCCTGTTTAGGAAGTCCGGGAGGAAGGAACGTTCGCGGAGATCTAGCTGCAGGGGCCCAGACCGCCCTGGCTGGGCCAGTGCTCTCGCTCAGGAATGCGTCTTCCTCATCAGCTGCGCACACACACGTGCAAGCACGCCCCATGTACCGCTGTGCCTCGCAGGACCGACTTCTGCTCTGTAGAAGGACGGGGTACAAATGAGGGCACAGAACGGCAAACACGCTGCACACCTGCGTCCCTTCAGGCTAACGCCCGGACAGTGGACGGTGCCTCGATCTTTGCCTTCAGGAGGGTCCTGGGCCCTCGGCTTGGAGCTGGTAACCGTTCACTGTCCCCTACCCACATCTGTCCTGTCTCTCTTTCCCAATAGAACATGAGTTCCAGGAAGACAGACCCTCTTGCCGTTTTCACTGCTTTGTCTCAGAACCTGCCACATAGTGGATGCTCAGAGAATGCCCACTGGATGGATGAACGAAAGTATCTCCAGGCATATGTAGATCATCGTCTCCTTTTATCCCAGAGTATTAGTAACAGGAAAGGTCAACCTTTATTTATTTTTTTTTTCTTTTTAGTTTTTGCTATAGGATGTTTGTGCTTGCTGGAGACAGAGAGAGAGAAGGAAATTGAGAAAGTATCCCCAGGGGTCATGGCCACACCACAATCTTCTCCACTCTCCTTTGGGATTTTGGGCACACACACACACAAACACGTGCCCGACCTGTTTTTCTAGCTGCTGGGTCCAGGACCTGAACTGTGAAGTCAACCATGTGGGATCCAGTCACCCTAACCACCACACCATTGGCAGGCCCAAAGCATTTCGAGGTTTAAGAGTGAAAACCTAAATTTATATGCAGCCCTGTCTCTCTTCTCCCACTCGGAGATCAGATAAAGGTTGTCAAGTGCCTTCTGCTAAACTGAGAGTTTGCCCTACAGGTGTAGAGGAGTCTGGAAGGTTTTCAAGGAGACTGACATGGTGATTAGAGCTCTGTGTTGTAATCCAGCCTTGGGGAGGGTCGGCAGCATCTGCTTGAAGGAAACGAGACTGGATGCGGAGTCCGACTAGGAAGCTCTGGGCCGCGTGGGCCGGCCGCTCCGTGAGCGTCGGGCGGATTAGTTCGTGGGACGCTCTGGAACCTCATGGCTGTGCAGCCGTACTTAGTAATGACAGATGCTAATAATTACGGTTACATAAACAACGACACAAGTTTCTTAACTGTTCCCTTTATTTGTGAGAGAGCAAGTGCATGTCACCTGAGTGAGAGAAGAGAGGCCACCTCCACAGGGCTTGGTCACACTGTGTCCCCTCCTCCAGCTCTGCAGCCCACTGGACCTCAGGTGCACACACATGCAGAATGCTCAGGCCAACTGGACAGGGTTCGAACCACGGTCAGCATGTTTGGCGCCTCCGAGCGGCACGTTCCTGCAGCGCCAGAGCCAGCCTCAGCCAACGTCTCTGGGACATCCGTGCTCTGCCAGGGACTCTCCGAAGGGTCGGGGAGAACAGCTTTCTAATTTCAAACGGCTCTTAGTGAGTGGCAGAACCGAATTCAGGCTTAAGTCTCCTGATTCTAAATCCAGCTCCATTTTCACCATACACTATGAAAAAAATCTTATGGTACAATATCTGCACTTTATAAATGCAAATACAATCACTTAGGAAACTGCACTTTTCGTTTTTTTATTGAATTTTTCAAGTTTTTATCAGCAGAGGCATATGTGCTCGTCAGAAAGCAGGAGACAGAAATAAACCCCCGTGGGGCGAGGTCATGCCACAGTCCCTTTCCCTCCATTTCTCCACCCACAGGATTGGGGCACACATCCACACATACCCAGTGAGCGTGCGTGTGTGCATGTTCAGGTCACTAGGTCCGTGGCTGGAATCTCAGTTGGCCACGTGCGGGCCGGCTCCCTCCCGGCGGGCTAGCTGCTGCGCTACAGGGCTGGCAGGGTACAGATACAGATTGCTTTTAATGCACCGCGAGCTTCCGGGGGTCAGAGCAGCGCCTGTCGGCTACTTGTCTATGTCAGAACGCACACGGGGCGCCCACCCTGAGCACCCTGCACTGCCACACGTGTCCGCGGAGACTCACACCTCACCCCAGCCCAGCACCTCTGTGAGGTCAGGCCCTCGGTGGGGGAACAGTGGCGGGCAGGGAGCCTTCCTGTGTCCGTCTGTCTTGGGAGCTCGGAACCGGCCTCTTTGGAGAGCATGCTCTGGGTGAGGGAGGGGCAAGGCCTGAGGACAGGAGGGGTGATGCTGCCGAATCTTCACAGCGTCCTCCAACAAAGCCTCTTAGGCGCTCTCTCCTCTTCCGGCGGCCGCCTTTACCTGGCAGTTGCTTTTTCTCTGACGCTGCATGAGGCTCCAGGAATAAAGGAGCTTAGAAGAGAAGGTGGGATTTGTACAAGGCCTTCCCCCAGGAGGGAGCCAGTTAGGATGAGAGCGCAGCCCTGCTTCAGCCCTGCCTGCAGAACCCGTTTGAGGCCCGCAGTGTCTCCCTCCCCCTCCCGCCCCGACTCACCGCCTTCACCCCCACTTGCTTTGAACAAGCCTTGTTTGGTGGCGTTCAGACACACACCTGATCGAGTCTGTGTTTGGAGATTTGCAGAGGGGGTTCTGGAGGCCGGCAGATTGGCTTTACTTGCATGGTGGACGCTCTCAACGCTGCCTGACGGGAACGAGGACTGGGTGCCCTACAGCCGCCGGCACTCGGCGGGCACAGACTTCCACATTCTGTCCAGTGGGTCAGATCTGCTCTGGGGTTGCTTGGAATCGTGGGGCCCACTGTGAAGCTGCAGGCCCGAGGTCTGGATCTAACTTTCTCTGTGAGAACACAGGCTTGGCTCTGAGTTCCTGTGTCTGTCCTCCCGTCTTCTCTAGGAGGACAGCATATGACAGTCCACAACCGTGACCGGCATGTTCCTATTCTCGCCACTCCTCCCCTCCCCCCGCCCTCATATCGAAGCAGAGCATCAGGCAGAGGGTCGGCTGGGATGGACCTTGGGGACACCTGTGAGCCTGGGACACTCAGAACCTGGGGTTCCGAGGCCCTGAGCCGTCGGGCGGATCGTCTTTGTGTGGATAGGTGCTGCATCACCTGAGCGACTCTAGGGGGAGATGGCTGGAGTCACTCAGGAGGAGCTCTTTCCTGTCTCCCTGAAGAGCCACAGCAGACCTCCTGGGCCAGCTCCGTGGTCTGGCACTTAGGGTGGCTGAATCCCACACAGCCAGCCATGAGGTTCAGTCCTGGACCTGGCAGCTTGAGGAACATGCCAGTGTGTGTGTACATGTGTGTACACGTGTGCATGCATGTGCATGTGTGTGTGCATGTGCATGCGCACCCTAAACCCCCAAAGTAGGAAGAGATGGAAGAGAAACGAACACGGCGTGACTGCCCACAGGGGATGCTTTCTCCTTCCCTCTGTCTCTGTCTCTGTCTCTGTCTCTGTCTCTGTCCCTGGCAAGTACGTGTGCTCTCTAGGAGAAAGGCATCTCTTGGTTAGTGGGTGGGAGAGAGCCAGGAGACAAGAAGGAGGGGCTCAGAACAGGCAGGGGAGGGCCCTGAGGGGGGGGGGAGCCCTGTCTGGAGGCCTCTGCGGGCAGGTAGGGCTCAGCCCAGGTCCACCCTGGCCACCATCTTCACTTGGTGCCTGCCTGGACAGAGAGGACTGCCTAGGCATCTCTGGCACCCCCAGCCAGGGCCTGCTGCTCTTCCTCACGGGAGTTGGCGTGGACTCCAGGCATGTGGCCCATGCAGGAAACTCTCACTTGCAACCTTCTGAGACACCTGGAAGCCCCAGGAGAGATGACCGATCTGTCCACATTAAAGGGCATTTTGAATTGAGGTCTTCCACAAATCTAGCACCTGTGGTTGGGCCTGTTGTCCCAAGGCAGAGGTTACCTGGGGAGAAGAGGAAAGGAAGTGTGTGACTCTCTAAGCTGCTCAGGTGAACGAACATGCATCTACACCTGCTCCACACAGCCCGAGAAATTGCCTGGAATGAGACGCTCTCCCACAGCCTGTGACAGCCGAAGGCATTCTGGTAGCTCTGTGTGATCTCACCAGGGCCGCGGCTGTGACATGGTTCTTCCCACTGCTCCTCATGGAGAACCGATTGTGGACTGGGGCTGTGGTGGTGTGGTAGTTAAGGCACCAGACTTTCACATGGTCAACTATGGTTCAAGGCTTGAAAATCACGCTGGGTGTGTGTGCATGTGCCCAAGATCCCAGGAGGAGGAGGAGGAGGGAGGAGGGAGGAGGAGGGAGGAGGAGGAGGGAGGAGAAGGAGGGAGGAGGAGGGAGGAGGAGGGAGGAGGAGGGAGAAGGAGGAGGGAGGAGGGGGAGGAGGAGGGAGGAGGAGGGAGAAGGAGGAGGGAGGAGGGGGAGGAGGAGGGAGGAGGAGGGAGGAGGGGGAGGGAGGAGGGGGAGGAGGAGGAGGGAGGAGGGGGAGGGAGAGGGAGGAGGAGGGAGGAGGGGGAGGGAGGAGGAGGGAGGAGGAGGAATGGCAGCATGGCCTTCTGCCCTGGCGGCGATTCCTCACTTTCCCTCTCTCTGTCTCTCTTTGGCCAGGCACATGCCCTATCACAAAAACCTTCAAATAAAATAACTGTGGACTTCTGGAGCCAACGAGGGCAATTCTGTCTGGGCTCTTGGTGTCTTTCATACGACCTGGCAATGCCGGCCTCATGCCCTGCTGCCCCTGTGCCCCGGCCACCTCCTAGCTCCCTGTCACCTGAGTCTCACGCGCTGCAGAGTGGGTGGCCGGGAGCGCCCACCTGGCGTTGCACCGCAGGCGTCTCCGCTCCCGTCCAGATGGGCCCTGTTAGACCCGGCTGTGTGTCACGTGGGGCCAGCTCTCCGCCCTGCGGGTCCACTTCCAGGAGTTGGACTGGAATGCCACCATGGGCTCCTTGCTGGGTGGGAATAGCCGTCACCCCAGGGCTCTCACCTGGATCTGCTGCTCTCCCCGGGCCTTCGGAGAAGGAGGGGAGGGCAGACACAGGCCCCCCGGTCCCGGAATAGGAGTCCCGCCCCTCGCAGTCCTCGGCTGGCTCACTGTGAAGGTGCCCTGCGCTCTGTGGGCGGCTCTGCCTCTGCCACTCTCGGCGGCCCAGTTGGTCCCTCGCCACTCTCGCAGGCCTGGCTGGCCTCGACGTGGTTTCCGGTCACGCAGCTCTGAAGAGCTGGCACTCTCGGTAGCTGTCCCCCAAGGAAATGAGCACTGTGTGGCTTGGACTTAAGCCAGATGGGTTCGATAATTAATTGTGTGACTTTAGACAAGTAATGTGCCCTGCTAGCGCTTCAGTTTCCTTTTATAAAATAACACTAGACCTGGAGTGACCTCTACTTATTCAGTCAAGTGACTCACACAAGTAGTAAGTGCCGAGCGCCCACTCCGGCACGCACGCCACCCCGCGGGCTGGGGGCGGCAGGGAGGAAGCACAACGGCACCTCACTCAGGCGGCACGGTCTCAGAGTCCACGGGAAATGCACGTCACGGAGTGACCCGAGTGTCCATTTTTTCCACCAAAATAAATGTGTTCTTTCATTCCAATTCCATGGGCTTTTGGAAGTCCCCTGTGTCTTCACATGTTTGTTTATTACCTAGAAGAGCTTCTGGTACATGTGTGTCCATATGTACAGCCATGACAACACGGGTATTATTGAGAAGGCCGGGTGAGGAGGGCGCAGACGCACATGCACATGTTAAGAGCGATTGCAGGAGACAGCGGCGGGAGCTTCGTGGGCAGAGGGTCCTGATGGCGTTTGAGGCACGGGCACGGGCGAAGCCTCCGCGGTGGAGCGGTCAGGGTGGTTTGGGAGTAGGGAGTTGGGCTGGCTGGGGAGGCCCAGGCTGTGGGAAGACAGGACTGCAGGTCCCCCAGGGCCATGGCTGCAGGCACCGTGCTGACACTGCGAGGCCCACCCTCCGGAGCCTCACGTGTACACACTTCTGTTCTCCTGGAATACTTCGATGTTGCTCTATTAATAACCTGAGACCATTTATCCTCCCGAGGTTTGTTTCAAAAATCAAAATTTTCAACAACCAGGCTGACAGGCGAGCCGCTGGTGGATAGCTGCGTGTGCTGGAGACCAGGCGGTGGGCTGCGAGTCCTCAGGGTGTGAGATGTCTCACCACGAAGGCAGGCGAGCTGACCGTGACTCACCGGGGGAGCAGCCCAGAAAACAAACGGCCCCCGAAGGCCGAGGCACCATTAGGCAAGTGCAGGTGTCTGAGCCGGGCTCCGGAGGGTGCCCTGCAGGGGCAGAACACGTGCTCATCCACATGGTGGCCCAGAAAGCGGAGTCCGCAACAGGCAGGGCAAGGAGGGGCGTTCCGAGTGGCGGGCCAAGAGTCCGCATCGGTTCCCGCACAGCAAAGCAGACCGCAGACCCGCTCTGCCTCATTCTGCCCTCACAGACTCGCGAGCGCTGGGAGGGACAGGTGGGGACACGTCGGGAATCTGTGACCCTCCAAGCAACCTTGCATGTTCACTGTGAGCTAAGACGCTTCTTTTTGGACAGTAACTCTGACAGGTGGGGGCACAGGTGGCCTCGGGCTCACGCTGTACTGAGGCCCCTGAGGTTAAAAGCACCTTGTGTTCCACAGATGGCTCTGGACGGCTTTTCTTTCACAAAACCATGAAGGACAAAAGTAACCTCAGTCTAGAGAGACGAACCACTAACCCCTGAGGGCCATAGATCAACTCAGAGCGTTCCCTTATTTATTTACTTGTTTATTTTCTTACCAGATTGCTCAGGGTGCTGCCCAGGGAGTGACTCGAAGGTCAGGAGAGACGTGAGCATCTTCTCCCCCCAGCTCTGCCGGCCGGTGTCCCCGGGAGCCTCTCTGGATGCCGCCTCTGCCATCCACGGCGGCCTGGTGGTCTCGTCCATCTCCGTGCTCCATCCTCGCACAGGGGAGTCTGGCCCCGAGGACACGGGGCTTCTGTCCAGGCTTGCTCCCTCTGCCGGCCAGCGGGCGCCTCGCAGGGTGCCGTGACAGGATTTCAGGCGGCCCCCACCAAGCCCGTCGCGCCATTGCTCTTACTTTCT
The DNA here is from genome assembly GCA_026018925.1 of Tupaia tana. Taxonomy (NCBI): domain Eukaryota; kingdom Metazoa; phylum Chordata; class Mammalia; order Scandentia; family Tupaiidae; genus Tupaia; species Tupaia tana. The sequence continues at coordinate 110,978,103 of JAKSZU010000015.1, read as the reverse complement.
TAGCAATGCAGCAATGGAATTCGGGGGACAAGGCTACTTAAAATCCATCAGCTCTTCCTCCAGCAGATTATAGCCACTTTAAAACCCGGCAGACTGAAGTTGGGACCTCCACTGGATCCCCGGCCTTGGCATTAATTAAAAAGGCTGGAAACAAGCCGTGATTAATTGTGAGTCCAGGAGCACTGCGCGGTTTGATGAATATGTTCAGATTTCAGGGAGAAAAGCATTCAGATGGCGGCCTGAGGCAGGAGCCTCCACAGCAGTAACCAGCGTGGCTTCACAGCCGTGTGTGCCATGCGGGTTGTGGGGTGCCATCCCTGCAGGCCGTCGGCCAGGAGAGCCTGGTGGGGCGCCTCCCTTTGCCTTCCACCCCCACCCCTTCTTAGCTATTTCCTTTTATTCCCCAAGAGATGTTACTATAGGGCACATGCACTCGCTGGAAAGACAGAGAGAGACAGAGAGGCAGAAAGCGTGAAATCCCCTCCCGAGGGGTTGGCCACGCCACAATCCCTTCTCCTCTAGTTGCCTCTTGGGATTTGGGGCATGCATGCACACACGCCTGGCATGAATATTAAGCCACTGGGTCCGGGATTTGAACCGCTGTTGACTATGTGTGAGTCCAGTGACATAACCATTATGCATCTGCTGGTCCCTCATTTCCCCTTTTCAAATGACCAGACTTACAGAACAGGTGAGATCGAGTCGGGGAGATCAATATGCACCGAAGGATCTCGGAGGGTGGACGATGTGCTGGCGACTTCGAGACTCCGAGACATCCCCCCAGGAGGTGCTGGGGGTTCTCCTTCCTTCTCAGACTCGTTATGGAGGCAGTCGTCCACTGGAGCTCAGGGGCCTAGGGGACTCGGTCAGGAAAGCCTGAAACGGCAGGAGACTGCGCTGCCTTCACGCCGGTCCCTCCGCTGGCAGGGGCAGGTGGATGCAGCCGCTCCGAGCAGCAGTGGGTGTGCAGCGTCACAGAGACGGGGGAGGAACGCAACCCTGGCCAGCCACTGGGTGACGAGAGGGGTGGACTGGGACGTCAGGGTGTGTCTGTGCAGGGTGTCCTGCTGGCCATGCTCGGAGACTCCACTCTGGGGTTAACACTCTGCTGTGGCAATTCTTAGTTCATTTTATTTTTGTTTTGTTTTGACCGTAGGGCATGTGTGCTCACTGGAAAGAGAGAGTGAGAGACAGAGAGAGGGAAAGTGAAGCATCACCCCCATGGGGGATGCCGTGGAGCAATCCCTTCTCCTCCATTTGCCCCTCGGATTTCGGGCGTGCACACACATTGTCCCACTGTGAATTTCAAGCCCTGTGTCTGGAACTTGAACCATGGTCTGCCGTGCGGGAATCCAGAGCCCTGACCACCATGCCACCTGCTGGCTCTCATACTCGTTTATGCTTAGCCTGAGGCCCTCCTTACATTTTCAGTTTGCCTGGAACCTGCCCTTCCCGTGGTCAGTCCTGTTCTTCCAGCTGGGAGTTCAGGCTCGTCCCCCGCCTCTCCTGGCCTCAGTTTTCCTCTCTGTGAAGTGGCCGACGCTGGTCTGCACTGGGCAGGGTGACCTGCGGGGCCCCTGGGAGGGACCGCTCCCTGAGTGGTGACACGCCCCAGGCACAGGGCGGCCACGGGGGTCCGACTGCAGCCGGGCCCAGCAGCCATGTTTCTGCGTGTCTACCCGCAGACTGACAGGGCTGCTGGTGTGTTGGCTTCAAGGGGCCGGTGCCCCGCTCACCCCCAAATGGAGGGTTTCTGTCTCCCGAGAAGTGAGCTCTCCAGGAGGGGAGAGGAAGAGCGGGCAGTGATGGTCAGGGGAATCATTAAGACACAGAAATAATCACCCTTCGGGGTGAGGGCTTTGCAGAGGCCGTGTTCCAAGTGATTTAAAGGGAGCCGCTAATAGCAGTCCCTCCGCTAGGCGCTCAGGCGTGAAGGGCAGGAAGACAATCCCGCGGCCATCGGCCATCGCTTCTGTTCACTGGAGCGTCTGCAGCGAGAGGGGGCGCGTGCCGCGCAAGGATGCAGGGCCTCCCACCGCCGCCTACACCTCCCACCGCCTACACCTCCCACCGCCGCCTACATCCCCCACCGCCTACACCTCCCACCGCCGCCTACACCTCCCACCGCCGCCTACACCTCCCACCGCCGCCTACACCTCCCACCGCCGCCTACACCTCCCACCGCCTACACCTCCCACCGCCGCCTACAACTCCCACCGCCTACACCTCCCACCGCCGCCTACACCTCCCACCGCCGCCTACACCTCCCACCGCCGCCTACACCTCCCACCGCCCCCTACACCTCCCACCGCCGCCTACACCTCCCACCGCCTACACCTCCCACCGCCTACACCTCCCACCGCCGCCTACACCTCCCACCGCCGCCTACACCTCCCACCGCCGCCTACACCTCCCACCGCCGCCTACACCTCCCACCGCCTACACCTCCCACCGCCTACACCTCCCACCGCGGCCTACACCTCCCACCGCCGCCTACACCTCCCACCGCCGCCTACACCTCCCACCGCCTACACCTCCCACCGCCGCCTACACCTCCCACCGCCTACACCTCCCGCCGCCTACACCTCCCACCGCCGCCTACACCTCCCACCGCCTACACCTCCCGCCGCCTACACCTCCCACCGCCGCCTACACCTCCCACCGCTGCCTACACCTCCCACCGCCTACACCTCCCACCGCCGCCTACACCTCCCACCGCCTACACCTCCCACCGCCTACACCTCCCACCGCCGCCTACACCTCCCACCGCTGCCTACACCTCCCACCGCCTACACCTCCCACCGCCGCCTACACCTCCCACCGCCCCCTACACCTCCCACCGCCCCCTACACCTCCCACCGCCGCCTACACCTCCCACCGCCTACACCTGCCACCGCCTACACCTCCCACCGCCCCCTACACCTCCCACCGCCGCCTACACCTCCCACCGCCGCCTACACCTCCCACTGCCTACACCTCCCACCGCCGCCTACACCTCCCACCGCCTACACCTCCCACCGCCTACACCTCCCACCGCCCGCCTACACCTCCCACCGCCGCCTACACCTCCCACCGCCGCCTACACCTCCCACCGCCTACACCTCCCACCGCCGCCTACACCTCCCACCGCCTACACCTCCCACCGCCAACACCTCCCACCGCCTACACCTCCCACCGCCGCCTACACCTCCCACCGCCGCCTACACCTCCCACCGCCGCCTACACCTCCCACCGCCGCCTACACCTCCCACCGCCTACACCTCCCACCGCCTACACCTCCCACCGCCTACACCTCCCACCGCCCGCCTACACCTCCCACCGCCGCCTACACCTCCCACCGCCGCCTACACCTCCCACCGCCTACACCTCCCACCGCCTACACCTCCCACCGCCTACACCTCCCACCGCCGCCTACACCTCCCACCGCCTACACCTCCCACCTCCGCCTACACCTCCCACCGCTGCCTACACCTCCCACCGCCTACACCTCCCACCGCCGCCTACACCTCCCACCGCCCCCTACACCTCCCACCGCCGCCTACACCTCCCACCGCCTACACCTCCCACCGCCTACACCTCCCACCGCCGCCTACACCTCCCACCGCCGCCTACACCTCCCACCGCCGCCTACACCTCCCACCGCCTACACCTCCCACCGCCGCCTACACCTCCCACCGCCTACACCTCCCACCGCCTACACCTCCCACCGCCTACACCTCCCACCGCCGCCTACACCTCCCACCGCCTACACCTCCCACCGCCTACACCTCCCACCGCCTACACCTCCCACCACCGCCTACACCTCCCACCGCCTACACCTCCCACCGCCGCCTACACCTCCCACCGCCTACACCTCCCACCGCCTACACCTCCCACCGCCGCCTACCCCTCCCACCGCCGCTTACACCTCCCACCGCTGCCTACACCTCCCACACCTCCGGCCTCCTTTCTTCTTCCTCCTCCGTGGGACCCCAGCGCTGGGCGAGCACGTGAGAACGGCAGGTAGAGGGTTCTGAGCAAGAGGTGCAGGCGGCAGTGGGTGCTGGAGGTGGCCTCAGGCCCCGCGGGTCCCCGGGTGTCTCTCGGCGCAGCTGAGAGGACTGTGGAGAAGGGGAGCGGCTGTGAGGGGCTCCGGCCCCCGTAGGGAGCAGGGCAGGGTTCGGGGCGCTAACGGCACCCAGCACGACAGGCAGGGGCTGACTGTGAACCAGGGAAGCCAGCGTGCCGGGTGTGCATGAGGTGTGACCACGCCGGCCGAGACATGAGACTGCACCGCCGCCTCCCACTGCACAGACACAGCCGCCACTACGCGGCCCGACCCGGAGGAGACTCCGCCTGCTGAGGTCTGGACCGTGATGCCCACATGAGGATAGCGCTGCAGCCGGCCGGTGGGTCAGGGCTCGTTGAAAACCAGGCAAGACCAATGTGGCAGTGAGGCCCTGGCCAGTGTGTGTGTCAAGTCATCGGAGGAGCAGGGCAGGGAGGGCCCAGCAGGGCAGGGAGGATCCAGGGGCCCCAGCGGGGAGGGCCCAGGGGCAGGGAGGGGCAGGGAGGGCGGGGAGGGCCCAGCAGGGCAGGGAGGATCCAGGAGGGCAGGGAGGGCCCAGGAGGGCGGGGAGGGCCCAGCAGGGCAGGGAGGGGCAGGGAGGGCGGGGAGGGCCCAGGAGGGCGGGGAGGGCCCAGCAGGGCAGGGAGGATCCAGGAGGGCGGGGAGGGCCCAGCAGGGCAGGGAGGGGCAGGGAGGGCAGTGAGGGCCCAGGAGGGCGGGGAGGGCCCAGCAGGGTGGGCAGGTGGGTCTATGGAGAGGATCATGAGGGCCCGGACAGTGGCAAGGCCACTAAGTGATGCCCTGGAAGGCTGACCCCATGGGACGGTCCCTGGTTCAAGCTGGAGCCCTCCCCACGTGGGCCTGGCACAGCAGTGGCCGTGATCGGACTGGCTGAGGCTGAGGGCGTGCAGCAGCGTCAGGGCGCTGTTGGGGGTCCTGTCTGTCTGTCTCTCTCCCTCACTCTGTCTTTCGTGCTTATAGAAAAAAATGATGATGTATTTTTAAAAAAAAGGTTGTGAAAGAGAACATCACAACTTTCTTTAAAAGGAAGATCTTTCAGAAACACTCGAAAGCCGTGGAGCACAAAGAGGAGAAGGCGGAGTCCCCGGTGGGGCTTTCTCTCACCGTCTAGAACAGACGGCTGTGCTCAGCCCGTTCACGCTGCCGGAGCCGCGGTCCCTGCAGTGGCTCGCGCTCCGTGTCACGGCGCCCGCGGCGTGTCCGCCACCCCCAGAGCGGTTAGCAGACCTGGCCTCACGGGAGGGTTGAAAGGGGTCCGAGTTGGAGAGGAGCTCGCTCTTCAAAACCAGCCGGCGACGAGCAGCCCCGGAGGACGGCGTGGGGACGCGAGGAGAAGACGGAATTATCCTGATAGACCTGCTCCCGCCGATCGGGCCCCTCCGCAGTCAGGGGCGCTTCAGGGGGAGTCCGCCATCCCTGCCTCTCACACGGAGCGTCTGAGCCCTCATTCTCTATTCCCTGTGTCTCCTTAAAGAATGCCCGGAGACAAGGCCAGCTGCCAGGGCCGGGGCTCAGCGTCCTCCAGGCCCTGCGGGACTTCCTCTCTGGCCCCGGTGGGAAGGCCGCACCCCGTCCAGGGAGCCCCTCAGTCCCCTCTTGATCCTGACCCTCCCTCCGAACCCCGCTGCTTCCACAAAGCCTCTTCACACGAACCCCCCTGAGGCGCTGCTGGGACCTGCGGGCCACCCCCTAAATTCGGGTGGTACCTTCTGACGCATGAACTCCCTCTTCAGGGCTGGGAAATGAATACTTCTGGACGTTAATGGGACAACTGCTTCTGAAAAAGGAACATTCTGGAAAGCACCCGCTTCCTCGGTGAGCCCGCCCTGTCGGCGCCGTGTCGACACAGTGACCTCCTTCCTTCTGTGCCACAGGGGTAAGATGTCACTCCCACTTCAGCGTGGCCTAGAGGAGCCGGCGTGTCCCTGAAGGAGTGCACTTGCCCTGGGCATTCAGCGCAGCCCCGTCCACTCTCGGATTTTTACGTGTCCCTGTTGTGTGTGTGTGTGTGTGTGTGTCTGTGCTCGTGGGGGAAGGTGGTGCTCCATGGTTTTATTCATTTTTTATTTGAAAACCCACTTTTTAAGACTATTTATTTATTTCTCCCATTATAGAAAAAAAAAAAAGAGAGAGAGACAGGCAGCCCCGAGGGTCTTTCTGTCACTGGAGCAGGCCAGCAGGACTGCACCATTCTGAAATTTAGGAAGCCCTCTAACCAGGGAGCTCTGGCTGAGGAGAGGTCAGGTGAGAACCTGGGGGTGGGTAACTGAAGGGAAGCAGGGGTCACGGAGCTGCTCGGGGGACAAGTCGACTGACAGATGGCAGCGAGGGCGAAGTGCACCTGCTCGTCTTGTACCTGCAAACATGGAGAGCCGAGCTGTGCTTCCCGAGACATTGTGCCGGCTGGCCCCCTGCAGCCAGTTATGTGAATAGGCTCCTTGCTCTCCAGCCCCTAGCCTCCGGCCTCGGCCTCTGCTGTCACTGACCGCGAGCAGCAGCCTCGGGACCTGGCTGCTCAGCAGCACCGGGGCCCACGCCTGATCTCAGCCCGCCCGGAGCACGGACGTGCACGCACACGCCTGATTTCCTGAGGGAGGCCGGACAACAAGACCAGGACGTTACCCAGGAGGGGGTCACTCGTGCCACTACGTCCCACCTGGCCCTGGGCGACTGTTGGCGCGGGAGGAGACCGACAGGTACCCCTAACCCCGAGGGTCACGAGGTGAAGAGGCAGGCGGGTCCATGTGCTATTTTTACTATTTCCAATGTGAAAAAGATCTATTTGTTTAGGGACAATTGTGACAGACTAATTAAAGTGTCTGTGTCTTTCCTTTTTCTTGGAATTAAATTGACCTACCGTGGCTTCTCTGCTGAAGGCGATCGGATGTGATGGGCTTGGGCGTCACCGTTTCTTTCCCGTAGTCCTTTGATCGCGGAACATATTATAGTATTTCTGTGTTTATGTGTCAGTCTGCCCCCTCCAGAATGAAAACTCCATGAGAATAGAGGATTTAAAAGTATTTTTATGTATTTGTTCACTGTTACGCCCTAAGACGCTAGCACAGTGCAGTACTTTCTGTACAAGACAGTGGGTATTTTTAAAGATTCAAGTCAAGTCGATCATTCTTACGGAGTTCCCATGTCGTTCATACCTTGCTGTCGTCACTGAGCAGACAGACGGGTTTTCAGGGATTCTCGAAGCCCTCCTACCTCCCGAGACTCAGTTCACTGCCACTGTCCGTGGAAGCTGCCGAGAAACCTCCCAAAGGTGATGGCAGAAAGGCAGAACAACGCAGGCCAGGTCACCCCAGCTGCTTCCCGGGCTGCCCAGATCGAGCACTCTGAAACTGTCTCTCCAGTGTGATGCAAGGACCAGCCTCTGGGTCCTCGAGAGTACAGTGAAGGAACGCGTGACAGACACCTAGCCTGTGGCTCGTCAGAAACAGCCATTCGGCAAGTGCAATGTCGCTCCTCACCGCTTCCTCTGATGGGCTGGGGCGAGGGGAGACTAGCCGCGTGGCGACCGGTTTCCCTAGGAAGAGCTCCTGGGGCAGCATTATTTCTTTGGTGAGTTCTTGACAGTTTCTTACTCCTGAGCATTTAAACTCTATCACCACCCAAAGCTGCTTGCTGGCCATTGACCTATCTTACTAGAGGCAACTAAAAATATCAACTGATGTGGGCCAGCAGGTGGCCTGGCGGTTAGGGCACTGGGCTCTCACATGGCCAACTGCAGTTTGAGTCCCAGACCTGGTAGCTTGCTTTCTCACTTACACTCTCTCTCTCTCTCTCTGTCTCTCTGTCTCTCTCTATCCCTCTCTGGTCAAATTAAAAATAAATGAATAAAGTTAGATAAAACAATTAAAAAATATATCAACTGCTGTTGATCGCTAAAAAAAACTGCACTTATCCACATGTATATGGTACTCTCTGCTTCCAGGAGGTTATATAAGCTAGCTATATTTCCGTAAGTATTCCATGTAGCGGATAATCAATATAATTTGTTCATACTTTAATGACGCCTCCCCACCCTTTGGTTAAACTTTGTACGCCCTCCTCAATCCCAGTGCACCCAGTTCAGTAGCCCTCGTCTCTGCCTCCTTCACGGGAATTCGGGTGACTGTAAACCTGGCAGGAGGACACCTGTCTGGGGCACACGCCCTGCCGAGGAGCCTGCTCTCTGCAGCCCTGGAAAGCCTGGGTCTCTGGATGTGCTGCTGCCATGTTTAAGGGAGCTTATTGGAAGCTGGTGCCAAAGGCCTGTCAGCGATCTGGGCGTCTTCCCAAGTTCTAGACACAACTGGAGAAGCACGGGCTCTTCTGGGGATACAGCCGACTATATGACATTAAGCAAATTGTTTTGGAGTTGCTGACTAAAGGAGGCCTCCAGGTTCCAGTCCGAGCATTAAAAAACAACAACAACAACAGAACACAGTCAGGAAGACAGCAGCCTGAATACTAACCCAGTTTTTCTCAGTTGTTGTCTGAGTTACCCTTTCAAAATCACCACTCAGAGCGCTATTAAAATGCAGATTCGTAGGTGCAGCCCGAGTCTGCTGAACCCAGACTTTCATATTTAAGCAGAACGAAGCAACAGCTAAGCTCCCGAAGGTGCAGTGTAGCCTCAGGATGAGCTAACAGCTGGCCCTCAGTGGTCCACTGCCGGCACCAGAGCCCTCTCCAGTCGCCCCTGCAGATTAACAGCACGTCCTCACCCAGAGGAAGCCCCGTGCCTTGCACAGCCTGTCTCCTCTTCGTAGACACCTTCATGCTGTCTGGTGGACTCTCACTTCTTTTCACGGGCTCTGCTCCTCTCTGGTCTCCGCCCGGAAGCCTTTCCCCGCTGCGCTGAGGGGAACAAACACCTCGCTCTGCAGGAGCATCTGTACAGGCATCTGTGGCTTACGGACGGGACCCGTCTGAGAAGCGCGTCCTCAGTGTTCTTACAGAGGCCGAGGCGGTGTCGCCGTGTGCACACCCGGCCGAGTGCTCTCCGGATGCATCCTGTCCCGCACGATACTGCACCTGCACAGAACGGTACCCAATCTGCGCGTATAAACGCAGGAGGGGGCGGCAGAGGTGCAGCCTGAGACATAAGAAAGGGGCCCTCGTGCAGGGCGCCGACGGGAGCGGAGCGCAGGCCTGGAGGCTGCACTGGGTGCGTCCGGGCGGCCAGGGCCCAGCGTCCCTGTGCCCTGCTGCAAACTCTGTAAGCGCCAACACTTGGGCCAAGCCAAAGTGGTAAGAAACATGTTTCCTCAGTGAACTAAGCTCAGTTTATAGCCTCTTTACTTTGTTAACCTAATTTTTAAAACTTTTTGACTCTGGTAAATCTTAGCTTGAAATACAAACACATCGCTCAGCTGGACAAGTGTACTTTTGTTCTTCCGTTTTTCATCAGACAGTAGGACACACACTTTGGCCGGGCCTTCCCAGGCCAGGACTCTAGGGAGCATGTCCTCCCGCCTCTGCGTCTTTCCCCACTGGACGGTCGGGTAAACACAACAACTTGCGACTGGGTCGCGCACAGAGAAAATGATGTGCTCAAGGGGTGCGGGCCGGAGAGCGTGGTGGCAGGCATGTGCTTCGGGACACTGCTCTGCAGGGGACCATGCGGGGGGCCTGGCTTCATTTCCTGGTCCGGCATAAAGGCCGGGCGTGGCGCTGTGCACCAGTAATCCCTGCTGCATGGGAGGTTGAGGCCGGAGGATAGCAACACAGTGAGACCCTGCCTAAAAATGTAATAGTGGAGGACCAGCAGATGGAGGAATGGTTACGGCGCCGGACTCCTATACAGTCAACCATTGTTCGAGTCCTCGACCCAGTGGCTTAAAATTCACGCCAGGTGCGTGTGCGTGTGTGCCTAAAATCCCTAGAGGAGAATGGAGGAGAAGGGAGTGCGGCGAGGCCATGCCCCCGGGGGGGTGACTTCTCACACTTTCTGTCTCCTTCTCTAGCGAGTGCATGCGCCTTATAGCAAAAATCTCTCTCAAATAAAGAAATAGCAATAGTAAAAATAAATAACGAGGCATAACAGACATGAGAGGCGTGAGGCCACCGCTGGTATAGCCAGCACACGGGTTCCCAGGAAGTCTTTTTCTTTGATATGTAAGTACATTCTATAACGACGATAATACAGAATCCGTGCCATAGTTTATTGCCACAATCAAGAAACACTATACATGATGACATGTGTGCTCTGTTACATGGCTGGCCACACAACAGAGTGTCACACGTCTCACCACGGACATATCAGTACCACATTGTGCTAAGGCCCACGACAGCCACGGGGCCACTGGTGATAGGAGTGGTCACCCTCGTTCTCGCCTGTGGGAGCATCGTGGTCTATACCGTCCAGCGGACCAGACTGTGGTGGAACATGCGTGGCCGTGTTCCTGTCCATTTCTGCACTTCTCAAAATATTTGCGCTTACTTGTTCCCCGTCTGCCCTCACTAAATAGCTCTTCCAGGGCAGGGGCCACCCCGTCTCCTCCAGCATCTAGCCGAGCAGTCCATAGCCATACTGACTGTGGAAATGGAGGGACTGTCCAATGAATGGATTCTTGGGCGAATGTTTAATTAATTAGGAAAATAATGATTTTTCCCGGGAGGAAAGAGCCCCAAGGAGAGAACCAAGCTGGTGTTCCCTGCGGCTCCTGGCGGCTCTGCTTGCCCACCCACGCCAGGCAGAGCCATGCTGCAGGCGGGGCAGCTGGGTCAAGAGAACGCAGCAGATCAGATTGGAGCCTGCGCCTTCTGTCTGGGGCGCGCTGGTTACCTGGGGAACCAGATTTATCTCGCATCCTCAACACAGTGCATCTCATCCAGGGCACTTTTAATAACCAATTGATGTGTAATTGCCTGCATAAATGATGTACTTCTTCCCCAGCCCTGCACCGAGCTGCTCGCAGGACTGCTTGTGGCTGCCGGGAGGCCGTCTTAGGGCTTTCAGAGGCTGTTACAGGGGTGCAGCTCACTCACCTGGGGACTTTCAGACGCTCTGAAAAGAAGAAAATGGAAAAAGAAGACGTACCGGAATCTGCAAAACCACATCTCAGACAGAGAAGCGGAAATACTGAATTTTTGAGTTTCAGCCCAAGAAAGATCTCAGAGGTCACCGAGGTCAAATACCTAACCAGGGGTTAAATTAACTGCCACCAAGTCGTGTGTGTTGGGGGTTGTCTCCCCTCTCTAAGTGTCTTCAGTCAGTGAGGGGTGGAAGAAGCCATGCCTTGCAGTAAGGCAAGCAGAGGTCACCATGTGACCGAGATCAGAGATGTGGGCTCCCAGAGTCTCAAGTTCTTTATGAACAAAGAATAACAGCGCTTGTCTTCTTGGGTTACCATGATCATTAAGTGAAAAAGTGCGTAAGGAGAGTATTTTTCCCAGTTGATGTATTTTTTTTTCTTCCACGGGCAGATAGAGTTATAAAGAGAGGCAGGCAGAGACCATGCCCCCAGTGGGGCCCTGATGCTGTTCCCCCCCCTTGTTTTCAGCAGTTCTGGATTGGGGAGCACCCCACCCAGGGGTACTCAAGTAGGTCTTTTTTTTTTTTTTTTTTTTTTTTTTTTTTTTGAGAGGTTTTTGCTATAGGGCGCATGTGCTCACCAGACAGACAGAGAGAGACAGAGAGACAGAAAGCGAGAAATCACCCCCCAGGGAGGATGGCCATGCCGCAATCCCTTCTTCTCCATTCTCCTCTCAGGATCTTGGGCATGCACGCACACGCGCCCGGTGTGAGTTTAAGCCACCTGGTCCGGGACTCGAACCGCGGTCGACTATGTTGGAGTCCAACGACATAGCCATTACGCTAACTGCTGGTCCCCTCAGGTAAGTCTTTGAACTTGAACCAGGAAGTTTCCCATATGGACTTGCCTCTCAGAGCATCACATTTTACAGCTGCACCAAGAATATTTTTATTATCATTGTTATTATTTTATACATTCAATCATAATATGTTATTACAATATGAAAAATGAATTTTTCCAGAATGAGTACACTGTATACTAGTCCAGTTAAAGATAGTACCATACACATTATCATTAACAGGTAATTCTCCAGCTTCGTGGCCCTTGAATGTTTTGCTTCTTTCTTTTTCCCCTTGATTTCCTTCCTCTCACCCTCTCTCTTTCTCACCCTCTCTCATATTGTCTCTAGTATCCACAGTTGTTCTCCATCCTGTTGTATCTTCCAACCTTTCAGTCTCTGTCACAGAGTGTAGACCTTCAGTATATGTTAAGGGGGGCATGCAGTGCCTCTCTTTCATAGTCTAGCTTGCTTTGCTCACCAGTAAATCTTCCATACTTGTCCACCGTCTGTCAGGTGCCAGGGCTTATTGTTTTTTATATCTGAGTAGTATTCCGTAGTGTATGTGACACACTTTTTCAATCTGTTCATCTCTTCTTGGACATTTGGGTTGGTTCCATGTCTTAGCAATTGTGAATAATGCTGAAGTAGACGTGGATGTGCAAGTGTTTTTCCAACCGAGTGTATTCTTATCCTTTGGGTAGTTACCGTGAAATGGACTTGCTGGGTCACACGGTAGACCTTGTTCTCCTTGAAGCTGTACTAATTTATATTCCCGCCAACAGCGTGGGAGAGTTTCTCTCACCACACCTCGCCAGCACTTACCATTCTTTATTTTTTTAATCTTAGCCATGCTGACTGGAGTTAGGTGGTATCTCATTGTGGTTTTGATTTGCATCTCCCTTAGGATAAGTGAGTTGAGCATTTTTTCATATGTTGTTTGCATGTCTTCCTTAGAAAGTTGTCTGTTCAGCTCGTTTGCTTATCTTTTAATTGGGTTGACAATTTTTATTTTTGGGGTGAGCTGCTTGAGTTCCCTGTACACACGTAAAATATTACTTATCCCAGAGAACAGTTTGAAGATATTCGATCTGTACCAATTTCCCGGCTCTCCACCTCCCAGTCAGCGGCACATTTCCCTGCTGTCTTCCTGCACTGGGATCCTGAGACAGCGGGGTGAGGCCCAGGTCTTCAGGTCAGGCCACAGCACAGAGGAAGCCACGTCCATCGAAGCCCCGCAGATGGAGGCAGACGTGTGGGAGCGTGGAGCGCAGGGTGTGTCCCCACTTCGTGGAAGAGTCTGGGGGGACGGAGCTAGGCGGTTTGCAGGGAGAGCTGGAGACAGGAAAGAAATGCCCTTTCGTATGAGCAGCCAAGATGGGACCAGTACCCAGAGCTTTGTCCCGCCCACAGTGGGCACCAGTGGGAGGAATGGAAAGGCTGTATGCTCGAGGAGAGAGAGCATGAGCTAGCCCTCTGCCTCTGTCAGCCCCTGTGGGAAGATTCCTGGGCCTCCTGATGGTCTTCAAGAAAAGCAGACATGCCTAATTCAGAGCTTTGGAGCCTGCATGGAGAGAAATGCCCCATCACCTTTCTACTGCAAACGGCTTAGCCTAAACCCAGGCGACATGGAGAATGTGGCCGAGGCCCAACGAGACCTCCAGTTCCAGGAGATGAAGAGGGCTTCTCAGTGAGAGTGAAATTGGCGGGTACTGCCTGAGGCGGGAGAACAAGCCATAACATCACCCATCGCACTTTGTTTTATGAGGGTGAGGCCAAGGCTTGGCTGGATTAGGCAATGCGAGGGAGGCTGTGGACGTGATGAGCCCAGTCCTAGGTCTGGCGTGCAGTGTTGCCTTGGGTAGCCTTCTGGGGGCAGCTCCCCAGTCTGTGAGGCCTGTCTGTCTATCACACGCCTAGCTCTTGGACTAGCTCAGGGCGATGGCACGCAAAGAGACGGGCAGTCCTCGTCATTGGAGCAAGGCAGGCCCTTGTCCCTCTGTCATCTCCAAGGATGGAGGTGAGTATCAGGTGGAATAACGGCATGCCCTCATGGTGGGAAAACATGTTTTAGTTGTTTCTTAATGTGTGTCACAGAGGTAACCAGTGTCCCTACACCCAGTAGATGCCCTCCAGGAACTCGGAGATAAGTAGCCCTGGTCACAGCCTTCGTGGGTGCAGAGAACTAAAACCGAGCAGAACAAAACAGACCGCGAGTCGGAGATGGACGCATCACCATAACACACACCTACCGAGTAAGACGAGCGCGTGGGAGCGAGCCATCACGGAGGTGAAGCAGGGGGCCCAGGTGTGGAGGCATCCTCCTTCCTGGTCACCCTCAGTTTCCTCCTTAAACCAGAGCGTGTCCAGGCCCCAAAAGTTGTCTCGTAGACGAAGTGAGGTGGTGCGGTAAGGCAGCCCGCCCCAGGCCCAGCACGGCGAGCTCCGGGGCTGCTGACGAGGGCCGCCCTGATCGCTCTGACCACCCTCCCCACCGGCATTAGCAGGCACTCGAGGTGTGCGAAGAGGCCCTCTGCTCCTCCCTGCTCCGTGGTCAGAGGGTCCCCGTGCTTCCCTCTGGGCTTCTCAGAGGAAGAGCAGGTGTAACAGCATCTCCACGGGCTTTCTTCCCAAGCGTAGTCCCACGCGTCTAGTGGGAGCACTGTCCCAGCAGCCAGGAGGGCACATGCTAGCCGTGTTAGCCCTGCCCCCTCTGCCCCCAGAGGGGGCTCTTAATCTTGTGCCCCTGAGCAGCCCTTCTGGGGGTGCAAATCTACCACTCCCAGTGCATGAGGACCTTCGACTTCTCTCTGCATGATGTCCTGCTTCGTTTGAGATAATTTTTAAAAACAATGTTCTTACTTACCTCTAATCCTTCCGAACAGGGCTCCTAATGCAGGACTTCAAGAATTAGCAACGGGGATAATTGGCTATGTCATGTTTCGATACATTAATAATCTAATTTTATACCTAGTTAAATTGAAAGCAAACTGAATTCAGTCTCATCTTAATTATGGTCTAGCTTGCAGGTACAGTTGCTTTATCCTAATTATCACGTATTTTAATAGGAATAAACAGATAACGCGTGGACTCCCTTCCACACCTCTGCCTGAGGCTGCCTTTCTCCTTGAGTGGCTCTAGAAGTGAGTCACTGTCTGAGAAATCCCCTTCACAATGATGCTTTTGCTGCGACCTTTTTATCGTCTTGGTAACTCGTTGAGACCTTGGCTCTTCACCTTAGTGCCCTAGATAGGATGAGGACCGCCCGAAACTGTGAAGTGTTGAGCTATTGAGTAAGAGGCAGCTAAGTGTCTTGGGAGGGTCCCTGTAAAACTGAATTCAGACCAGAGTCTGGATAAGGAGCTGGTAAATCACTTAGGATGATAAAAGAGCTGATAGGGACTTCCCAGCTCTGTCTTCCTGAATTAATTAATTACACTCTTGTGCCACTTCCTAGCACCTGAGGTCTTTAAGGACTTAGACTTGAAATCTGGCAATACCTCAGAGGCTGGTTTGGATTTTTTCTTCCCTTTTCTTCCCTTTGCTCTGATACCTTCTGAATTTATAATTATGAATACTAATAGCTTTTTTTAATTGCATGCTTATTCTTTGCAGGAATTTTGCATATAACATCCCTAATTCTCATAAAAGTTCTTTAAAGTGGGTCTTGTTAGTCTTATGTAGTGGAAGAAACCAAAAAAAACACAAAATCGAAAGCACGTAGTGACTTGCTTCTAACTAATAAGGCATGGTAGATTTCAGGCACACAGCTCCCAAGGTTAGACTGCAAAAGACTGTGACTTCTCTCTTGCTGTTTACTGAGTTATAATTCTTGGTTTTGTATAATTCACCCATTAAAGGGTACATGTCAGTAATTGTTAGCCTCCTGAGGGAGTTGTACAACCGTCACTACAATCTCATTATAGCATGTCCATCCCCTTTTTAAAAAAATAATAACAGTAACCAGGTGTCCGTTCACTCCCAGGCTGGGCAACCTCCAATCTATTTTCTACATGTAAATTTGCCTGTTGGAGTCATGTCAGATGGAATCATACGGTATGTGGTGCTCCGTGACTGGCCTGTTCCGATTAGAATACAGGTGTTAAGGTTCACCCATATCGTAGCAGGTGTCAGTACTTTATCTGTATTGTTGAATAATAACTAATTGCACGGATATGCCACATATGGACATGAGTCTTTTCCACTTTTGACTATTACGAATAGTTCCACTGTGAACATTTGAGTACACATTTTCATGTGATGTTTTCATTCCTCTTGGGTATATACTTAGGAGTGAAATAGCTGGATCATATGGTAACTTTATGTTTAACACATTAAAAACCTGCCAGACTAGTTTCCAAAGTGGCTGTGCTGTTTTACATTCCCAGTTGCAGTTTCTGAGAATTCTGCTTTCTCCGCATCCTTGCCAACACTTGTTTTCGCCTGCTTTTTCAAGTATAGTCATCCCAGTGGTTGTGAAGTGGTATCTCATTGAGGTTTCTATTTGCATTTCCTTAATAACTAATAATTCTTAGCTTTAGCTTTGTTTCATGTGCTTATGATTTATTCATTTATCATTTTTGGAGGAATGTCTTTGTAAGTCACTTGCCCATCTTAAGACAGGATATATATATATATATATATATATACACATAAATTATTGTTCGGAACCAGCAGATGGCATAATGGTTACTTTGCTGGACTCCCATGTAGTTGACTGCAGTTCGAGTTCAGGACCAAATTGCTTAAAATTCACAACAGAAGCATGTGCGTGCATGCCCAAAATCCCAAGAGGAGAATGTAGGAGAAGGGATTGCGCTGTGGTCATTCCCCCTGGGGGGTGATTTCTTTCTGTCTGTGTCTCACCAGCAAGCACATGCACCCTATAGCAAAAGTCTTGCTCTAAAAAACAATATTATTATTCAATTTTAAGAGTTCTTTGCTTATTCTGGATTCAAGTTCCTTACCAGATGTAGCTTGTTCTCTAATTCTGTAGGTTGCCTTTTTCTTTATTGATAATATCTTTTGCAGAACAAGTGTTTCTAACTTTTACGTAGCTCAGTCTACCTATTGTTTTGCTGTTGTTGCTTGTGCCTTTCGTGTTGGACCTAAGAAATCATTGCTAATCTAATTGCTAAAGATTTACTCCTATGCTTTCTTCTAGTAGTTTTATAGTTTTAGCTCTTAAATTAAACTCTTATTTTTTCTGTCTTGAACTAATATCAGTATATATTGTGAATTAGAGGTCCACCACCATTGCATGTGGATATCCAGTTTTCCAGCATCACTGGCTGAGCAGACTGATTGGAAATAATTAGCTGAAAATAATTCAGTTCCTATTGAGGAAAATTAATTGACCACACATGCAAGGATTTATGGCCAAATTCTTGATTCTTTTTGATAGATTTGTATGTCTATACTATGGTAGTTGCCACACTGTTTGATTACTGTTGCTTTATAATAATTTCTGAACTTGTGAAGTATCAGTCTCCCAGTTTATTTATTTCCAAAGTTGTTTTGAATATTCTGTGTCCCTTACAATTCCATACACAGCTTAGAATCATCTTGTCACTTTCTGCAAAGAAGCCAGCTGGAATTTCACAGTGATTACATTGAATCTGTAGATCAATTTGAGAGTTACTGTTATCTTAACAATATTATGTCTTTTAGTCTATGAACATGAGACCTCTTTCCATTTATTTAGAGCTTCCTTGAATTATATCAACAATGTTTTGTAGTTTCAGTGGGTAAGTCTTTCACTCCCTTTGTCTATGTCTAGAGTTCGTTTTAGTTAGTTAGTTAGTGGTCCCAGCACTGTTTATTGAGAAAACTATCTTTTCACCTTGCATCGCCTTTGGATTTTTGTCAAGTCAGTTGCTTATCTTTGTGTGGGCGGGGCTATCGGAGGGCACGCCATTCTACTTCACCAGCCTCTTGGTCTGCTCTTTGTCAGCACCACACCACCTTGACTGCTGTGGCTTTTTGGTAAGTCTTGAAATCAGGTAGTGCTTGACTTCACCTTTGTTTTTTCTTTTCAACATCATGTATTTTTTATTGTATCTTTTGTTTCTCCATATAAACTTTGAAATCAGTTTCTTGTCAATGTTCACAAAACAGTTTTCTAAGATTCTTATTCAGATTGTATTGAATTTATAGATCAAAATGGAAAATGATACCTTAATAATACTGTCTTTCTACCAATGAACATGGAAAATCTCTAATTATTTAGTTATTTCATTTCTTTTTCAGAGCTTCATTCACTTTTATTCATTCTTTTCCCCTGTTTTTCACACTGCATTTTATCTATTGATATATTTTCAAGTTTACTTATTTATTTTATTTTAATTTAATCTCACAGAGATTAATCTCTGAGAGAGAGAGAGAGAGAGAGAGAAAGCACTGCCACCCAGGAGGGATTACTATGTCACAATCTCTTCTCCTCCATTCTCTTGAGATTTTGGGCACCATGCAGTCAGCTGTATGGGATCTAGGTACTTTAACTACCATACCACCTGTCTGGCCTACTAATTCTTTCTTTTTATCAGCTCAAAAACCATTTTTCCAAGTGTATTTATTGAGAGAGGAAGAGAGAGAGCAGTCTCTGACAGTCTTGCCACATCTGGGCCTCCCATCTCTCACCCTTCCAGACAGCAGGGTCTCAGGCACATCACGCCATCTCAGGATGCCTGGTGTGTTCACACTGGTCTGAA
This sequence comes from Tupaia tana, assembly GCA_026018925.1. NCBI lineage: Eukaryota > Metazoa > Chordata > Mammalia > Scandentia > Tupaiidae > Tupaia > Tupaia tana. The sequence goes on along the minus strand of JAKSZU010000015.1, from coordinate 110,959,518 downwards.
TCTCAGCTCTGGGCCTTCCCTTTCTGACTCCTGTGTCACACAACGGCTGCTCCCACCTGTGCCGCTCTGGCTGGGCCCTTTCTCTGGTTTCTTGGCAAGTTATCTTGCTTTCAGTGTTCTACCTTTGTGAGATACGTGGGTTGATCACATGACCAGTGCTGTGCAGTACCCGGCTATTGCAAGTTGTTGGCGTACTGCAGGCTTGTAGTCCCTGCATGACACCGATCGCTGTCTCCTAGTCAGTGAATAGCTTCCTTGTGACCGGTTCTACCATCTTCTTAGAAAATGCCACTCAGTTTATGTAATCTTATTTGTAAGTCCATTTTATAATTTAGATTTACTTTTTTATTATTTTAAGATTATATTTTATATTATATATGCAGAAATCAAAGTGCAGCTCTGAGCATCTTCACGGCATGACCACCCCTGGCATCCAGGACACATCTGTGAAAATATTATGTCACCTGAAACTCTCCTCTCTCTCCTCTCCTCTCACTCCCCCACAGCAATCGCCCCCTTCCCTACCCCATGAAAACAAAACAAACCTACTCTTACTTTTTATTTTAAATTTTAAGCAAGTTTTAATTTTTTGTAAGTTCCAATACTCTATTTAAATAAATTCTTTATGTTATTTATCTACATATTCAACTATTTCTCTAATTTTTTTAGTGGACTATTTACAGTTAAGAGTTTTTTTTGTGTACTAACTTTGGTATCTGTTTAATTTATCTGCTTTTATCTTATTTATCAATTATTTGATTCTGTCTATTCATATACTTAGCAATTTTTTTAATGATAGTTGTATGCACTTGAGAGAGAGGAAGGAGGAAGGAGATAGAGAGAGGAAGGAGATAGAGAGGGGGAGAGAGAGAGAGAGAGAGAGGAGGTACCCTTGACATATCCCAACGTGTAAATCGCTTTCCCGCTTTCCCTGCTCCTCAGGCCCCTGGACACCTGTGTGCCTGTCTGACCTGTGTTCGGGCTGTCCTGGGGGTCTGAAGCTGTGGTCAGCCCGTGGCTTCTGGACCTTGCAGGACTCACTTGTTACTGCTGTGCCCTGGCAGCTGGACTGTAATTTCATATGAACTATAATTTCATTTGAAATGTTGGGTATGGAGTGAAGATTGAAGATTGTTGAGGCTCTGAAAAACATTGTTTTCATGAAGAGGTAGTTTTCCTTTCCTCTGCTAGGCATAGCGGGCGAAAAGAGCGTCTTAATCCAACGGGGCCAGTCTTGGCCAAGGCTGGCTTGCAGCTTTAGTGATACCCAGACTACCTCTGGTTTGGCTGCTCCTAAGTTCTCCAGAGCTTTTGATCACAAAATTTAGAGTCTTTGTATTTCTTCTTTTGAGATAGAGAAATATTCCTACCATCAATGATAACAAGTCACTTAGAAAGAAAGACTCCTTTCCTGTATCTTTGTCCAAGGTGTGCGGGATACGGTCCAACCCTTCTCCCATATGCATGGGCATTTACTCTTCCTCCTATTAGTTTTTTTCTGAAAGTCAAAGTGACCATTCTACTTCCATCTACACTGGTGATATTTATTACTTTCTGTGCAAAAGAAGATGATTGTTCCAGCAGGAATGCCTGAGCCACCAGACGCTGGGCTCCATCTCTGCAGCTTTGTGAGGCTGGGAGCCAGGATGGCCATCATCTCGTGGCCGTGCAGTCGCTGGCACTCGGCATTCCACGGGCACCAAGGAAGCTGTTCTAAGGGTGATATTCTGATGAGGGCGTCACGTGCGTATTGATGAGGACTGACGCTGGCAACACCAACATATTGCTCTCAGAGTTAGCTTTAATATTTCAGACTGCCCCTTAAAACGGCCCTTAATCACATCAGCCACATCAAGTATATGAAGCCTCCTTCAATTGCTCCTACAGTTTCTAACAAAGAGGCGTTGATACAATCGGCCATTGGCTGCACTTCAGGCAGTGTGTCAGGGCTGAGATTGATGGTTGCTATGGTAACCTTAACTGGCCTAATCCTGCCACAGGGGAGGTAAGATTAAAACATCCCAAACTAGATAGGATCTAGGGTTAAAAAATAATCTTTGCTCTTCATTTTTGCTGGAAAATTCCCTAATATCGCTGTGAACCAAATATTAGGCCCATTTTTCTTGTTATAAATGCTGAGTGGGTGTGCTGTTTTATGAGTTTATAATGGCAGGATAGCAAAATGGTGTGTTTTTGTATATTTTTGTGTTTGTGTATGTGGGAGTTTTAAGCTTTTGAAACAAGTTCTACAAACTATTGTGATATATACACACACACACACCAAGACCAGGGAATATCCTTAGTATTCCTCAGTGGTTCAGATATATAGATAAAAGGATTGTGATAATTACTCATTAAAGAAAATTAGTTCATTTTTGAGAAAACAGTGGGGTAACAGAGAATCTCAATGCTCTTAATAAAGTGTCCAAGTCTTATTGACAGCTTCTCACCTGATGCATGTGAGCACACATGGGTGTGCACACGCGTATACACACATGTGCACACACACAGAGGCACACGGCACTGATCTATGATGCTTCCCATCTGTCAGTGAGAATGAATCTCTCTAATCATTTTTAAAGCCGTTCTGTTTTGTGAAGCTTTAAGCTTGTACCCAGTGAAGCTTGGCAGGAAGCATACGTTTCTTGCTCGAGTTCCTGAACACGACAGCTGTGCTTCTCTCACACAACTTGGGAAAATGTTCCCAGTCTTAATCAACTGGCATGAGGTGGCAGAGAGGCTAAGTACAGCTTGTGTCACAGAGCATCCGTCAGCGTGTCATTTTCTCCTCCTTCTACATCCTCTAACCTGCGTCTTTTCCTTTTTCCTTTTCTTTTCTCTTTCTTCTTTCTTTCTTCCTTCCTTTCTTTTCTTTTTCTTCTTCTTTTTTTTTTCTTTTGGCCAGCTCCTTTGTTTTCGGCCTGCACCACTTTTCTCTCCGGGGTTCTGCCTATTCTGTGGCACACACTGCTGTGCCATGTCCTCTTGGCTCTGCGACCACTCACCGTGAGCGAAGCACTGGCGCTCATGTCCCTCCATGTCAGCTATGTGAAACTGTGAGGGTAGACACATCTGTCTACACAGGCGTTTTCTTGCTTTCATTGATAACATCAACTATAACAAAAGTAGTTGCATTAAGTTTGATCATTCACTGATATTAGGCGCTCTGCTAAGGGCCCCCACATCCCTTGCTATCACATCAGTCACTATATAGACTATTCCCACCATGACTTCATTAAAAAATATTATCTCTATTAATGAAAGAGCTGGGACAACGAGGCTGGTTGCTTTGGTCACAGAGCTAATACATGCTTGCTCTCCAGTGATGGGCTGTTTCCAGCTCTGCGCCGAGGCCTGGCATAGCTCTGTGTGCGGATGGTTTCTAACTCAGTCACCCCAACGGGGACAATGACCATGGCGATATTTGCCTTTTCTTTAAACTGCGGAACCAAGCTATCTCCTCTCAGGTGGATGAGAACTTAGAGCTAGTCCCCTGGATTAATCCTGCTTTGCTGATGGCCACCTCTGTACGCTTCGAAAATCAGTCGACCCTCCTTTTATATTTTTGGGATATAAAATGATGATTAAAGTATCTGCCTTACATTGCTTCTCTGATGCTGAAGTGCAATAACATGTAGAAGTTGCAGATTCAGTTTTTATACATACGACTTACATATCTGTGTACCTAAACGTAAATGCATGTTTGAAAAGAGACTGATTATGTTTGGATCTCTACCTTATTTTCACAGATGTAAGATATGTCCAAGAGAATTTGAAAATTCCACTGAATTAGCTAATAATTTCAGCCATGATGAATAACCCTTCAGGTGAGGACACCTTGGTGGCCCAGAAAAATGATAGTTCATTACAATGTTTAAATTCCATTGTGATGAGAGGCCCTTCACCTCTACACCAACTTAGATCTGGACTCCGAGAAGGCTGATCTGTCCTCATGATGCGTTTCACCTCCCAGTCAGCCCTGATATTTGATGTAAACTACAAAAGTTAGAAAAGGGCTCTCAGACTCCACAACCTGAACTCACAAACTTAGTCTTCAAAGTCTTGAATAATTGCGATAAGAACAGGCAAATAGAGAAAAGGAAGTGAGTTCGGTCGCAGTTCTGGGAACAGAAGAGGGCCTTCCAAGTGGTGGCCACTGCAATTGAAGGAGCGTTTCAGGCTCAAGGAGGACTTACCCAAGGCTCCCACCCAACCTCAGCAAGGAACCTTGGCTTCCTCCAGACCTTGGACCAACAGGCCCTGGCGTTGGGTCCAGCTCCGCTATCCCGGTTGAGCCTCGGGTAACTCTCTGTCCAGTTTCCATAGGACTCCTCTGCTACAATTGCTAAACCACTTCTAAAACACTCTCCTACCATTGGCGCAAACAGACTAAAAACATCTTGCTTCTCCAGAGGGTACGATATTCACGCCTGCCTTCGAGGACCCACACCCCTTCCCATCACCCTAAAGGACAACACCCCTTCTCAGCCTGAAGCGGATCCAGCAGACCATTACCCATAATCTCTTGTCCCATCCCTGCCCTGGGCACTCTTTCTCTCAATAAACTATTCTTTTACTCCAAAATAAATAAATAAATAAAATACCTGGGACCAGTGGATGGTATGGTAGTTAAAGCACTGGACTCCCACATGGCCAACCACAGTTCAAGTCCAGACCTGGTGACTTGAAAGTCACACCAGATGCTTATGTGAGGATGCCCAAGATCCCAGCAGGAGAGTGAAGGAGAAGGGACTGTGGCATGGCCATCCCCCCCAGGGTGATTTCTCACTTTTCCCTCTCTTTGTCTCTCCAGTAAACCTACATACTCTGACAAAAACTTAAAAAAGCAAAACAAAAAACTACCAAAACCCACTTACCGTCTTGACTCACAATAAAGGAACAACACAAGGACCCCAATTAATAAGAAACTCCTTCAAAAGCCCCCTGGAGGAAGCAGCACTCCTACTCTGAACACGCCCCTCTGATTCTGCCCAGAGAATTCTGCCAGGTTTTCTGCAACTGACTTCAGGATGAATGGCATCTTTATGTTCACTGGTGGCAAAGTTTTTCCCTTTGAAAGTGTATTTGACTTTAGGAACAATCGGAAGCTCTTTGGAGTGATGCCAGTTTGAAAAAAATAAAAAAAACTTCATACCCAAATGTAATACTTGGGACCAGCAAATGGATTAATGGTTACGTCACTGGACTCCCACATGGGACCATAGTTCAAGTCCCAAACTCAGTGACTTGAAACTCATGCCAGTCACATGTGCGTGCATGCCCCAAATCCAGAGAGGAACATGAAGGAAAAGAGATTGTAGTGTGGCCATCCTTTCTCGGGAGTGATCTCCCCCTTTCTGTCTCTCTGGCAAGCGCATGCGCCCTATAGCAAAAATCTCTTTTAAAATAAATAAATAAATAAATAAATAAATAAATAAATAAATAAAATGCAACACTTCTCTACAGTACTATTACTGCACAGGTCTTTGGTGATAAGCTATTTTGTGTTTCATGATATTGAAATGTGTCCACAACGTTCTGGTTTTCTTCACATACTGTTGCTATCCACTAAGAATAAACATTTTTTATATCATGTAATGTCCTTATCACCCTCAAATATGACCTTGATTGTATGTATAGTAAGAAACAACTGAAGAAAAAAGTCCGTTTTTCCTAC